>JAGFNQ010002441.1:725518-979419 GCA_024364735.1 Boesenbergia rotunda
ACTTGGTCTCTTTAGACTGGTGAAACTAGCCGAAGCTACCGATCCAAGACCCAAACTAGTTAGACCAGAATTTTTCAAAAAGTAATTTTGAAAATGAAATTTCATTAAAAGGCTTTGTCAAGGAAAGGGTTGATGATCCAATAAGGCTACGGCCAAAGAAGGCCAAGTGTCTCGCCAAGACCTGGAAGCCAATTTCTGAAATTCAAATTCAAATTATTCTTTGTCAAATTCGAATCTAACACAAATTTTCAGTTAAATATAGATTCAAATTTTTTTAAAAATAAATTCAAAATCAACTGTTTTCAAAATTAATTTAAGTTTTTCAAAATAAATAATATTTTTTTTAAATCTATCAAAACCTGTCTCACAAAACCCATAAGGCAAACGTGATTGATAACCCTAGATTGGGTGAGACAGACTAGGCTGTGAAAATCAATTTAGGTTATTCCTGATTCTAATTGGATCCAAATCAACAAAAACTCTTTATGTGTAGGAACATAAAGATTTGGACCAATGAATGTTGGATAGCGGTTGCACCAGACATATGACTGGAGATAAATTGAAATTCACCAAACTCAAGTTCAAGAACCTAGGCTCAGTAGCATTTGACAACAATGCTACACTCAAGGTAATTGGGTCAGGTAATATTGAACTTAAATCTGACTTTGTTATTAAGAAAGTTCTTCTGGTTGAAAATTTTAAATTTAACTTGCTTAGTATAAGTTAGTTGTGTGATTCTGGTTATATAGTTACCTTCAACAATTCTACTACCTGATTAGAAACCTACAAGACTCAGAAATCATGCTTAAGGGCACTAGGAAAAATAATGTTTACACTATAAACTTACCCCTAGTACCTAAATGCATGTTAACTCAGTTAGAACAATCAAACCTCTGGCATAGGAGATTAGGTCACACTAACCTAAGAATTATTTTCAAAAATCACCCAACTGGCTTAATTAAAGATATCCCTAAAATTAAAAATCATGAAAACTTAATATGTGAATCATGTAATCAAGGTAAACAAACCAGGTCTAATCACAAACTAATCCAATCTGATCAAACTCAAACCACACTTGAGCTCCTGCACCTTGACCTATTTGATTCACATGGAGCCAAGTCACTAAGCGGAAACCGATACTGCTTAGTAATAGTTGATGATTACTCTAGGTTTACCTGGGTTAGGTTTCTAAAGACCAAAGATGAAACCCTAAACATATTCAGTGACTTCTGTAAGTTAATTGAAAATCAAAATGATTCTAAAATCAAAAGACTTAGGAGTGACCACGGGGGAGAATTTGAAAATCAACGATTCGAGGAATTTTGTAAGGTAAATGGGTATGTACACGAATTTTCGTGTCCTAGAACCCCCCAGCAAAATGGGATAGTCGAAAGAAAAAATAGAACCCTACAGGAAGCCGCTAGGGCTATGCTCAATGAATTCAACTTAGCTAACCAATATTGGGCAGAAGTAATTAGTACGGCTTGCTACATCCAAAATAGGATCCTGATTAACAAGCGACACAACAAAACACCCTATGAATTATACTACCTTAGACTGTCAAACCTACACTACCTAAGGGTCTTTGGGTGCCAAGTCCATATCCTAAACACCAAAGACTATCTAGGTAAATTCCAGTCTAAGTTAACCCCAGACATCTTCTTAGGATACTCAACAACAAGTGGAGTCTATAGGGTTTACAACAAACAATCTAAGAAAATTGAAGAAACAACTAATCTAATATTTGATGAAGAAATTAACTCAAAATCTGATAATCCAGATCTAACTTCATCAAACACTGATCAAGAAGATAATGAACAAACTGTTGAATCCTTAATTGAACCCATAAACGAACTAACTATTGAACCAACTATTGAACCAATAATTGAACCAGCCCAAAGTGTTGAATCAAATAGTGAACCAAACCGACCAGCCGGACCTGAGGCTGAACCAAGTTCTAGAAAAACCAAGAAACCCAGACTCAGTCACCCAACCGATCAAATTGTAGGTGATCCAACTCTAGGAGTCAGAACTAGGTCTTCCTATAGAAATCTTAGTCAGATAGCAATGACTTCAAAAATAGAACCTAAGACTATAGAGGAAGCCCTACCTGATCCTGATTGGATCATAGCTATGCAAGAAGAGTTAGCCCAATTTGAGAGGAACCAAGTCTGGGAACTAGTACCCAAACCTGAAAGCAAATCCATCATTGACACTAAGTGGGTCTTTAGGAATAAGCTAAATGATCAGGGAGAAATAGTCAGAAATAAATCCCGCTTAGTAGCGAAAAGATTCAGCCAAGTAGAAGGGTTAGATTATGACGAAACATATGCCCCAGTAGCTAAACTTGAGTCCATTAGGATGTTATTAGCCTTTGCATCCCATAAAGGATTCAAACTATACCAAATGGATGTAAACTCAGCCTTTTTAAATGGATTCATTAAGGAAGAAGTCTATGTAGGACAACCCCCTGGCTTTGAGGACTTAGAAAGACCTGACCATGTTTACAAACTCACTAAAGCACTTTATGGACTAAAACAAGCACCTAGGGCCTGGTATGAACGCTTATCAACTTATTTAATTTCTAAAGAATTTAAACAAGGACAAATTGATTCAACCCTATTTATTAAAACCTTAGGAAAAGAAATCTTTATTGCCCAAATCTACGTCGATGACATAATCTTTGGGTCTACCAACTCTAATTTTTTTAAAAGAATTCGTGAAAATAATGAAAAATGAGTTTGAAATGAGCCTAGTTGGTGAACTCAACTTTTTCTTAGGGTTACAAATTAAACAAACTAGGGATGGAAACTATGTCCATCAATTTAAATATGCTGAAGAGTTAATAAAGAAATTTAAAATGGATAAATCTAAAAGCATAAGTACCCCCATGGCCACAAATGTAAAAATAGATAGTGACCCTGATGGTAAACCAGTAGACCTTAAGCTCTATAGAAGTATGATTGGAAGTCTACTGTACCTTACAGCCAGCAGACCTGATATTCTTTTTGCTGTAGGGATGTGTGCTAGATACCAAACCTGTGCTAAGGAAATGCACTTAGCAGCCCTAAAAAGAATACTAAGATATGTTAAGGGCACCCTAAATGTAGGGATTTGGTATCCTAGGACCTCAACCTTTGATTTGTCAGGATACTCGGATTCTCACTACGCTGGTTGTAAATTAGATAGAAAGAGCACAAGTGGAAGCTGCCAACTGTTAGGAAATAGACTAGTAAGTTGATGCAGCAGAAAACAACACTGTGTAGCTCTATCCACAACTGAAGCTGAGTATGTTGCCTTAGGAGAGTGTGTAGCACAACTTTTATGGATGATGCACACTCTTAAGGACTTCCAGCTCAACTACACCCAAACTCAAGTCTTCATTGACAACATAAGCTCAATTAATCTAACTAAGAACCCAATCCAACATTCCAGAACTAAACACATAGATGTTAAACACCACTTTGTAAGAGATCATGTAGCCAGGGGTGAAATAGTCCTTAAGCTTGTAGACTCTAAATTTAACTTAGCTGACATCTTCACCAAATCCCTACCTGAGTCTGAGTTCAGCTCACTAAGAAGACAGTTAGGATTATGCTTAGTAGAATAGGTTTACTCTATTTTCTGGTTTTCTTACTGCTTTACTTATTTTAAAAATCAGTTTCTGAAAGATTCTTTACTTGATTTCAAAATCAGCTTTTACTTAGTTTGAAAATTTTCTTGTTTAATAAATTTTTCGACTTAGTTTTATTTTACCCCCTTCAAAACTAGGTTTTTTTTACAAATAGACTTAGCCTAGGCCCTAACCCTAGAACAGCATGCACCTATAGATCTAGAAGCCAGCATCTCACAAGCACCTTAGGGTACTCTTGATTGATAACCTAGAATGGGTTGAGATGCTTAGGTCTTTACCTTAATTCAAGATGCTTTAAGTCAGTGCATATGCAGTAATTGGGGCACTAAATACAACCTACACAGTAATCAAGTTAAGTGTCAAGTTTAGAAACTCTAACTTGAACAGAACACTTAACTTGACTAACCCTAGCGAAAACTACTGTTTATAACAGTTAGTAAGTAGCCAATAGGGTTAGATAGGACCCTAAAAGAGAAAATTGAAATTGATTTGGTTTAATTCATATCCTGTATTGGTTCAGTACAGCAAATTATGCAATTTGGTTATTTTTTTTGAAATTATACAATTTATTTAATTTTTTTGCAATATTGCTTTATTTTTTGATATATGGCAAAGGGGGAGAGATAGGAAAGGAGAAAAGCTTTAAATTTTTTTCAAACTTTATCCTTTATTCAAAAAGTACTTAATCTATTTGTTTTTCAAAAGTACTTAATATATTTTCAAAAGTACTAAGTTTTTATTCAAAATTTTTTTACTTAAACTTAAGTTTTCAAAACTCTTCTAAGTACTTCAAACTTAAGTTTTCAAAAATCTTCTAAGTACTTAAAACTTAAGTGTTCAAAAAAAATCTTCTAAGTACTTAAAACTTAAGTTTTCAAAAATCTTATAAGTACTTATAACTCAAGTTTTGCTAAAGTACTTAAGCTATGGTTCTAAGAACTTAAAATTTCAGAAGGTGATTCTTTTCAACTGACTTGAAATTTTTAAGGATAAATTTTCCAAAAGGCACAACCAAAATTATTTTTGGAGAATATGCTTCTAAATTGTTTTAAGTGTTTGAAAAATTAATTCCATCTTTAAACTTAGAACTTTTTCAAAACCCCACGAACTTTTGAAAAATCTAGGGGGAGATTCCTTCCAGGGGGAGGAAACAAAATTTCTATTTATCTGTTCTGATTAACTTAACTTTTTGAACCGGGTTGCCATAAATCAAAAAGGGGGAGATTGTTGGTGCAGAGAGCACCCAAGTCGAACCTGTATTTTGATAATGGCAAAAGGGTTCAAAAGTTAAGATATTATGTTTATCTAACATGCTACTTGAGTGTGCAGATTGAAGTCCTAGCGAAGGACTGCTAGGCACCTAGCAAAGGACTGCTAGGCATTGGAACCCTAAGACCCAGCGAAGGGCTGCTAGGAGTCGAAGATCTAGCGAAGGACTGCTAGGCACCAGGCGAAGGACTGCCTGGAACTAAAGACCTGGCGAAGGACAGCTAGGCATCAGGCAAAGGACAGCTTAGTACTGAAGACCTGGCGAAGGACAGCTAGGCACCTGGCGAAGGACTGCTGGGCAAAAGTCCAACCGGAGGAGCCGGTTGGCATCAGGTAAATTCTCCTGAGAGGAGTAGGTGAGGACGCGTTCCCCGTCGAGGGAACAGTAGGCGTCGGTTCGACCTAGGGCTCCATTTTGGAGACCCAAAGTCAGATACAAGACAGCTAAGGCTGTATAAAATTAATACATTATTATTCTGTATTGTTTTGGACTAACCCTGGATGCAGGACCAAAGGAACGAGTGTCTGCAGCTCAGAGAGCCTCAAAGGAGTGAGGCAACAGCTGAGTAGGGCGCCTGCAGTGTCCCGGGCGCCCCCAAGGTGACTACAAAACAAGAGGAGCAAAAGTACGCTTCGGAAGCTAAGTGGGCGGGGCGCCCCCGTGCTCCCGGGCTCCCCGGATGCTCCGGGCGCCCCGAGCTCAAGCCAACGAAGCAGATAAGCGTCAAGCCAGCGAGAAGCCAGCGGATAGAGTCAACCCGGGCGCCCCCAGTGTCCCGGGCGCCCCTGTCAAAGCTCGATCCCGAGTTTGAAGGGATCAGAGTTGACCGAAAGTTGCTCGGATCAGCTGACACGTGGGGGGGGGGCGCCCCCAGAGGCTATAAATAGCCCCTCGACCCCAAGGCTTCACACAACACTTCCTCCAACGCTATTACGCTCTTCTACTCCAGCGCTCTGCTCCGGAAACCTCCCAACTCGAGATACAAGTGCCAACGACATCCCTCTGCTCCGAAATACAATCCACACCGTGGGCCTTGGAGTAGGAACCGACCGCGACTCCGAACCAAGTAAAAAACCTTGTGTTCGCGTTTGTTGTTTTAATTTCCGTTGTGCATTCTCTATCTTATAATCCGAAACGGTTTTACGATATTCACCCCCCCCCCTCTATCGTATTCTCTCAATCCAACAGATTCTTCTGGTCATTACCAATAACTGCGTCGATGTTGTTAGTTGCCCATGAGTTTACAAGTTTACAAGGAACACGCCTTCATCGACAAACCAAAATCTTTGTTTTGGATCATCGATCTCTTGTTCAACTTCACGCTCTTCTTGTGATGAGTACAGTGGCAACAGAGTTGCTGGAACAGATGATGGCGTCAGAGATTCTTTATCGCTGATAGATAGGTTGATAGTAACTCTTTTTTATTCATTCGAAAGCATGAATGATGGTTGCGGAGGAGAAAATACATAAGACAAAAAAGGTATCCCAAATTGGCTGCCCATAGCTGACCAATCATAGGGTGGATACATACCAAATGGAGTTGGGGTAACGTTACTTGAATTCGTCGAAAAATTTTGATAACTTTGAGAATTTGAGAAATGTGAAGAATATTGTGGAACATGTGAAATGTTTTGAAAATTTAGAGGGTATTGCATGAGAGAAAAAAATGAGGATATTAGAAATTAGAAGGAATGCGAGTATTTTGAGAAAATTGATTTTCTTCTGTATTTGAAGAATTCAAAAGATTTGTAAAAGAAGTATTAAAATTTTCATCCATCTCGAATGCAAATAGAGAATGAAAGGAAACAAGAAGAAATTGAGAGGAAGGAGAATGGTAAATTGAATGAAAAAAATGAAAGAGTAAGATGTATATATAGATTTTTTAAAAAATTAAAAATTAAAATTTAATGTTGTGCACAACGACTAATTAGTTGTTGTTGTACAATGGCTAATTAGCCATTGGACCTGATTTTTTTAATATCTAAAAAAATTAATTATATTTTTTAATTAAAAAATTAAACAAAAACTGATGAAGGAGCAGCTCCGCCTGCTCCGCACAGGCAGAGCTGCTACTGTGTCAAAGTCAAGGAGTCCCCTCCCACTATGGGAGCGGAATCCTTGAGGGCTGCCACGGTGGCAGTGGGAGGAGCTCCTACGGTGGGTGCTCTAATCTCGTTGTTGTTCCTGTTTCGATTTTCACGTACATGCATGAAGTAGGAGAAGGACACCTAGAGAGAGCTCCAAGTGTGCCTCCAGGACCAACACTTCTTGCCTAGAGAGAGAGAGCTCCAAAAGTGCCTCCATTAATGCTAATAAAAACTCACTTAGAGCATATTTTCTCATGTGATTCTTCAACTTCTCTTCATCCAATAAAGAGAAACTTTTCATCTTCCTCTATTATTAATTTATTAAATATTTTAATGAATTAATATCTCATTAAAATATGGTTGAGTCTAATTTAAATGAGTCAAACTCAAATTAGATCTCAATCCCATAATCTAATTGGATTCACTTGAGTCTAACTCAATTAATCCAATTTTGATCAAATCTTAGTCAAACTAAGATTATTTTATGTCCGAAGCATCGTGTCCTTAGTGTGTGACCCAATAGGTTCTCATAACGTTGGCAATGTGTCTAAACCACTTTAAATACATAAGCAATGAGCGACATATACCAATGCATCATTGCTACCCAAGTGACGAGAAAGTCGAGATCCGACTTAACCTTCGTGACTATGACAATATATGACATTGTCCTTCCATCCTCAATATCTAGATTGAGCAATGAGCCATAGACCGTGTCATCCTCGATCAATCTTTGTGCTTCTTAATCCCCAAGTAGACTCACTCAAACAAATGAGCTCAATATCTTATATTGACTCATTTGAGCATGACCATGCGTTTTAGTAGTCCTACTCGATCAAGGGGCCCACAGATATCACTCCCGTCATATGGGAGGGATAGATCTCATCTACATCACTCACATCCCTCCGCATAATTCATTACATACCCAGTGATCACCTTTATAGTCCACCCTGTTACGGGTGACGTTTGATGATATCAAAGTACATAACTCCTTATGTAGGGAACCGTAGTGACTTCAAGTCTAAGGACTATTCATACTAATAGTCACATGAGAAAGTTTATGACACTCATATGACAATCTATGAAACTTTCTCATGGCAAGTCAATTCAATACATATTTTCTAATGTATACTCATGTGCTAACTTGATATCATATATCTATGACTTGTGAGCTCAAGTCATCAATTGACCTACATGCTAGCCTCCATGCATTAATATTGTCCTTGAATATTAATGCTTGACTAGGAATGGTTTACTGTAATATTTTCTACATCATCTCACTATCAATTCAATCAATCGATATGATGTAGATAAGAACCTACTACCTAAGGGTATTATTATACATAGTTATTTGACACAAATATAAAGTATAATAATCAAACATGTCTTTATTAATGATAGAATATGATACAAAAGGTCCTTAGTCAATCATCACATAATTGACTCTAGGGCGCCTACTAACAATCTCCCACTAGCAATAGTGTCAATCACTGTAATATCTAATACCCAGTGACCTAGTGTGACCATCATGCTTCTTCTGTGCCAAAGCCTTGGTCAAAGGATCTGCGATGTTAGCATCAGTGGGTACTCTGCATATCCTCACATCTCCTCTATCAATAATATCTCGAATGTGATGGAAGCGTCGTAGTATGTGTTTGATTCGCTGATAAGAGTGAGGTTCCTTAGCCTGTGCAATAGCCCCATTGTTGTCACAATAGAGGTCTATTGTGTCTGCTATACTAGGAACCATACCAAGCTCTGTAATAAACTTTCGAATCCAAACAACCTCTTTTGCTGCATCAGACACAGCAATATACTCGACCTCTGTTGTAGAATCTACGACTGTGTCCTGTTTCGAACTCTTCCAGCTCACAACGCCACCATTCAAGCAAAATACATACCCTGACTGCGATATGAAATCATCCCTGTCGGTTTGGAAGCTTGTGTCACTGTAACCCTTTACAGCTAGCTCGTCATTGCCTCCAAATATCAAGAAATATTCTTTCGTCCTTCGTAAGTACTTAAGAATATTCTTGACATTTGTCCAGTGACTTTCACCTAGATCTGTCTGGTATCTGCTCATCATGTTCAAAGTATACGAGACATCTGGACGAGTATAAAGCATATCGTACATGATAGACCCTATGGCGGATGCATAAGGGATCTGATCCATGTGGTCTATCTCCTCCTTAGAGGAGGGACATTGAGTCTTCGAAAGACTTACACCATGTGACATCAGCAGAAATCCCTTCTTGAAATTTTGCATGGCAAAACGATTAAGCATCTTGTCAATATATGTACTCTGACTTAAGCCAAGCAATCGTTTAGATCTATCTCTATAGATCTTGATGCCTAAGATATAGGTTGTTTCTGTTGGATCGAGAAATGCGAGAGAGGGGGGGTGAATGTCGCAAATCGTTCGGATTTAAAAAGAGTAAGTGCGCAGCGAAAATAAGACACAAAAACAATGCTAACACGGTGGTTTACTTGGTTCGGAGCCTATGTCGACTCCTACTCCAAGGCCCACGGTCGTTGACCGTTTTCTGCGGGCAATTCTATACGTTCAAGAAAGTTTACAATAAAAAGTATTACAGAATCAGCCTAGTAAACTTAATTAAGCTCTTCGTTACCGACGTCCGGTGTAGATCGGAGTGTTGGAGCAGCAGGACGTCGTCAGCTCGAGTTGGAAGAGTTCTGGAGCGTGTCGTGGAAGCAGAAGAGCGTGGAAGCATCGCAGTAATTGATGCTTTGAAGAAGGAGGTCGAGGGCCCTTTATATAGGGCCTGAGGGCGCCCTGGTCGACGGGGGCGCCCCCCCCACGTGGCGCTTGATCCCCAAAAGGCGCGGTCAAGGGTTTATCCCTAAGAACGCGGGATAACCCTTTGACGGGGGCGCCCTTGACGCTGGGGGCGCCCTGGTTGACTCGGCCAGCTCTTATCCGCAGCGCTGAGGTCTCCTCGGCAAGTCTGGCTGGGGGCGCCCGGGACAGCGGGGGCGCCCTGGGCGTGTAGCGCAGATGCGGCAGAGTTGGTTTGCAATGGGGGCGCCCGGGACAGCGGGGGCGCCCTGGGTATGTACTGTCGAAGTCCTTCTTGTCTTGTTGTGTTTTGTGTTCACCATGGGGGCGCCCGGGACACTCCGGGCGCCCTGGTCAGCTGTTGCCTCACTCCTTTGAGGCACTCTGAGCTGCAGACACTCGTTCCTTTGGTCCTGCATCCAGGGTTAGTCCAAAACACAATAAAACAATAAAATAATAGGTTATACAGCCTCAGCTGTCTTGGTTCTGACTTTGGTCTCCAAAATGGAGCCCTAGGTCGAACCGACGCCTAATGTTCCCTCAAGGAGAACGCGTCCTCACCTACTCCTCTCGGGAGAGTTTACCTGGTGCCAACCGGATCCTCCAGTTGGACTTTTGCCCAGCAGCCCTTCGCCAGGTCTTGAGTTTCGCCCAGCAGCCCTTCGCCAGGACTTGGTTTTTGCCCAGCAGCCCTTCGCCAGGTCTTGAGTTTCGCCCAGCAGCCCTTTGCCAGGACTTGGTTTTTGCCCAGCAGCCCTTCGCCAGGTCTTGAGTTCCTGACAGCCCATCGCCAGGTGTCTAGCATCCCTTCGCTAGGACTTGATTTTCGCCTAGCAGCCCTTCGCCAGGACTTGGTTTTCGCCTAGCAGCCCTTCGCCAGGACTTGGTTTTCGCCTAGCAGCCCTTCGCCAGGACTTGGTTTTCGCCCAGCAACCCTTCGCCAGGACTTGGTTTCCTGACAGCCCATCGTCAGGTGCCTAGCATCCCTTCGCTAGGACTTGGTTTTCGCCCAGCAACCCTTCGCCAGGACTTGGTTTCCTGACAGCCTATCGTCAGGTACCTAGCAGCCCTTCGCTAGGACATTGTTTCCTGCACTCTCAAGCAGCATTGTTAGACAACAAATAACCCTTAACTTTGAATCCTTTGCCAATATCAAAACAAGGTTCGATCTGGTGCTTCCTGCACCAACAGTTTCACCTAAGTCTTTAATTGAGAAATAATTCCCTAGCCACGTCTTCACAGACTGTAGTGAAGGAATATCATTTCCAATGAGGAGTATATCATCCACATACAAGATCAGAAAGATAACTGTGCTCCCACTAACCCTCTTGTAGACACAGGGATCTTCTTCATTCTTGATGAAACCAAACGCTTTGATTGCATCATTGAATCAAAGATTCGATTCCAGCTTCGAAAAGCTTGCTTTAGCCCATAAATGGACATTTGCAACTTACATACCTTTCCAGCATGCTCTGGATCTATAAAATCCTCAGGTTGTATCATGTACACATCCTTGAGTAGATTCTCATTTAGGAATGCGATTTTTGACATCCATCTGCTAGATCTCGTAATCATGGTAAACTGCAATAGCAAGCATGATCTGAATAGATTTAAGCAAGGTTCTAAAATCGAACTGGATATCAAACCGGTCGAGGCAAGGGTTCAGAGGTTCAAAGGTTTAATCGGTTTAATCGGGGGTCCAATCGGGATATAACCGGTATATAATAAAATATGTATTTATATAAATATATGAAACTAACAACTTGTCTAACTATTTTTTTCAAAATTGGATCAATTAGGTCGAGCATGTGATATATTTTGTTAGGAACTCAGCACAGTATTCTTGAAAAAAGGGTTAGTTTCAAAGAAAAATTCAAGTTTAAAACTATTAGGTTCAAGCAAACAGCAAGTTTATTCGTTTGAGATTTTAGGTGAAAGCAAATTAGGATTTTGATATTTTATTTTTCAATTTTTATTTTTCAGTAAGAAAGCAAAACTGCAAAAGGAAAAAAAACTCAAAAAATGAAATATAAAATAAACCAAGTCTGTTTGCCCGGTTCCCGACCGGTTCAGAACGGTTCGCACCCGGTTCTTGAGCAGCCGGTTTTTGGAGTCAACTCGGATCGGAAATGTAACGACCCTCTCTTCTTAACCTTAACCTTAGAGGGAGGTCACAATTTCTTCTTCTCTTTTCTTTTTTTTCTTTTCTTTTACATTTCTCCCAGTCGACTGATGATAGGTGCAGTCGACTAGTGTCAGTCGACTCCTAGGCCGAATCACTCCCCCAATCTTTCTGTTCGAAAATTGGCCATGGACCAGTCGACTGGTGGAACTATCAGTAGACTGGTGCAGTCGACTCCACCTGGTTTTCACTCCCCCAATATTTCTATTCCCTCGAATTCATTAAGGGCAATCGACTGACACTAAGTGCAGTCGACTAATAATTCTGGAAACTTGTTTCCAGAACTGAGAAACATATCAAGGACTCATAAAATACACTTCTACTTCATAGATATAGTCAAACTCTCAATCATAGACACTTATACTAGTTCATAACCCAACTAAAGCAGTTCAACTTAAGACCTTTGCGGAAATAAATAATTCATCATGCAACTACAACAACTATCAAGTTGCTACTGTTTAGAGCTTAGACCACTAAGCAAAACTCATCCCAAGTTCTCACTTCACAGTTCCGCCGCCACTGAGCATCAATCATCGCCCCGGTCACCTCCTTGACTTACATTCTCTCTTTACCTTTATCTGCAGTAAAAGGAATGCAAAACTATAAACGAACTTGCTTAGTAAATAGACCATGTTCTCACAAAACATGCAATCAAGATAAAGCATGCTCTTGGTCAAAAGAAAACTTGCTTCAAAACACATGTAACTGGAAATACTAGTACATGATAACTTTAGTGCAAATGTCATGCTTAACCATGCTTGCGTTTAAAATCCTTTTGAATATTCCATATACATGCTTGCTAATGAAGACTTTTATGAAAATGCTTGACATGCTGAAATCAATGCTTGCTTTTTGAAAACTTGAAAACTTTTATATTCTTATACTTCAAAATAAATAAACATCCTGCTTTTGGGCCCGACATAGTACCAATGTACGCATCCCTAAAAGATTTCGGGGTAGTTAGCCACCGAACTCTAATAAAGCGTCTTACTTACTAGGCTCGCCTAGATCTCTTGTGGATCTCGGCTTGGTACATGCCACTTAAAAAGTAACATACTTAAATTTTGTAATGCTTGTACTTAAAATGCTTAAACATAGCACATATCTTGCACATAGAAAGTAATGTTCGCAAAACTCGTTTCAGGACATCTCAAGACCTCGGTCTTGTATTTACATCGATGCGCCTTGAGTGCTCTATTCCTAGAACTCGTTCTAGGACTTATTAAGACCTTGTTCTTACTCTAGACTTTCATCGAGCACCTTGTGTGCCCTAATCCCAAAACTCGTTTTGGGGCAAACCAAGACCTTGGTCTTGCTATACTCAGATCACACACACCAAAAAGGCTTAGAATCAAGTGCTACGACAACTAAAAAAATCGTACAAGAACAACTTTTACTGCAGGTAAATGATCTACTTACTCTTATGCTTGTTAAACTCACTATTCCGGCGTAGGATCTAGCGTGGTACTCTTCGTCCACTTCCTTCTCGCAATTTGCCAACTCTTTGGCACTAGGAGAGAAACCCTAGTTTCTCTTACTCGAGAGGAAGAAGAAGAAAATGAGGAGATGTCTAATTTCCTATTCTTTCTCTTCCCTTATATACTAAGTGGAAGTTGAAGCAACTTCCATGAATAGGTACTTAAGTGCTTACTTGCACTTATCTTAAATGGTTTCCATATTCCAATGTGATGTTTTACCACCACCTAATGGAAACTTAAACCAATACTAAATTAAGGGTCCTTAGTTCGAGCCTCGGCTCTGACCTCTTTTTACTCCACAAAAGAAATTTTTAATATTTCTTTTTATTTTGGAAAATTCTGGAAAATTTTCGGGCGTTACAGAAAATCTCGCCGGTTCCCGATTCAATCGGTCCGACCAGTCGGTCTGGTCCGTTTTTCAGAACACTGGATTTAAGCAGTGCAATTGGTGAAAAGGTTTTATCATAGTCAATACCATGAATCTACTTGAAACCTTTGGCTACCAATCGCCCTTTATAGGTATGCATAAGACCATCCATGTCAGCCTTTCTTTTAAAGACCCACTTACACCCAATGGGTTTAATTCCCTCAGGTAGATCAACCAAAGTTCATACTTGGTTAGTATACATGGATTCCATTTTGGACATCATGGCCTTTAGCCATTTCTCAGAATCTGGGCTCATCATAGCTTCTTGATAGGATGTAGACTCGTTCAACTCAACAAGCATAACATCATTATGGTCAGACAAGAGAAATGAGTATCTCTTAGGCTAATGACGTATCATATCATATCTGCAAAGAGGTTGGTCTACTTGAACAGGTTGTTGCTCCACAACTTTTTGTGCAATAATCTCATGATCCACAACACTTTCTGGTGCCTGTTCAATGTCCATCAAGGCCTTAGTACTATCTACATCTTGAACTTCTTCAAGATGAATTTTACTCCCACTATTTCTTCTAGAAATAAACTCTCTTTCGAGAAAAATATTATTTCTAGCGACAAACACTTTGCCTAGTGTGGGATTGTAGAAGTAATATCCCTTCGTTTCCTTGAGATATCCTACAAAATAGCACTTTTCATATTTGGGTCCAAGTTTATCTGAGACTTGACGTGGAACGTAAGTCTCACAACCCCAAATCCTCATAAAAGACATCGTGGGACTCTTCTCAGTCCATATCGAATATGGTGTCTTTATGATGACCTTTGACGGAGTTCGGTTAAGTGTGAAAAGAGTCGTCTCTAGAGCGAATCCTCAGAAGGAAGTAGGAAGATCTTGTTGGTGCAGAAAGCACCAAAGTCGAACATGTGTTTTGATAATGGCAAAAGGGTTCAAAAGTTAAGATATAATGTTTATCTAACATGTTACTCAAGTGTGCAGGAAAAGTCCTAGCGAAGGACTGCTAGGCACCTGGCGAAGGAATGCCAGGATACAAAGCCCTAGCGAATGACTGCTAGGCACCTGGCGAAGGAATGCCAGGATACAAAGACCTAGCGAAGGACCGCTGGGCACCTAGCGAAGGGCTGCTAGGAGACGAAGCCCTAGCGAAGGACTGCTAGGCACCTGGCGAAGGACTGCCAGGATCCAAAGACCTAGTGAAGGACTGCTAGGCACCGGGTGAAGGACAGCTTGGTATCCAAGACCTGGCAAAGGACTGCTAGGCAAAAGCCCAACCAGAGGAGCCGGTTGGCAACAGGCAAATTCTCCTGAGAGGAGTAGGTGAGGACGCGTTCCCCATCGAGGGAACAGTAGGCGTCGGTTCGACCTAGGGCTCCATTTCGGAGACCCAAAGTCAGAACCAAGACAACTAAGGCTGTATAAAACTAACATATTATTGCTCTGTGTTATTTTGGACTAACCCTGGATGCAGGACCGAAGGAATGAGTGTCTGCAGCTCAGAGAGCCTCAAAGGAGTGAGGCAGAAGCTGAGTAGGGCGCCCGGAGTGTCCCGGGCGCCCCCAAGGTGAATACAAAAGAAGTGGAGCAAATGTACGCTTCGACAGCTCATGGGCGGGGCGCCCCCGTGCTCCCGGGCGCCCCGGATGGTCCGGGCGCCCCGAGCTTAAGCCAGCGAAGGGGATAAACCTTATCCAGCCTAGAAGCCCACTGAAGGAGTCAACCAGGGCGCCCCCAGCGTCCCGGGCGCCCCCAGTGTCAAACCTCAGCCCTATTCGAATGGGATAGAGGCTGACCGAGATAAGCTCGGATCGAGTGACACGTGGTGGAGCGCCCCCAACGTTCAGGGCGCCCCGAAGTGCTATAAATAGCACCCAACGCCAAGGCTTCTCAACAATCACTTCTTCCAACGCTCCTACGCTCTTCTGCTCCCGCGCTCTGCTCCGGAAACCTCCCAACTCGAGATACAAGCGCCGACGACGTCCCTCCACTCCGAAAATACAATCTACACCGGACGTCGGTAACGAAGAGCTGTTTTTAAGTTTACTGTACTACTTTTGTAATATCTCTCTGTAAACTGTTTTGCGCACATATAGAATTGCCCGTAGTAAATGGTCAACGACAGTGGGCCTTGGAGTAGGAGCCGACCGCGACTCCGAACCAAGTAAAAGATCTTGTGTTCGCGTTTTGTGTTTATTTCTTCCGCTGCGTAATTTCTCTAACTCTAATCCGAACGATTTACGATATGCACCCCCCTCTATCGTTTCTCTCTATCCAACAAGTGGTATCAGAGCGGGGAAGCTCAAATTTGGTGCAACCACCAGTTTAAGAATTTTTTAGATTTTTTTTAATTACTTTTCTTTTACTTTTTCGAAGTTTTCTCGTTAATCGAGGTTGGTGCAACACCTCTTGATAATTATTTCTCTTTATCCTGCACTACTAATCCAAGACCAAGTCTTGGGATATTTTCTTTCCTTTTAGTTTACTTTACAGATAAAATGGTCATGCAAGAAGGCTTCAGCACCGCAAGACCACCTCTCTTCAATGGGGAGGACTTCTCCTACTGGAAGAGCAGAATGGAGGTCCACCTGAAAACTCAAGTGGACATGTGGATAATCATCCAGTCCAGACTGGAGATTCCAAAGAACGCTAAAGGAGTACCTCAAACCTACACAGCATGGGACACCGCTCTGAAACGGAAGATTGAAGCTAATGCAAAGGCGACCCAGACCCTCCAATGCGGCTTAACAAAAGAGGAGCTGAACCGGGTGAGTCCATTCAACAGTGCCAAGGAGCTGTGGGGGAAACTGATCGAGCTGCACGAAGGAACTTCAGACACTCAGATCAGCAAGAGAGATCTCCTCCTGAACAAGCTATATACGATCAAGATGAACGACAATGAAACAGCAGCTCAACTCCACGCCCGAATTCAGGAACTAATGAACGGACTACACACCATTGGTCACAAGGTAGAAAACCGTGACCTAATAAGGTACGCTTTAAATGCTTTCCCGAGAAACACCTTGTGGGCATCTATGGTAGATGCATACAAGGTTTCAAGGGACCTGTCAAAAATTAAATTAGACGAACTGTTTTCTGAACTCGAATTACATGAACAGACTAACTGCAATCTGGCCAAGAAAGGTATTGCCTTTGTTGCAGGTAAAACTGGAAGGACAACCAAGAAGAAGCCTCAACTTGCACCCGAGTCTGATTCAGACTCAGACTCAGAAGACGAAGAAGGAGATCGACCTAAGCTGGTCCGACTGGCCCGGAACTACTACACGGAATTGAAGAACCAAACCAACAGAAGAAAAGCCAGCCGAAGAAAGGATGAACCAGCTGAACCCTCGAATGAAAAGAACAAGCCCAACGTGACCTATTACAAGTGTAAGAAGAAAGGTCACTACAAGACCGAATGCCCCAACCTGAAGGAAACAAAGAAGACAAGGAAGAAGAAGGCACTTCAAGCAACGTGAGACGAGTCCTCCTCCGAAGAAGAAGAAGAGGTCCCACAGTCGAACCTGCTCGCGCTAACCGCCTCAGAAGAAATCGAGACCGAGTCAGAATCGGAACAGGACGACGGCAGACTGACATTTTCAGAGGACGGCGAAATCAAGGTAAGTGGTTTTTCTAGAAGTCAGTTAAATGAGTTAATTTCTTATCTTTCTCGAGATTTGGCGAAAGCTAAACTCCGAGTCGAATCCCTCCGACAGGAAGTAAAACTCCTGAAAGAGGGAGCTGACTCTAGATCTTTAACCGAGAAGGTTCAAGAAGGAACCTCTAATCAAGTTGAAAAACTTGAGAAAGAGAACTCCTCCCTGAAAACTCAGGTTAAGGACCTTAGATCAGCTTTAGAACGATTCACCTCTGGTTCCAAGGGTCTTGACATGATTCTTGGAAAACAAAAGTCGGTTCTAAATCAATCCGGACTAGGCTATAGAACCAAATCTAGACAAAGATCCTACTATGCTGTACTGAACCAGTCCAGACCTAAAGTTCAGGCATGGGTACCCAAACTGTACCTGAACGAACAAACTGGATCAAATCAGTATTTGATCCCCAAGGACAAGATTCACATCTTGCCAAACCATTATAGTGGCTATAGTCCAGGGGGAGCCAAATTAAAAACAATATTTATTATTAGATAAAATTCAATTCTTGTTTGCAAATTACATGATTGATTGATTATTTAATTTCTACAATTTACTATGCTTAGATTTAGGAATGGTTAGTTTAAGGACTGAACCAATTTAACTGAAATTTGAACAAGATAGTATTGGGTGGCGGTGAGATGATAGTACGTTAGGAAAACTAATTCTAATAAGGTCAAGTATTCTCTACTTGGTCTCTTTAGACTGGTGAAACTAGCCGAAGCTACCGATCCAAGACCCAAACTAGTTAGACCAGAATTTTTCAAGGACTAATTTTGAAAATGAAATTTCATTGAAAGGCTTTGTCAAGGAAAGGGTTGATGATCCAATAAGGCTACGGCCAAAGAAGGCCTAGTGCCTCGCCAAGACCTGGAAGCCAATCTTTGAAATTCAAATTCAAATTAGTCTCTGTCAAATTCGAATCTAACACAAATCATCAGTTAATTGTAGATTCAAACATCTTTTTAAATAAACTCAAAATCAACTGTTTTCAAAATTAATTTAAGTTTTTCAAAATAAATCATAATCTTTTCAAAATAATTTTACCTACCAAAACCTGTCTCACAAAACCTGTAAGGCTAACGTGATTGATAACCCTAGATTTGGGTGAGACAGACTAGGCTGTGAAAATCAATTTAGGCTATTCCTGATTCTAATTGGATCCAAATCAACAAAACTCTTTATGTGTAGGAACATAAAGATTTGGACCAATAGATGTTGGATAGCGGTTGCTCCAGACACATGACTGGAGATAAATTGAAATTCACCAAACTCAAGTTCAAGAACCTAGGCTCAGTGGCATTTGGCAACAATGCTACACTCAAGGTAATTGGGTCAGGTAATATTGAACTTAAATCTGACTTTGTCATTAAGAAAGTGCTTTTGGTTGAAAATTTCAATTTTAACTTGCTTAGCATAAGTCAGCTATGTGATTCTGTTATGTAGTTACCTTCAACAATTCTAACTACCTGATTAGAAACCTGCAAGACTCGGAAATCATGCTTAAGGGCACCAGGAAAAATAATGTTTACACTATAAACCTACCCCTAGTACCTAAATGTATGTTAACTCAGTTAGAACAATTAAACCTCTGGCATAGGAGACTAGGTCACACCAATCTGAGAATTATTTCAAAAATCACCCAACTTGGCTTAATTAAAGGTATCCCCAAAATTAAAAATCATGAAAACTTAATATGTGAATCATGTAATCAAGGCAAACAAACAAGGTCTAATCACAAATTAATCCAATCTGATCTAACTCAAACCACACTTGAGCTCCAGCACCTTGACATATTTGATTCACATGGAGCCAAATCACTAAGCGGGAACCGATACTGCTTAGTAATAGTTGATGATTACTCTAGGTTTACCTGGGTTAGGTTTCTAAAGACCAAAGATGAAACCCTAAACCTATTTAATGAGTTCTGCAAGTTAATTGAAAATCAAAACGATACTAAAATCAAAAGACTTAGGAGTGACCATGGGGGAGAATTTGAAAATCAACGGTTCGAGGAATTCTGTAAGGTAAATGGGTATATACATGAATTTTCGTGTCCTAGAACCCCCCAGCAAAATGACAGTCGAAAGGAGAAATAGAACCCTACAGGAAGCCGCTAGGGCTATGCTCAATGAATTCAATTTATCTAACCAATATTGGGCAGAAGCAATTAGTACGGCTTGCTACATCCAAAATAGGGTCCTGATTAACAAGCGACACAACAAAACACCCTATGAATTATACTACCATAGACTTCCAAATCTACATTACCTAAGAGTCTTTGGATGCAAAGTCCATATTCTAAACACCAAAGACTATCTAGGAAAATTCCAGTCTAAGTCAACCCCAGGCATCTTCTTAGGATAATATTCAACCTCAAGTAGAGCCTATAGGGTTTACAACAAACAAACTAAGAAAATTGAAGAAACAACAAACTTAATATTTGATGAAGAAATCAACTCAACATTTGATAATCCAGACCTAACTTCATCAAATGCTGATCAAGAAGATAATGAGCAAACTGTTGAACCTTTAATTAAACCATTGAATGAACTAACTATTGAACCAACTTCTGAGTCAATTGAACCAAATATTGAACCAAACATTGAACCAAATAGTGAACCAAATCGACCAGCCGGACTTGAGGCTGAACCAAGTTCAAGAAAAACCAAGAAACCCAGACTTAGTCACCCAACTGATCAAATTATGGGTGATCCAACTTTAGGAGTCAGAACTAGGTCTTCCTATAGAAACCTTAGTCAAATAGTCATGATCTCAAAAATTGAACCTAAGATTATAGAGGAAGCCCTACCTGATCCTGATTGGATCATAGCTATGCAAGAAGAGTTAGCCCAATTCGAAAGAAACCAAGTCTGGGAATTAGTACCTAAACCTGAGGGCAAATCCGTCATTGACACTAAGTGGGTTTTTAGGAATAAGTTAAATGATCAAGGAGAAATAGTCAGAAATAAAGCCCGCTTAGTAGCGAAAGGATTCAGTCAAGTAGAAGAGTTAGATTATGACGAAACCTATGCCCCAGTAGCTAGACTTGAGTCCATTAGGATGTTATTAGCCTTTGCATCCCATAAAGGATTCAAACTATACCAAATGGATGTAAAATCAGCCTTTCTAAATGGATTCATTAAGGAAGAAGTCTATGTAGGACAATCCCCTGGTTTTGAAGACTTAGAAAGACCTGACTATGTTTACAAACTTACCAAAGCACTTTATGGACTAAAACAAGCTCCTAGAGCCTGGTATGAACGCTTATCAACCTACTTAATTTCCAAAGAATTTAAACAAGGACAAATTGACTCAACCTTATTTATTAAAACCCTAGAAAACGAAATCTTTATTGCCCAAATCTACGTTGATGGCATAATTTTTAGGTCCACCAACTCTAATTTTCTAAAAGAATTCGTGAAAATAATGGAAAATGAGTTTGAAATGAGTTTAGTTGGTGAGCTCAACTTTTCCTTAGGGTTACAAATCAAACAAACTAGAGATGGAAACTATGTCCATCAATCCAAATATGCTAAAGAATTAATAAAGAAATTTAAAATGGATAACTCTAAAAGCATAAGTACCCCCATGGCCACAAATGTAAAAATAGATAGTGACCCTGATGGTAAACCAGTAGACCTTAAACTCTATAGAAGTATGATAGGAAGTCTACTGTACCTTACAACCAGCAGACCTGATTTCCTTTTTTTCTGTAGGAATGTGTGATAGATACCAAACCTGTGTTAAGGAAACGCACTTAGCAGCCCTAAAAAGAATACTAAGGTATGTTAATGGCACCCTAAATGTAGGGATTTGGTATCCTAGGACCTCAACTTTTGACTTGTCAAGATACTCGGACTCTGACTACGCTGGTTGTAAATTAGATAGAAAGAGCACAAGTAAAAGCTGCCAACTGTTAGGAAATAGTCTAGTAAGTTGGTGCAGCAGAAAATAACACTGTGTAGCTCTATCCACAACTGAAGCTGAGTATGTTGCCTTAGGAGAGTGTGTAGCACAACTTTTATGGATGATGCACACTCTTAAGGACTTCCAGCTCAACTATACCCAAACTCAGGTTTTTATTGACAACATAAGCTCAATTAATCTAACAAAGAACCCAATCCAACATTCCAGAACTAAACACATAGAAGTTAAACATCACTTTGTAAGAGACCATGTAGCCAGGGGTGAAATAGTACTTAAACATGTAGACTTTAAATCTAACTTAGCTGACATATTCACTAAACCCCTACCTGAGTCTGAGTTCAGCTCACTAAGAAGGCAGTTAGGATTATGCTTGGTAGAATAGGTTTACTCTACTTTTGGTTTGCTTACTTGCTTTTAAAAATCAGTTTCTTTTGCTTTCAAAATCAGCTTTTACTTAGTTTTGAAAAGTTTTTTAAAAAAAATTTCACTTAGTTTGATTTTAAAAAACTACCCCCTTCAAAACTAGGGTTTTTTCACAAATGGACTTAGCCTAGGCCCTAACCCTAGAACTACATGCACCTATAGATTTAGAAGCCAGCATCTCACAAGCACCTTAGGGTACTTTTGATTGATAACCTAGAATGGGTTGAGATGCTTAGGTCTTTGCATTAATTCAAGATGTTTTAAGTCAGTGCATCTGCAGTAATTGGGGTACTAAATACAACTTACACAGTAATCAAGTTAAGTGTCAAGTTTAGAAAATCTAACTTGAACAGAACACTTAACTTGACTAACCCTAGCGAAAACTATTATTTATAACAGTTAGTAAGTAGCTAATTGGGTTAGACAAGACCCTAAAAGAAATAATTAAAACTGATTTGGTTTAGTTCAAATCCTGAATTGGTTCAGTACAGCAAATTCTGTAGTTTATTTTTTCTGCTATTATGCAAGTTTTTTTGCTATATTTCTTTATTTTTGATATATGGCAAAGGGGGAGAGATAGGAAAGGAGAGATTTTAAAATTTTTTCTAAATCCAAAATTTCAAACTCTATCCTTCATTCAAAAAGTACTTAATTCACTTTCAAAAGTACTAAGTTTTCCTTTCAAAAGTACTAAATTTTCCTAAAGTACTTAAACTTAAGTTTTCAAAATTTTCCTAAAGTATTTAAACTTAAGTTTTCAAAATTTTCCTAAGTACGTTAAACTTAAGTTTTCAAAATTTTCCTAGAATGTAAAAACTTAAGTTTTCAGAAATTTTCTTATAAGTATAAATTTTCCAAAGTGCACAACCAAAATTAACTTAACTTTCTATATGTTCTGATTAACTTAACTTTTTGAACTAGGGTTGTCATAAATCAAAAAGGGGGAGATTGTTGGTGCAGAAAGCACCAAAGTCGAACCTGTGTTTTGATAATGGCAAAAGGGTTCAAAAGTTAAGATATAATGTTTATCTAACATGTTACTCAAGTGTGCAAGAAAAGTCCTAGCGAAGGATTGCTAGGCACCTGGCGAAAGAATGCCAGGACACAAAGCCCTAGCGAAGGACTGCTAGGCACCTGGCGAAGGAATGCCAGGATACAAAGCCCTAGCGAATGACTGCTAGGCACCTGGCGAAGGAATGTCAGGATACAAAGACCTAGCGAAGGACCGCTGGGCACCTAGCGAAGGGCTGCTAGGAGACGAAGCCCTAGTGAAGGACTGCTAGGCACCTGGCGAAGGACTGCCAGGATCCAAAGACCTAGTGAAGGACTGCTAGGCACCGGGCAAAGGACAGCTTGGTATCCAAGACCTGGCGAAGGAATGCTAGGCAAAAGCCCAACCGGAGGAGTCGGTTGGCAACAGGCAAATTCTCCTGAGAGGAGTAGGTGAGGACGCGTTCCCCGTTGAGGGAACAGTAGGCGTCGGTTCGACCTAGCGCTCCATTTCGGAGACCCAAAGTCAGAACCAAGACAACTAAGGCTGTATAAAACTAACATATTATTGCTCTGTGTTATTTTGGACTAACCCTGGATGCAGGACCGAAGGAATGAGTGTCTGCAGCTCAGAGAGCCTCAAAGGAGTGAGGCAGAAGCTGAGTAGGGCGCCCGGAGTGTCCCGGGCGCCCCCAAGGTGAATACAAAAGAAGTGGAGCAAATGTACACTTCGACAGCTCATGGGCGGGGCGCCCCCGTGCTCCCGGGCGTCCCCATGCTCCCGGGCGCCCCGGATGGTCCGGGCGCCCCGAGCTTAAGCCAGCGAAGGGGATAAACCTTATCTAGCCTAGAAGCCCGCTGAAGGAGTCAACCAGGGCGCCCCTAGCGTCCCGGGCGCCCCCAGTGTCAAACCTCAGCCCTATTCGAATGGGATAGAGGCTGACCGAGACAAGCTCGGATCGGGTGACACGTGGGGGGGCGCCCCCAACGTTCAGGGCGCCCTGAAGTGCTATAAATAGCACCCAACGCCAAGGCTTCTCTACAATCACTTCTTCCAACGCTCCTACGCTCTTCTGCTCCCGCGCTCTGCTCCGGAAACCTCCCAACTCGAGATACAAGCGTCGACGACGTCCCTCCACTCCGAAAATACAATCTACACTGGACGTCGGTAACGAAGAGCTGTTTTTAAGTTTACTGTACTACTTTTGTAATATCTCTCTGTAAACTGTTTTGCGCACATATAGAATTGCCCGCAGTAAACGGTCAACGACCGTGGGCCTTGGAGTAGGAGCCGACCACGACTCCGAACCAAGTAAAAGATCTTGTGTTCGCGTTTTGTGTTTATTTCTTCCGCTGCGTAATTTCTCTAACTCTAATCCGAACGATTTACGATATTCACCCCCCCCTCTATCGTTTCTCTCGATCCAACAGATCTGTCTGACTCATCATGGATCGTACCATATCTAATAGAGTACGATTTTTCCACTCGGACACACCATTCCATTGTGGTGTTCCAGGTGGAGTGAGTTGGGATATGATCCCACACTTTGTTGATGGTCACGAAACTCTTGGCTAAGGTATTCGCCACCTCGATCTGATCGAAGCATCATAATACTCTTGCCAAGTTAGTTTTGTACTTCACTCTTGAATTCTTTAAACTTTTCAAAGGATTCCGACTTGTATTTCATGAGATACACATAGTCATATCTACTGGCATCATCAGTGAAAGTGATGAAGTACTGATAACCTCCTCTAGCTGCGACATTGAATGAGTCACATACATCAATATGTATGAGTCCTAACAAGTCTGTCGCTCCTTCGCCATGTCCACTAAATAGAGTTTTGGTCATCTTGCCTAGAAGACATGATTCACATGTCTTATATGATTCAAAATCAAATGAGTCCAGTAATTCATCCTTATACAGCTGGGATATGCGACTCTCATTTATATGACCTAAGCGACAATGCCAGAGATACATTTGGTTCAAATCATTTGGTTTGAACTATTTGGTATTTATATTATAGATTGGGTTATCTAAGTCTAGAACATAGAGTCCATTCATAAGTAGTGCACTACAATAGAATATATCATTTAACATTATAGAACAACATTTATCCTTTATGATAAATGAAATGTCTTTCTTTTCTAAACAAGATACAAAAATTATGTTCTTAGTTAGTGCAGGTACATAAAAATACTCCTTTAGTTCTAAGATAAGCCCAGTAGGCAAAGACAAGGAATATGTTCCTACAGCTATAGCAGCAACTATTACGTCATTGCCTACTCGTAGGTTCACTTCGCCCTTTGTCAACGTTCTAGCTCTTCGAAGGCCCTGCACATTAGTACAAATGTGAGATGCACAACCGGTATCTAATACCCAAGAAGAGGAAATAGATAGATTGACTTCTATAACAAAAATACCTGAGGCAGAAGTCTCACTTCTTTTCTTCTTTACTTCCTCTAGGTAGAGTTTGCAATTCCGCTTCCAATGTCTGGTCTTACCACAGTGGAAGCAGGTCCCTTCCTTAGGTAGCCTTTAGTGCAATAGAGTTGGCCTTGCCTTTGGCTTGGGTCTTACCCTTGCCCTTAGGCTTCCATTTGCCTTTGCCCTTCTGTACCATCAGTACATTGTTGGTCTTGGTTTTCTTGAGATTGGGTTTAGCAATTCTCAACATACTGAGCATCTCAGGCAATGACTTGTCAATTTCGTTCATGTAATAGTTCATGACAAATTGATTGTATCCTTCCGGCAACGATTGCAGGATAAGGTCCGTGGTCAATTATTGACCCAGTGGAAATCCTAGTCTTTCAAAGTTCTCAACATACCCAATCATCATGAGTATGTGAGGTCCTATGGGAGTTCCTTCTTGCATCTTGCATGCAAATAGGGCCTTAGACACCTCAACCCGCTCGTGCCTAGCTTGCCCTTGATATAGTTGTTTTAAGTGTTCAACCATATCATGTGCATCCATGTTATCATGTTGCTTCTGAAGCTCAGAGTTCATGGTGGCAAGCATGAGGCATGATACATCAAGTGCATCATCCTTATGCTTTTTGTAAGCATCCTTTTCGACGTGAGTGGCGGTAGTGATAGGTGCTTCTGGAAAAGGTTGCTCTAGGACGTACAGTTTTCGTTCTTGTTTGAGAACGATCCTCAAGTTTTTGTACCAGTCTAGAAAATTAGCTCCGTTGAGCTTGTCCTTCACAAGGACGAATCGCGGAGAGAGAGTATTTGGCGTGTTAGACGACATAGTGATCTACAATAGTAAAATATGCAAAAATAAGTATCATATCTAGATCATTTAATTAGGTCTTTAATTAAATGATACTCCCACTGAATTGTAAAGTTAGGTACGGGCTAGTCATGGATGTAGGCAAAATCAATTTGCCCACACTACTAGCTCCAAACCAAATAAGGACTACACTCATGTGGGACAAGATCCATATTATACCTCATCTTAAGTTAGCTTTGGCTAATCGCCCAAGACTTAATATAATTAGGTAGATAATATTTTACTAATTACATCTTATGCAACTCTTAGAAACAGAGGGTCAAGATCCACACTACATATTATCTTAAGTTATCTTTGGCTGATCACCCAAGACTTTATATAATTGTTCTTTTACCCAATTTTCCCAAATTTTGGGATATGCCTCTAAGTTTCTCAATCCAATTGAGGTGACTTAGTTAAGTCTCACCCAAAATTCGATAGCGGGACATCACAATTGTCCTCTCGCACTCTACCAAGATAAAATGTGTCGCTTTGCTTTGGCAAACCCAATAACAAATGATCAAGGTAGTTTATGAGTATCAAACTTTGGTAGGCATATCGAGTTGTCTTAATTAAGATAAATGTTTATCTAATCATGCATCACATACACACATTGCATATATCAACATATAAGCAGTAAAATGTGACATGGTTATGGCCCGTATACTACGATCTTCTCAAGCCAATGAGAAAATCAATGGTCAACCTAGGGATAACATCTTCTCCAAGTGCATCCTTCGGTCGCCATGTGTCGTCAGCTTCCTTCTTGTAATTTTATTCTTCAATGGACATTCCATTCCTCATTTTATACATTACAAATTAGGAAAACTCGAGTTACATTCGAGTCTAAATCTATTTTACAACTAAAAAAATAGAGATAAAGCATGACACGCACACCGTATTATGAATTACATTACAATACACACATACATCCAATCACATTGGGTTTAAGGTCATAATTATGCACTATGTCATCAATCACATACAATAGATTTATGACATCAATTTTTATTATGATTGTAAAACTGTTCATGAGTCAAAACCATAAGTTATAAAATTTGTTGAATACAATCGGACCATAGCACACTTTCATATTCATATGATAATGCTATGGGTAGTTCCACTTGTCACTCAGTTGGCCAAGAAAGGGGAACAGAAGATTTATAAAAAAGAATTGGGATTTCCACCCCTTATGGAACATGGACAACTTTTTAAGGAAGCTATACCCAGACCTAGCGATGAAGTAGAATATTCCGTCTTTCATTTTCTTCGGGTAAAAGAAATAATGAAAATCTCAGGGAGCCAAAGGGATGCGGTATAGGCAAAAGATTAATTATGATCACTCTATAAAGCAGTCGAAAGAAATTCGGACCTAGTTGGGACAGTGGAATGCAAAAGTATCGGGAGATATCAGAAAAAAAAATATCGAAATAGGGAATCGAACCCCGCTCAATAGGTGGCTTCAGAAAAAAGTAATGAAACCGGATGGTGGATGGTCAGGACAGTCTTTGGTACTCGAGATTACAGTGCGGTGGTCGGTTGGGATCTCATACAACATCTGCAATTGGTCTAGATCACCATCATTAAATTCTGATTCAACGGATTTATACCAAAAGTTAGTGGTTGATTCAGTTGTCATTGGGAAAATTTGTTAAGAATCTATCTAATCTATGGCTAGAAGGTCAATAATTGACCAAATGGAATGACGAAAAAGAACTCAACGGGGCGACAGGGACTTATGGTGGTATTCGACGCAGAGAGCTTGAAGGTGAAGAAGACGAAAGCAGTGGAGGAAGAAGAGAATGAAAGCGATAATATCAACGTCGTCCTTTTTTGAACTAATATATTTTCGCTTGCTCAGCCACAACCATTGGATATGGGAATCAATAAGGAGGAATCGATTTCCAGTTATCAAATTAAGCACGTGGATCAACACAATCCAAATAATCATTAAGATCTGTCTGACACTTTGATTTCTTTTGTTAGTCACATCACATTAATGGGTGCGACCTTGGAAAAGTACCATCAAGGCACACCCGACTTGGAAATCAAGGCTGATCACGCATGGTCTGCATTAAATGTGCATGATAGCATTTAATACAAAGCATCTTTCGAATTACTCCTGGGAGTCATCACGTTCTTCATTTGACTGTTAATGTCAACTTTAAGGTAATCGTTGATGAACAAATCTCATATCGCTCTGACACGACAGTCTAGTTAGTCGAGCTCATGCCTTCTTCAACTAGACTCACCCGCACACGCGCCGAGGGGGGGGCTTATGATATGGGAGTAATCAAGAGTTTTCATATGTACCGAGATGATCAAAAGTCTTGTCGAGGTGGAAGTCAAAGCTAGAGGAGGTCAATTGTATCACATTTGCACGAGGCAATGGGATCCAGTGTTTGGCTCATCGCTCCTGAGTAGATTTAGCATGCCACAATCAGCTTAGATTCATCGACTAGCATCCATCCTGTCTACCCGACTCCTTGGGCTCAACTCCCTAGGCTCCGTCAAGTCGGTCTCCCCAACTCCTTGGGCTCAGCTACCTCGGCTCCATCATGTCGGTCTACCCGACTCCTTGGGCTCAGTTCCCTTGACTCTTCCAGCTCAGATCCCTATAACACCAGGGGCCTAGCTCCCCTGAGTCCTTTAGGTCGATCTACCAGATTCCTTGGGCTCAGCTCCAATGACTCCTTTGACTCAAATCACTCCAACACCAAGGGCCCAACTCCTTCGACACCTTCAGGACGGTCTACTTGACTCCTTAGGCTTAGTTCCCTCAATTCCTTTGGCTAGATCACTCTAACACCAAGGGCCCAGGTCCCTTAACTCCTTCAGGTTGGTCTACCCGACTCCTTGGGCTTAGCTCCCTCAATTCCTCTATCTCAGATCACTCCAACACCAGGGGTCCAGTTCCCCTGACTCCTTCAAGTTGGTCTACACGACTCATTGGGCTTAGCTCCCTCAGCACCTCCAGCTCAAATCACTCCAACACCAGAGCCCCAGCTCCCCCGACTCCTTCAGGCCAAGCCTAGTGGCCCAAATAGTCCTATATGCTAGGAACTGGCCTAGCACATTGGATGACATGTGAGTTGTCAGAATACGTGGAGCAGTATAAATATAGAACGTGGGTGACATGACCATAGATACAGCAATAATACACTGTAGTAATACTACGATGATACATAGATGAGACATTTCTTTTACTGTGATATGACATCTAATTAATGAATAGCAAAGTATCATTTCAACAACATTATAAAAGGAGCACGTATTTACGAGCAAAGGGATGCTCATTTTTATGTGCACACATACAATCTCATTTCCTCATGTTTACTGTCATCTCCTTCCTCTCCCCTATCGGAGTCTGATGTACATAGAGGTTTTGCTATACTTTAGCACATATTTTGTTCTATTTTGTATACATATATTTCATGATATAATCTCTTTATGCTTCATTTTGATATTTGCATATTTTGAAGAACTGCTCTCATGTACTTCTTTTGATAGGGCATAAAAAAGAGCAAAAACAAAGATCGAAACCCAACAAATGAAGCCACCATGATTGACACGGGTGCTTGTGCCAACCGGCACGGGTCATGTTGCATTCGGCAGCCTAGCTTTGAGTGCTCGTATCAACCGACATGGGTCATGTTCTGTTATCCGCACTAGCTAGGAGCGATCATGCTTGCCAACATGGTCCGTGGCCAATGCTCTTCTGCAATCGACATGCTTGACACGAGTGCTCGCGCCTGCCAGCATGACCCTTTTCGGGCACCCACCTTTGGCCTATAAAAGGCTGATCACAATTTCAATTTAGAGTCATCCAAGGGCCCCAAAAAGACTTCAAGGGATGATCTAGGGTGGATTTGGCACCATCTATGTTTGGACGAGAGATCAAGAGCATCTGGAGGTCTCACAATGAGCCTAAGCTTTTCCTCTTGTTTTCTGAATTTCTGAACTTGGATTTGAATTGTAATATGTCTGAACATGATTTTCTATTGTAACTCCATTGTTATGGACTAGATTTCTAATTCTAGAATTAGGGATTAGCCTTTTGTGATGTGAACACTCTTTTGATTGATTTATGAATGTTTGATCATTCTTATTCAATGATATATTGATTTATGGTTCAGATCTATTATGTAGACGTGATCTTGATGCCAAAGCACGAGATTCGTATCCCACAAGGATTTAGGGATAAACTGAAAGTAGAACCCAATTCTCCGACCAATAAAAAATCAATATTTGGAGAGTTGGCTACGAAAGTAGATCGGTATGTCATGATGAGCAATAGGCTTTCATTTATCTTAATGGATCAACCCAAATTTCATCGTCACATAGTAGGAGAAGGGTCATTTGGGGGTTGTGGGATCTTGTAATAGAGTCTCCTTAAGAAAGCGATCCTTAAATTCAACTGCTCTGAAAGTAGACAATGAATTGGAGTTCATACGTCTGTGTAGTTTCAAAACTTTACAACAGATACATAGGATAATTTACCTACATTAACCACCATTGAGGATAGGAATGCAAGCATGGATTGGGTGTTTATTAACATTGTGGTGAAACCAAAGTCCTAGAATTGCCTTCGCCAACTGGTTTCTCTCAATTTACTTTGCCTTTCTTCTATTTACTTGATCAAGCCTTCTCTCTCTCTTTTCTCTTCACCACTATCTTTTGATTTTCTCATTTTTTACACTCTAAGTGATTAGTCTAGACAATTAAATTTATTCGGTATGTTAGTACTAGACCACCAATATCATGGGATTGATATCTTTTTATTACTTGACTATATTTTGTGCACTTGTGGAAATATCATATTAAGTTTTTAGCATCGCTGTCGGAGATTATTTTTTGTTGATATTAGCTAAATTTCAAATTGATTGGATTAGACTGTTTCTTTTCATAATTTTATTTTTGTACTTGTTTGCATTAGTCTTAACTTTGCTTCTTTTCCTTTTTAGGAAATACATTAGTGCATGCAAAGAACCACAAGGTTAGGGGATTTATTTCCATTTGATCCAGAGATTGATTGAATATTTTATCGAAGATTAAGAGAACAACAAGCAATGGATCCAAATCAAAACCCAAACCTCCTTATGATGAACAATAATAGGCCACTTGGTGATTATACATCACCAAGTACAAGAGGATTTAGATCTAGTAGTGTCCGACTCACAATTGAAGCAAATAATTTTGAGCTCAAGCCAGCCTTAATTCGCATGGTACAACAATATCAATTTAGCAGAACACCAATAGAAGACCCTAATATGTACTTGGAAAATGTTCTTGAAATTTGTGGTACCTTAAAGAAAAATGGGGCTTCTATTGATGCAATCTGGCTCATATTATTCCCATTCTTGTCAAGGGGCAAAGCTAAGATGTGGCTATCAGTGCTGCCCAAGAGTGAATAGCAATATGAGATTAATGCAAATTGAGGTTTTTGAACAAATATTGTCGTCCAAGTAAGACAGCTCACATGAAACACCTTATCACGAATTTTATGCAAAATAATGGAGAGTCATTGTTTGAGTCATGGGATAGGTACAAAAGTCTACTGTAATAGTGTCCACATCATGAGCGTGAAAGATGGCTCAGCATATACATGTTCTATAATGGGATTTCTTATGTTGCTAAGGTATCCCTTGATTCAGCAGCTGGAGGAGCCAGAATGAACAAAACACTTGAAAAAGCTAAGGAGATCATAGAGAGTGTAGCATTCATCAGCGGGTCAATGAGAGGAGTGCCCCAATACAAGCCCCAGAAATGTATGTAGTTAATCAAGTGGATTCCATGGTAGCACAATTGAATGCGATGAGCAAGCGCTTGGATACATTGAGTGTAAATCCTGTTAATATCATCGTTGCTTTTTGTGAAATCTGTGGGAATTCAGGACATGTCAGGGGCAATTGTTCAAGCTTGGCATCTGTGCATGGCGGTCAAGTGGAACATATGGATGCAGTCAACAACTTCAATTCAAGGCAGAACTACCTCTACTCTAGCACGTACAATTCGAAATAGAAGAACCATCCAAATTTTCCTTATCACAAATCAAGGACAAGTTCCAAATCAAGGAGACTACGAGCAAAATTCTGAACTACAGCATCAAAAATCAAGCTTGAAAAAAATGATGGAACAATTCATTATAACACAATTTGAGGCCAATGGAAAATTTTGTCAGCAATATTCTAATCAGTAATCATGAAGTCATGATCAAGGAATTGAAGACTTCAATTGATACCTCACCAATCACACAAAGATATTGGAAAATCAAGTAGCACAAGTGACAAGTTCCATTTCAAGAACCCCTAGAAAATTTCTAAGACACCTGAAAAAAAAACCCAGTTGAACATTGTAATGCTATAAATTTGAGAAGTGGGAAGGTGTTGCAAAACTTGACAAGAAATGTGAAGGATGTACCAAACAGGCTTGTTAAAGAAATTGATGCACCAAAACACCTATGGTGATAGAAGAGGAATCAAGAAAACCTAAGGAGCCAAGAGAAGAACTCTTGCAAAAGCCTATGGATCAAGCTTATTAACCTCCTATACCATTTCCACAATGCTTGGCGAAAATAAAGCAAGTTGAGGAATTTGGATAATTTTTGGAGATGGTGAAGAAAATCTGCGAGGAGATGTCGTTTCTTGATGCAATGCACCAAATGCCACAGTTTGCAAAATTTATAAAAGAGATCATCTCTCACAAGAGGAAAAAGGAGAGTCATGAGATCATTGCACTAACTGAAAAATGTAGTGTCGTAATTCAGAATGAACATCCTCACAAGCTAAAAAATTCAGGAAGCTTTTCTATTCTATGTTTCATCAAAGATAGAAAGATCAAGAAAGTTTTTTATGACTTGGGAGCAAACGTGAGTTTCATGCCATTGTCTATGTCAAAAGGTTAGGTCCGGGGGACCTCAAGCTTACAACCATGACCCTATAGTTGGTCGACCATTCTTTCCGATATCCTCTAGGAATTTTAGAGGATGTTCTTGTGCAAATTGAGAGTATCATCGTGCCAACCGATTTTGTAGTATTGGAAATGGAAGATCCCTACATACCTATTATCCTTGGAACCCTTCTTAGCCACCAGTTGAGTGATTATTGATGTGAAGAACCATAAACTCTTAGAGGCTGACACATGCGGTCGTGCTCCCAAGCACGAACCATGGTGAGTTTTCCGAATGGAACACGGGCATCTATATTCTCCAACACAGGTCATGGTGGAAGATCTATGAATTCGCTGAACGTACACAGGCGCCCATGCCCGTCAGTATGACTCGTGTCTCGCAAACCCTATTTGAACACCAAGCTTGTGCCCTAGCTCACCACACCCATTCTCCAACAGTTATGCTCGTGCCCATCCAAGATCCTTCGAAACTCTTCATCTCCATCCTCTAAACATCTTCCTCGAGCCTTTCCTTTGCCCTAAACCTTCACCTCTGCTTCATTTCCTCACAAGATCACACTTCTTGCTCCTAGATCTCCATTTCTTCTCCTCAAACTCAACACAATGATGAAAAGAACACGGAAAGGAGAAGCTTCCACCTCTAAAGGGAAAGGAAAGGAGAAGGTGACATAAAAAGTATGCGACAAGAGTAACAATCCTCACGGTATTATTTTTCGTGATGAAATTCATAAGACATGATATGATATCCTTGCTAAGCTTAGGATTCCACCCATAAGATACATAGATGAGCAGGTAATAGATGTTCTAGAAATTAAGGATGATATAAATTGGTTGATAAGTAAAGCAAGTTGGGACGAGTTGATGAATATATGTTGTCCCACTTATCCTAGGATTACCCTTGAGTTTAAGTTCATTGGAAGCTGAGATCCTCACTAGGAGGAGTTGTCAAGAAGGGAAGATTACATTTAAATTGTTTAATGATGAGTATAGATGGACTTTAAAACAATTCAATTATCGGTTTGGACTTTCTTCCGGCGGGAAGAGAAGAATGCATAGGGACTTCAATGTCATTGACTTTTGGAGCGAATTGACTGAGGAAGATGGTACAAACCCTTGAGAGATAAAGCCTCACACATTCAAAATCCAATCATCTGATACCTTTATCGGGTGATGACAAATAATACTTTTGGAAGAGGGGATAGTAAAGGGGTTGTACGACTTAGCGAGATTTTGTGTTTGTGGACTATGTTGCATGGGGGAATTATTGATTATAATTCTCATTTTATTAGACACTTGGTTAAGGTTGGGAAGGCCCCCACTGGAATGATAATGGTTGGTGGGTTTATTACCCATATAGCTCAAAATCTTGATTATGACTTGAGGTTGGAGATCGTAGAAGGGCATTTAAGGATTGATATTGGGTCGTGTCTAGCTGCAAGGATGCTTGTTCATGATGGAGATTCCTTTGGATTTGTGCTTAAGGATAGACTCTCTTTAGACTGCCCAATGTTGAATACACCACCATAATCAGCCTTGAAAATTGGAGATTATCACGAATCTCAACTATCCCTCAGTCTAGAGAGCTACACATACTTTGCCCCCCCCCCCCCCAAGAGACTCACTCATATGGAGGGGGATCTCCTAATGTCCTATGGGTAGAGAGGAGCAGCCAGAATCTAGGAATGAGTCACTCATGGGAAACATTGAACCAGCAGGATCTTCTTTTCCTCATTATAAGCATTTTACAGGGTCTCATGCATATGATTATTTTTACTTCCACTCTAGTCTTGATACTATGCATACAGAATAGGTTACTATGAGGTAATATTTGGAGCAAACAAGGGGGAACCTAGAGCGGAGGATTTGATGGCCTCACAAGGCACTTCTAGATGGCAAAGATGCTTTATGATGAGGCAAAACTATATTTTAAAGTTGAGACAAGGAGGAGACAAGAGGAGGCAGCCGAGTGGCTAGATTAAAGAGAATTTCAAGGCCAAATGAGGAAATGCATCAATGAACAAAGGCAACAATGGGAAAGGCAACAGTTCCATCGTGAAGTGGAAGTGATCAGAGGCTCGCAGACTAAGCATATGTACCTTTGACATCGTCAATATCACTCCCAAGATATTAGCAATGGTAGAGGGCCTTCTTTTCCCCCATTTTCCTCTTTGACCTCCTCTTTATGTTTAGGGTGAGTTCTCGTTTTGTAAATACTGTTTAATAATACTTGCTTTAGGCATTTTCCTTTGTTAAGATTTAGTTGTTAGTTTTGCATCATAGTTTTTAGGTTTGTTGGTCTTTTGGATTCGAAATGAAGCATAATATGCATTGTCTTGTCCTTTGAAGTACAATTTTGTAATTGATGATTGGTGATACCATGTGAATACACTCTCTCAATTCTGGTGATTCATATCTTATTATCTGATAGTGGATTTTATAGAAGCATTGTTTAGTTAATTTGGTTTCATCGTAAGCCTACTAAATAGTTTGACCATTACACTCCACTTACGGTTTGTTTCTAAAAGATCGATTTAGTACAAAATAGTCATGATTCATTTTGTTAGACTAGTACCTTGGTGACCGTAGGTGATCCTTTTCCCAATATTTTAATTACTGAATCATGCTCAAATTGTGTCAACTCATTTGGAAAAATCAAAATCTAATGTAAAGAGGAGAGAGAAAAGATAATGGAAGAGAAAGTTGACATGCAATAAAACGTTTGAATAAAAGAAAACTGAAAATGGGATAGAAAACAATTATCATGGGTGGAAATAATAAAATATCTTTTAAGACCGAGTTAGGTTACTGGGGAAATACTTATTCATTTCTCTTAATACCGAGTATACTTTTGAAACAAGTCTACATTCAAATAGTGAATTTTTATTTATCCAATAAATAAGTATAAATTATAAGACGATTATTTTAGGACATCTCTCACGGATATAACATCCGCAACATCCATCCAACAGCAGAAACTTCAATCCATTGGCCAATCCACCTCTCGACAATTCAGTGTATCATCAGTTCAAAGAGGAGGTCTAGCCCAGCAACTCACAATTCAAGAGAGGTTCATCCAGAAATTCAGCTAGCAGGGGACGTTGAGCACCTCGTTCAAGAGTGATCGGGGATCCAGGGGGAGCAGCCACCGCTCGGCCGCCTCATAGGTGTTGGACACATCGTCTTTCAACGCTGACGCCTTCACTTTCCGCTGTCGCCACGGTCATCTGTGCTCCGCCCAAGGACTTCAGGGCAGTCTGCCAAGAGTGGGCCACCATCCACATCTAGAACGCCTTCCGCGCCTTCTTGGATCGGCGAGCGCTGCGGGCTCTTCGGGGCATCGTCCATGCAGCTGGAGGTCATAGGTCGGGGCGACAGGTGGGGAAGCAGGCCGCTATGACACTGAGGTGTATGCAGGCCCTCGTCCGCAACCGCGCGCGCATGTCCATTGACAATCAGGCCATAAAGAAGATGCTCATAGCCCGTCGTCTAAATCTTGATCATCTAAAGGAAGTAGAGGGGGATGGTGTGACAGTCCAGGAAGCGTCTCGTTGAGCTCCAGGCAGAGAACAAAGCGGAGGCGGGGAACGACCACAAGAGGAAATGGCAAGCTGAGATTATTTCGACGATAGAGAAGGAGGAATCCGAGTATGACATGGAGGAGCAACTGGGCATTGCAATGGCGAAGCCGGTCCTCCTTCCCAAGCCTCAGCGGGATACGATTATGGAGCGAAGACTCAATAGCTATGAACATGCCCAACAAAGTTTGTCCTTTGAGCTCTACGGTTGTTGTTTCTGTAGAAGATATCTTGTACAACTTACCTATCTCTCCTAGCATTGATTCAACCATAGATCTTGCTCCATTTAATGTTGTTCGTAACAAGCAAGAAATTCAAACTTCTGAAGGGAGTGCATCGGCAGCATTGGAACTGCAGCCATGTGACATGCAAATACCTGCTTTAATCTCTTTTGAAGTAAAACAGAGAATTCCTTGTTTTGATAAAGAATGTGGAACAACTAAGAATAACAAAGATAAACATAAGTGTGTCTGGCTTCATGATGCTCTTGAAAGATTGGAAAGAGTGATTGAAAATTTTGTATCTGAGTGGAACTTGAAAGCTCTTGATATCTTAATTTCTATCCAAAGATCAGAGGAGCAAATTGCCATTATAATTTATAAAGATAGACATGGACAAAATAAGTGAGCCTCTGAATGTAATAGAGCTCAGGATAATGGCTACAAAAGATGAAATGCAATGCAAGTCCAATGCAAGTAGATTTTACTAATTTAGTACGTGATGATCTTTCTCGTGGGTTACCATCTGAAACTATTTTAAATTCAAGGACGAGTTTTTTAAACTCAGGATGACTGATGCAAGAGGATCCATAAATTTTTATTATTATGTTGGATAATTTTTACTTTTTGATATTTAAGGTATTTTTAGTATTTTATATATATTTTGATAATTTTTATCTTTTTATATTTTTATATTTTGAGTCCATATAGAATTTTTAGGATTGTGAGTTTGTTAATAATTTTTTCAAAATTTCTTTCCTTTCATTATAAGATAGGAATTGGAATCCATATATTAGGGTTTCTTTTCTTTATTTGAGTTTTAGAGTTGGACTTTATATAAATATGTATTTAGCTATTTGACGAATTAGTCCTCTATTCTTAAGAAAATTTCTTTTTTGGGTAAAACCTAGAGAACGGTAGGTTTCTTTTTATTTTTGATGGTTTCTCTTCTTGCCTTCTTCTCAAATCTCTTTTCTCGTTAGCCCGCAGGATATTTATTATCTCGTCCGGTGTCAAGCTCCAACTCTCGCTCCCGCCCTTACTCAGCCAGACCATAAAGCTCCCCCTCTTCCTTTACGTAATCGGGAACTCACAAGCTAGAAAGGAGAAACAGTTGTGCAGACGATAGAAATTGCCCTAGCTCTACACTTATGTCGAGTCGGGGATCACCCAAGAGGGATTGTTATTGAACCTATCATCAATCGGAAACTTACTCTACTAGAGACTACCAATAGTATGTGAGGGAGTTACGGCGAATAGCTAATCAACAGAAAGCCGATCAGAGTCAATCGAAAAGATGATCACTCAAGCCTTATTGGCGCTCTCGCCGTTTGGCTCGTGATGTAGCTATGGATCGTCAATCAGATTGACAAACCCCTTAGCCCTCTAAGGAGCCCTGAAGCTCATCCCGATATCATCAGGAGGCAGATCAGGAGAAGGATAAAGATAACAGAGGTAAAGGAAGATTGATCCATGAGGAATGGTTAATATGATTTCGGGAGATCCAATAGATGGAGACTCCACTCGGGGTAGAAAGGTTCACCGTTGAAATTTTGAGAGTTATGGAGTCAATACCAGTCGAGGAAAAGGGAGATACCCTTCAATTAGCTCCTCATGACGATGCCCTAGTGATTCAAGCTCTCATCGCTAACTACATTGTGAAAAGAGTGTTCATAGATATGGGTAACTTCGTTAACATAATCTTCAAAACAACCTTCAATTAGATGTAACTTGATGGGGAAGAGGTTTGTCCTATAAACACCTCTTTGTACGGATTCATAGGACATGAAGTGCAACCGCTTGTCCATATTGATATTTTCCTTTCTTTGGGGAAAGACCCGTTGGTGAGGACTAGGCGCAAGCCTTTCATTATCGTATATACTACCCCACCTACGTCATACTAGGGTGACTGATGCTAAGTGTTTTCCAAGCAACAGTCTCGACTTTTCATTAGAAAATCAAGTTCCCTATGAAAATCAAGTCGGAGAGGTGAAAAGGGGCTAGTCGATGGCCCGAAAATACTATGTTGACATAATCAAGACCGACTCAGCAAGACCCACCAAACTCAAGATACCTTAGTGCAAACTGTCCAAGAAGTGCCGGTCTCCCGCCCAATGGAAGGTCAAGATGATGTGCAAATTCATCCCGACCGTCCGGAAAGGATTCTCGAGTAGCTGCAGATCTCCACTCAGAACTCAAACAAAACTTGATTGTGTGTCTCTGACGCAGCCACAACTTCTTTGCTTGGTCGGCTAAGGATGTCGCAAGCATCTCTCCAAATGTGATGGCCCACAGGTTTAACACCCTTCCTGATGCTCGGCTGGTCCGACAAAAGAAATGACACTTTTCACCCAAGCAGATCAAGTAATCCAAGTAGAAATCAACAAGCTGATGAAAGCCAATAACACCAAGCTGATGAAAGCCAATAACACCTGAGAAGTCAAATTCCCAACTTGGCTCGTCAACATAGTACTAGTGTCCAAGCCGAGTGGCAAGTAGAGGGTTTGTATCAACTTCCGAGACCTCAACGAGGCCTTCTCAAAGGATTGTTATCCTCTACTCCGTATTGATTAGCTCATAGATTCAACTTTCAATTGTGAGCTTATATATATGTTTGATGTCTACCAAGGCTATCATCAAATCCCAATCACAGTCCTCACCAACAACACTCTCGGTCAAGTGCTAGAAATCTAAGTGTCTTTGGGAGGCTGATCAAATGGACGACCAAACTGAGCTAATATGATATTCAATATTAGCCGAGAACTATCATCAAAGCTCAACTCGTGGTAAATTTCCTAACTGAAATTCCTAACCAGGAAGATGAGGAAACTTGGAAAATTTATATGAATAGATCATCCACTCGGCTAGTTGGTAATGTCGAGATATTATTAATATCCCCTAGAAAAAATATGCTCCAACTCTTTATTTGACTCAACTTTCAAGTTTTCAAGAATGAAACCGAGTATAAGTAGGATCAGAAGCTCCATAAGAACAATGTACAATTATGTGTAACAATAGCATCCTTTCTAATTTTTCTGAGGAAAGGATGAGGACTGGGAGAGTAATAGTTTGAAACCCAAAATAGAACAATGTACAATTATGTGAAGTCTAGAATAGAGGACTACTCCAATGCATGCTTTTAAAAATTTGGAACAGAAGTAAACAGCTTATGTAAACATGGGTTAAATTTTGCAATTTGATTCCTATGAAATGAACCTCCAGTAGCCTACCCAAGTACTATGAAATTCCTGATTTACTGAATAAAAACTTAAATAGTATATCCATCAAATCCTTCCATTACGCTTATTTCTAATATGATGTAGCTGATCGATTGTCAAACCATTCAAACCCAACTATTACTGGGCAATCAAACTCACTACACAATAACTTTGCTTATGCACAATCAGAATTTGATGGAAATAAAAGGGAAAAAAAAGGCTATCAAACTCATTGGAGTAGATAAACTTCTTGAACAAAGTAGGCTTACAAGATGCTCCCGGAATTAATTATCAGCGTCTGATTGTGATCGTGTGCAATTTCTGCAGGTCAGATGCATGCTGTAGTGAATTTTTAGTCTTTATAGGATTCTCTTATGATCAAACAGAATTCTCAGGCTTGAATTCAGGCTGCACCGGGAAGTTCTATTACAGCAAGTAGATAATCCAGAAAGGGTTCATCTAGAGATACATACACAAAACAGGCTCGGGCAAATGCCAGCGCCAGAATATATTACATGCTACCTCAATTACTTTACAGATTACTAAAATGTTATAAGAACAACAACGGTAAAGGTTAAGGTTCCTGATAGAATATTTTACAAGAATTGACGTCAATCTTTCAGAAAATCAATTTGATTAGTGGTCCGTACCTGCACATTAACAGAAAGAATCAAAGGGAGGGGGGGGCAAAAGTAAAGATTTGCTACATTAAGGAAAATGAATGCAACAAAACCAGTTAGTGCACATGAAGCAGCCCAAGAAAAATCACATCCATGAAAAATTGAAAATGTAAGGTCAAGCTTTGTCATTCTAGGAGTCATGGAAGGTAATCTTGAAGTAAAACTAGACCAGATTTATCCATCATCTCATGGGTTGAGAATGATGCAGGCCAACCTTTTGTCACAAACCCTGTTAGTAGTTAACTGAGATCATTTTGTTATGCAATTTCAACTACCAGAACAAGGCCTAATAGTCGGTACATTTTCATCTGCAATATCATCATTATAGAATTCGTGTTAAGCTTGAAATGTGTATGCAAAATGTCCTAACCTAACAATCTAACAGTACCTGTGGTTCTTCCAGATCCTGGTTGGCGAGCACTACTATCTGGCTGTGCAACTCTCATTGATCTCAATTTGGAAGCCGAAGCTCTAAATGTGTGTATCAGAGGCTGCTGAGCTTCTTCATCTTCCTCTTCATCTTGATCATCCTGCTCTGAACCATTAATAGAATCTTCTTCACTTGATTCATGACCATCAAAAAGTCTCTTTCCTTCTACATTCATAACCTTTCTTGGACGGCCTCTCCGCTTTGGGAGGTTTCCCTCTTTCTCGTCTGCAGTCAAGTTATAACCTCAGTCTCATCCATCAACCAATAAGTGAAAAATAATAATAATAAAGCTAGTACATATGTGCAGCTGATTAACAAAATTAAAGCCTAGTCATCAGTAACAAACAAATAAGTAGCCGAATAAGTAGCCGATCAACTTCAAGCAAGTTTGACTAGTTGATCCTTTGGAGTGGGTGACCAAGCAATTCAAAATTTTGCCTGCTGAATCAGTTGCAGGCTAAAATTGCAAGCTGCAACTTGCTTTATGATTAGAAGAAGATAAATTCCTAAATCTTCTAAAGACCATAAGCAGCTATACACAATATTCATACTCAAAGTGAAATCTTCTGGCTAGTTCTCTCAGACAAGGTTTCCTATTTTCAAACTGTTGTGTTCTCTCTAACAAAGATTATTCTTCAACATTATGAATAACTTCATTATAGACCTTTGACATGACATCAAGGTCGTTATGTATGAGGAGACTGCAACAACCTATTTTAGACCCACATAAATATCTAATGGATTAAGGAAAAAATCACAAAGGAGCTTCATAATGACCAAAAGGGCACTCACATTTTGATTATTATCAAAAGGGAACCCCATGATCTGTAAATATTTATTATATGCCTCTTTAACCTAACATATTAAAAAGTGAATAAGTTCTTTGAAAATTTGCTCTTTTCCAAATTTGAGGTTAAAATCATCCTAAGTTTGATGAAAATGTATGTGAATTACCTTCTAAAAATATTGACTATTCAGAGAGTCGAAAAGATTTTTGCCTCAAAATTAGCACAAGTAACCAGTTTCATTGAAGAAAATTGCAAGTCACATATGAAATTGTCAAACTAACAAAGTTAACATATGAAATTGTCAAACCAACAAAATTGGTTCAGTTTTGTTAGTTTGACAACTTCGAATTTAAATTGCAATTCTCCTTGCTCCATTAAGCTAAAATATTCTCTTGTAGTAGGTCAAGAGTTATTAAAGAAATTAAAGTGATTTTAAATTCAATTACTAAAAGGGAAATGGTTTGCCTTGCCGTAAGTCAAAGCAAAGAGTCTCCTTTGATAATAATCAATATAGGAACTGCCTATTATATTAGTTTGAAAATAAGGGTAGCCCTTTGATATTTGATTATAAACTTATGATTGCATTATTATTAACTCAAGTATTTTGCAGGAGTAATTGTGCCTAGCAAAATTAGTGGTCAGTTATCTCATATGGGCCAATCATAATAGGTTATGTAGGAACCATGATAAGAAAATAGGAACAGTAATTGAGTAATGATTGGATCAATGGAGTTGGCAGAGGAGTCCAGAGGTCCAACCATGTTGTTGCCCAAGTCTAGTCCAAGTGCAATTGACAATTTATAAGAGTCTGGGTTGATTTGGGTCAGTGGAGGTCAGTTTAAACCTAAAAGAAATTGAGTGATTGGGCAGGTAGGATAGAGTGTTGAGGCATGATAATTTATTCCTCCTCGTAAACTGGTTATCAACCTTATTGTTTTATAATGGAATGTGGATTTGGGGTTGTCATAATTGTTGAAGTGTATTGATATACCAAGCATAAATCAATTATGATTTATCATATCCATTCATGTATTGTTCATGTGGGCAAGCTTTATGCAGTATTGGATGTGGAGGTGAAAGTTACTGATTATGTCTATGGATAGGAGATGGACTCACTCTTATGCTGAATTGCAAGTTGTCAAATGATTATGTATCTAAGCATTTGGACTTTGGAGTAAGGATTGGATAAAGCCATGTCAATCTATGCTTAATGGCAATCATACTCATGCTTGAAAAAGCATCAAGCACCACTCTTTGCCGAATATGCATCTGTGAAGAAACCCAATGGTTCAAATAAGGTTAGGTTGTGGTGTTGAATAGCATACTCGTACCTGTTGCCATTTGCATTAGTTATTTCTTTAGTTGCATTTATTATATCAGCTTGCCTATTTCAGAAAATCACTCTGCTATTGCTGGTTGTATACGAGCTTGAGTTATCTTAATTACATTCTAAACAATAACTATCAATAATTTGTTGTCTCATTTTGCTATTCAAGCATATCATTCCATATTTATGGCAATTACATGCAATATAAATTTACATTAAAATCCTTAATATCGCCTGTAGATTTGCAGGTAATAGATTAGAAGTGGTTAGAGGTGTCACTACGTACTGAAGGCCTTTTACACACTAACAATTTAAAGGCTTCCCTTATGTCAGTTTTTAGTTATGTTTTTATTCATGTTGTATTTCTAAATTTAATTTCAATGATCGTACTAATTTTATCAGTTTGTCAAGTTAATTAATTTCAATATTTAATTCCCTTGCGGCATCATAAAGTATCATATAATCAACTATCCTTGTATTAAATTATGCACTCTATAATCAAATTCTTTTCATTCCATTCTTACCATAGCTTTGCCAAACACTTCAAATATAAAATTTGTTTTCCCAATATAGTTTACCAAGCATGCCATCCTGCTCCTAAGTATTTCTAATTGTAGGCCTTTTCACCATTGTTTATACAGTTGAAAAAAAAACATCGACTATGGATCAGTTGCTATGGCATAACACTAATTGCTATATTCTTGATGTGGCATAGCACTAATTGCTATATTCTTATATCAAAAGCTACGTAGATCATGTAAAATAAAACATCGATAATAAAACATGTTTATATAAAATTGAAATTGAAACCAGCACCTTGCAGAGCATGTTTCACACATTTTTCCTGTAAGTGCTCGACAAACACAGAATAGGGCCGCCACCCACTAGGATCTTCATTTATGTTGACCTTCTCTGATCTCTTTTGCACATCTTTCAGTCTGTTTGAAAACAAAATTGAGGAAACAGATATTTCAAAAGTGCAATGCTTACAAAATATCACCCAAAAAAAAATCTTACATTTCTAGAAGATCGGATATGGGAAGTTTTGTGACAAATGGAAGAACAGCAACCTCTAGAAATGACAAGTGTTTCGGAGCATCAGAAAAAGCATATGAAATACCATCCTTGATGATATTCAAAATCTCCCACTTATGTTTATTTCGTGCTGCACCACCAAATGTTGCTGAGAGCCGAGAAGAAAGATCCTTACAATCGGAGTATTTGTTGCTTGCCAATGACTCATTACCCGATGCTTGTCTCTGATATGTCTAATGACAAAACAAAAGGACCACAAAATGGTTTGGGTAAGCAACCAACAACACTCCATTAAATGCCTTCGGTAGTCTAGTTCAGAAAATACTAAACAAAATGTGTCTGTGCAAAGTAGGATAGGATTGGAAGTATGAAGCACACTTCCAAGCTCTGGTTTTTTTTTATTTTCAAACCAAACCAAAATTATCTGGAACAAAGACCAAAATGAAGCATTTTGGTTATAATTAGATAAAATGAATAATTAAAAAAAATTAGTATTTCTTTTATTTTTCTTAATTTACAAATATTAGTCAGAATCATTCATCTCTAAATTACACATCTGTACATGCCCACTGATATTTACTTGTTTGGATAGCATGTTCTTGGCACTAATTATACATAGAGATATCTTAGGACATATCCCATGTACCATTGCATGCATATATATTTGGTCGGTTTTTAGGTTACTTGAGTAAATAAACACTTCACTTAAGTATTTTCTTAAAACATTTCAAACTGAAAGACAATTTTAATTTGGATTCTAACTATTCAGTTTCTGGGAGCTCCTATTAAGGATTATGAATTTCTAACAGACACTATCAAAGAAATTTCAAAGCATTTTCAGTGGGAAAAAGAGGGATCGTATATTATGTACACAGAAACAGAAGTTCAGTGGGAAAATGTTCATTCATTAAACAAGTAATTAAACTATTAATGCATCACATCAGTGACAGTAATAGACGGTAGACATGTTTCAAAAATGAATATGTTTTATTCTTACATTATTTAAATAAATTAGAATTGAAGATATAAGATATATAGACCAAGAAACTCTAATTAACATATTTTAGAATGATTTATAAGATCTGGATATTAGTAATGATGATCTCGTATAGAGTTTAATGGTGGTTGAACTACCATAGTCCGGCCAAGATAGTGAGGACTCAGTTTTTTGTTGTATCTTGTTAAATAGATGCCCGTCTAAAGCTACAAGTGATAGCATTTAAGTATGTTAAATTACCAGTGACCTTAATAACAGATAATGGACGAGCAGATACACTAATTACAAAGTGACCTTAGGAATACCACAAGATCAGCTTAATTATAACAAAGAATTAGTTAGATAAATAGTTACTTTTTTCAATGCCTTAACAAATATAGAAGGCATCTCATCTTTTGCAGTTTTTCTTAGAGAAGTAATGAAATTCTTGATTATATTTGTGATGCTTGCTCCATGCATCACAAAATGTGAAATAATCTCAGCCGCAAGATAGTCCTGCAATAAACATGAAATTTCATATCAGAAAAAAACATGTCCAAATTTAGTAACGATTTAGTCTTAAGTAGCTCTATAAAAAGTATGCTCAAATTATAGCTACTTTTGAAAATACAACAAAACTAAGATTTCATAATAGTAACACTGCAGTCCCAAAATTTTCATATCAGAAAAAATCTAGCTCTATAAAAAGTATGCTCAAATTATAGCTACTTTTGAAAATACAATAAAACTAAGATTTCATAATAGTGACACTACAGTCTCAAAATTTTCATATCAGAAAAAAACCTAGCTCTATAAAAAGTATGCTCAAATTATAGCTACTTTCGAAAATACAATCAAACTAAGATTTCATAATAGACTACAGTCCCAAATTTTTCATATTAGAAAAAACCTTGTCCAAATTTAGTAACAATTTAGTTTTAAGTAGCTCTATAAAAAGTATGCACAAATTATAGTTACTTTTGAAAATACAATCAAACTAAGATTTCATAATACTGATAACACATTACCAAACTTTAATAAGTTGGCTACATGTGATGGTTGGCTAAACTGAAGGGAAGATGAAATGCAAGAAAAATTGAGGAAGTAAATGTAATTAAAAATTAATTTGATGAGGGAAAGGATAAGTAAATAAAACAGAGTATATGTTAGCGCCAATCAATGAATATTAGTATAAACATATCAGCTAACCAAAACCTATGTTCATATTTGACCAATTCAACTACATGTTTTTAAAATTTTTCCAATCTAAGTTTTTTTTCGCATTTATATATTCATTGAGAAAGGAAGACAAGCAACCAAATGCACTCTTCCAATTGTTTCCACCTGAGAAGAAAAGGTGATAGGTTCTGTGGTCAAGATTGGGAAAGTATCAAGACTAATACCACCCATACACTCAAGGGTCTATGTGAATTTTTTTATTTATAGAAATATATTACTATCCACTTATCTTTTCCTACAATCATCAGTCAAACCCCTTTCCACCTCTTTGTTCATCTATCCATATATGATTCATCAATTCCAAAGTCACAGTTCTTCAAGAGGGTGACAATCAGCAGTAAAGAAATGAACAAGAAGCATTGAGTTGCAAAAGAGAATTTATTTGAGATATTATACTGGGAATCAATGGCTTTTAAAGCTATTTACAGGACACTATTGTTTTGTAAACAAGTTCTTGAGTAATAGGTAGTATCTGTAAATGGCAATTATAAATACACACGAAAATTGGCACAAGATGTAATTTTGAACTATGGATCTAGATAGTCAAGCCGAAATGTATGAGCAATACCCTAGTTAATCCGACCTGGAGTGCTGTGCATTAATGAAGGTGGATTGTAGAAATAGATGAATGAACAGTTAGTAAATATTTTGGGTAATGATCAGACTTAACAAATGATACTATGATAGCAATGTTCAAATAATAATTATATTAGAGAACACTCCTACTTCAGATGTTAAAACCCATCATATTTGCAAAAAAAGGATAAAACAGTCTTCAACACAAGCTAAATTACTGTAGCAAAAAATAAAAGGACAAATAGGGAACTAATTTCCATATAAATTTATTCCTAAGTAAAGACAATACTTCGTAAATATTCAAATTAGTGTAAATTCAAGGTTTAAAATTCCAAACCACGTTAGATTTTTAATGTCTAACCAGGAAATAGAATTTCAGTATTGTATTGTGTCCCGCACATAGTGTTCCAATACTTGTTTGATTTCAAATATAAGTGTAAATCAATATTAAAAACATTTTTATTAAAATTTGAGAGCAATACAACAACTAACCTTATCCCACTAGATGGGGTTGGCTATATGGATCCTTTTATGCCATCGGCTGTCTCCTATTATATCATCATCTATATTTAAATTAATTTTATCTTATTTTCTTATTACTAATCAAATCTGTTTTGGTATTCCTCTTCCTCGTTTGATGTGTGTATTTGTCATAATTTTACATCGTCTAGTTTGAGTATTTATTGATTGTCCAAATACATGTTCGTACCATCTTAAATATGTCTCTCGGAGTTTTCCCTCAGTAAATGCAACTCCGATTTTCTCTCTAATGATCTCACTTTTTATTTTGTTCATCCACGTATGCTCACACATCCACCTTAACATCCTCATCTTTGCAACTCTCATCTTATGCTCATGCGCTCGAGTCATAGCCCAAGATTCAGTGTCATATAACATAGCAAGTCTAACCGCCATTTTGTAGAATTTCCTTTTAAGTTTTAGAGGAACTTTACAATTAAATAAAACACCTAACACTCTCCTCCATTTCAATCACTTGTATTCTATGTAAGACATCTCTCTCAATCCCTCTATCATTTTGTAAAAATTATCCTAAATACTTAAAGATCTTAGTTCCAGACAACTCATAATCTCCTATCTTAACAATTCGTTCATTGTGTTTAATATTGTTAAACTTAAATTCCATATATTGTCTTTTCCTCTACTAAGCCTAACACCTTTTACTTCTAATATTTCCCGCCAAGATTCTAGTTTATTATTTACTCTTTCACGTATCTTATTTACTAAAACAATATCATCTACAAACAATATGCATCATGATATTGTGTTCAGTGAGATCATCCATAATTAATATAAAAAGATAAGAACTTAAAGTTGATTATTGATGTAACCCTATATTTATTGGAAATATTTTAGTTAATCCGTCTGAAGTCTTCATTCTGATCGTTATATCTTCGTACATATTCTTAATTACTTCAATAGATATTACGCTAATACCTCTCTTTTCTAGAATTCTCCATATAATTTCTCTTGGAACTCTATCATAAATTTTTTTTCGAAGCCATGAATACCATGCGAAAATCTTGCTTTTGCTCCCAATTAGTTGTCAGAGAAGATGTATAGCTTCTATTGTTGACCTTCCAGGCATGAACCCAAATCAATTTTCGATCACAGTGGTCTCCTTCTTTAATATTTTTTCTATTACTCCTTCCCAAAATTTCATGACTAATTAATTTAATACCCCTATAGTTTGCAAATTTTGTACATCTCTCTTGTTTTATCTTGTCTTATATAAGCAAACTAAAATACTTACTCTTCTTTTTTTTAGTTTTCAATATCATGTTAAATAATTTTATAAATCATTCAATACCTTATTTCCTTAGGTACTTCCATACCTTTATCGAAATATCATCTGGTCCAACGGCTTTCACATTTTGCATCACATTAAAATTTATTCTACTTCTGAAGTTTGATGTCTATGATAAAATTTTAAATTTTTATACTCATTTGACCTAATTAAGTATCTAAGTTAAGTTGGTCACCTAAATCTTTATTAAAAATTGTTGAAAATACTTTTGCCACCGCTCTTTTATTTCTTCATCATTTACTACTACCCTATTGCATTCTCTTTAATACATCTTATTTGGATAAGATCTCGTCTTTATCTCTCTCGCTTTAACTATTCTAGAAATGTCTCTTTCCTCTTTTATTGTATCCAATTTTCGATATAACCATTTACAAATTTCATTCTTTGCTTCATTCATTGCCTTCTTAGCCTCATCTTAGCTATTGTATATTTTTTAAAGTTTTACTCGTTCTTACAAATATATAATTCTTTATAAGTTGTTCGTTTTTCCTTCACTTTCTCCTGTACTTTCTCATTCTACCATCAAGATTTCTTACTTGGCGGTGCATTCTCCTTTAGACTCACCAAATACACTTTTGACTATTATTTTCAACTTTGATACTATCTTATCCCATGTCATATTAGAGTGTATATTTCACTTAATATTTGTACTCCTACCTTCTCCTTTTACTTACCATCCTAACTCTAGGATGTTTGTACACGACTTAATTTTAGTAGTTGTGTACATTTTTTTTCTATTGATACTATGATCGAGGCGTATATCCAACATTACTACCAAGTATTCTTTTTTCTTAAAAAACGTTTTAGCTATTATAAGGTCATATGCTATCCTAAAATCCAATATAATTTTCCCTTTTCCATTTCTTGTTCCAAACCGATAACCACATGCACCCTCTCATATTTTTCATTTTTCCCTCCAACATGCCCATTTAGATCGCCTCCTATTAAAATCATTTCATTTAGTGAAATGTTTTATAATACTTCATCTAGGTCATCCCAAAATCTTGATTTGGTATCTTCATCTAATCCTACTTGAAGTGCATATATGTTAATTATGTTCATAGTTCTTTCACCACTATTATCTTGAGAGCTATAATTCTATCCTCCTTGCTAACTACTCCTACAACTTTATCCTTTAATGAACTGTCTACAACAATATTCACTCAATTTCTTGTTTTACTGTTAACAAATTAAACCTAAGTTCTCTCTCATCTTTATCTTCTCGCATACCTTTTTATCTCTTGTACACACAAACAAGCTTGTAAAAATCGCTAGGCGGTAGTCAGGCGGAGACCTACCGCCTAGCGCCTAGGCGGCGCTAGGCGGCATTAGGCGGCACCACGGTGGGGTGCCGCCTAGCGCCTAGGCGGGCGCCTAGGCCGACTTTTACAACAATGCACACAAAATATTAATTTTTCTACTAACCATCGTATCTACTACCTCTATTTCTTTACCAGTTAGGATTCCTGTATTTCATGTTCCAAATCTTAGATTGTTAGTTTTCTTATAATATTTTTTCTTATCCAATATATGGTGTGAGAACTCTTGCATATTTAACACTACACCCAAGTTCTCATGGAGATGTAGCGGTCTTTCAGTCGGACCCTACAACGCAAACTCTTGCATATTTAACATTATACCCGAGTTGGGAGATGTAGCGGGCATTACTAAAACGTTGCAATCGGACCCTGCAACGTGTTCCTTCCAAGGGACAACCTAGCATTAGCACAACAGTTTAATAGATCCATTCGTTGAACATTTGTCTTAATTTAACGTTAGCTGGCAATCTAAGACAACCCTCTTCATCTTATAATATCTGAGAGCAATATGTTATAAATTCATAAAATTTCAACCACCTTGCTTAAAAAGTTCTGGTTGTCAAGTGTTTAAGTTATATCTCATATCATCCTAGTTTCAATAAACAAACTGCAATATTTTATTTTTTTCCTTTCTATTTATTTCTATTTTTGGTTTAAAAAATTTGTTAATTATTTCTACTTATTTCTTTTATAGGAAATGGGACCTCACTAGCTATATGAAAAAAAAAATCCCCATATAAACGTGTATTCTACATCCGGAAAGCATATCTATGTCAAATCTGTTTTTTCATTTAAACTAACATTTGTCTTAAGTAACAACATTGTTTTGCGGGTTGAAAGTTGTCAAAATAAAATTAAAATCTCTTGTTGTTGTGATCTTCTTCATCCACAAAAGAAAAAAAAATCCTTTTAAATTTGATTTGCAATCCAGTTAAGAGCCAAAACTACCAGTGATATAAGAATTTAAGTGATGAAATGTCTTTGAATTTACTTGAACTAGACAAAATACCAAGATGATACTTAGCACTTGATGAGTTCTAATTGTATGATTCTACACTTTAAATTGTATCTTTTGATTAAAAGTAATTATCAGCTGCCCTTTCATCCTCTTAGTTCATTTTTAGCACTAACAAGGCATTGGGAAGAAATTTTAGTCATGAATCCATTTGAAAAATGGACAATGATCAACCGAAAGGTAGTACCTTAGCAACTCTATGTATGACCAACTTAGCAGCGGCAATCATAACCACATCCCTGTTTGTATCCTCAATGTATTCTTCGTTTGAATCCTCTTCTTCGGTCTCATCTGTAAATTATAAAATTGAGTTCAAAGAGTTATCCATGCAGGAGTTATCTAAAGTGCAACATTTTAATTCAAGTGAATCAAACCTGAAATGCTAAGCAATTGCTGAGCAAGTTTCCAAAACTTTTCAACTGAAGATATGTCTGGGTGATATCCTAATCGATGCAGTTTAGTAGAAGAAAATCTAGAATTTTCAAATAAGCACCATAGGTCTGCAAGTATGACACATACCTATTCCACAAGAAAGGAAGTTTGATATTACTTAATCCAGAGACTTAAGGGGGGAAAGTTCTGCTTGGAAAGTGAGATTTAATCTTATGGAAAACAACAAATGCAACAAAGTCAATGAAAGCAACCATAGATATGCAAGTATGATACACATATATTCCAAAAGAAAGGCAGTTGGCAATCACTTAATCCAGAAACTCAAGGGGTGGAAGTTTTCAGCATGGAATATGAGATTTAGGCAAATGGAAATAACAAATGCAGCAAAGTCAATGCGAACAACTTTTGCAGAAATGAAAAACTTACTCTGTATGACAGTATATTTCCACTCCTACCCTCTTGTGGCGCATTAGGCAGGTCATTTATGAAGCATTCTAGTAGCTCAAGCAGTGTATCTCTCTTAGATAATAATTCATTAATAGATGACTCAGGACTTTCAGCGTCAATGAACGTCATAGACCAGGCTACATGGAGGTACATGTTGAGCAGCAGAAAACACTTTACCTGATAGGTCAACAAAGTTCATCATCAAAAGCATATAATATCAAAGCATTTTTAAAGGTGTTTACATGCCTCATTGTCGATGTCTCTCAAAAGTTTGAGAATGCTACTCATATCTCCATATAAGCTATCAACAGGCACAAATTTAGTCAGTTGAAACTCATTAAGCCGCTTCAAATTGACCAAAAGTGAGTACTCGTCACCTCCCATCTACAAAGGTTTAATTGCCATACTTCACTAATCAAATTTACAAGATTAAAAGAGTCAAGTAAACATTATCCATACCTCAACTTCCTTGATAGCAGCCTTCAACTTAATTATTAGATCATTCTCCAGATCCTTCAGCTTATTCTGTGCATAATCTTGAAGATCAGCTGGACTTTCTGTCGAACAAAATGTTATCACACGGATACAAGATCTCAATGTGTCTTTCTCCCCATGCTTAAAAAACGCATCCACAATAAGTTCCAGAATTGCCTTAAAATTCTGATAGAACAGATCGACATAGTTATCATATTTAGCTCTGGTAAGCATCACTGCATCAGGCACTTAAGTACATAATAATACAAGTCTCACCTGCTCCTGCCTTTGTAAAGAGAAAAGTTCAAGTTTTAGAAGTCCCATAATCTCAACCAAAGGAGAAATCTTTGCTTTGTCAGCTATATACTTGTGCAACAGCTGAGGATATTTCTTCATCATAGCAGTAGTTATTTTCCGTCTATTGTTTTCAAATGTTTCCTGCAACATATATGACCCATATTTACAAAAAGAGTAGATGGCAAGGTGCCAAAGGTAGAAAGACTAAAACTTCTATACTAATCAAATCCTCCTACTCTCCAACAGTACAGTATAGTACAGTAAATTAAAGATCCCATGCCTCAAAACCATATTTTGAATTAATACAAAACCCTCTAAGCAATATCAAGTATGGCATCCAAAAAAACAATAATGGTCTGTACGGACCTGCTGTCTGAATTAGTTTAGTCATCCCTATCCTATTGAGCTTAAAGAACAAAAAGAAAGACTTCCAATCATGTGGCATATAAATTGGAAATTTGCTCTTAATGATAATTCTATCTTTATACTGAAATACCATGGTTATGATTTGTGAGCTTATACAGAGAATTGAAACCAAAGTAGCAAAAGAAACAGACTCAGCTTTGAATACTAACCAATCCCAAACCGACTTTATTAGCTAAAGATTCAACAACTTTTGGCAACTAAAGTTAGTCACACAAAGAAACTTCGGACATACTTTCTGAACTTTTGTGTAATACTGCTTTCGGCCATCAGCAGCAGGAACTATCTTGTCCCCAACAGCTTTCCTAGCAGAAGCATAGAGCAGCCTAACCAAGTTAGTTGCATCGACATCCGTCAATTCAATATGTGGATTCTCATCAAGAAGCATGGATATGATACACTTCCAATCCTGTAACAAAGCATCTTAAAACAATATAGCACCAGAACACAAATGACAAAACCAACAGGATTTCCTATAGAAAATTTATTTTCAATGAAATACAAGGAAAAGAAGTACCTTCATGGCCTTCATGTAATCCCAAACATCGTCAATAACATAGGTACTTAACATTGGATCATCAGGAAATTCCCGAAGAATTTGCAACATGCGTCCTAGGTGAACCTCAGAGGATTCATCCTCTCCATCTAGATATAGGTAATGATTAAGTAACAAGCTTGCATGTCAAATTTAATATTCAACAGTACAACAGATAGCAGCAGGATACCTTTCCGTCCAGAATGGGAACTTTTAATTTTCTGAGCAATCAAATGATCGTATACTAATTCTCCAATTGCGTGCCTGATTAAGGGTGGTTCATCGATAAGAAGATCATACAAAGGGCCTAATTCATCATCTGTTAGAAGCTGATGTCTGCAAAACCAAGCAGTACAAAGTTTTAGTAATACATCCATGACATAAACATCAAATAAACCAAAATGGTAGGTTAAAACCCATTACCTTAGTAGTTGTTTCAAAAGACCTATGGCTGATACAGCCACTGCAATATCAATATCATCAGCAAGCTCAATCATACGGCTGCAAAATCTTTCAGTGAAAAGACCAAGTGATGGCACATTATCATCCACCTCGTATAGATTTTGCAGTGCAATTATTGAAGCTTTTCTGACTCCAGGACTCTTCCAAAGCAACAAGAAATACATTAGTGCTTTTGGCAAGAAAATAGCGGTTGAAAGGCTAAGAAAACAATATTCAAGATACATACAAAAGGAACTTACCTTGTCATTCAGTGTCCAACCAAGATATTTCAAGTATAGATCTTGCAAGAAAAGTGATGGATACAATAGAATCCAGTTACCGAGAGAACTGATGCAAGACATTCTTATATCTGGATCAACATCTCGATACCTGTGCATGAATAACCTACAAAAGACAAGAAAAATGAGATGATAACAAAGTTGGTTCATTCTAGTGAAATCAAAGAAAAATATGCAATTCAAATACCCTTTAAATATTTTGCGCATCATCTCCTCTATGGTAGTTATCTTTTCATGTGTCTGAGATAACCTTTTGTTGAGAGACTCCAAACGTGGTCCATCATTGTTCTTCTTTTTTTCAGTATTTAATTGTCTTTGAGTGGTCTCACGTTGTCCAGAAAGCATTTTAGCAACATTTATTAAGGATGTAACCAACTGGAGACCAACCAGCGAAGCCACATGCCGATAAACCCTAGGAGGAGTACTGAAGTGCACAAGCATTATTCCCTAACATAATTTTCTTTTCAGGTGGAAAAACATGCAAACGAAAAAAGAAAGAAAAAGCATACCATGACAGTGCAATTACATAATCCATGCATTTCTCAAACAAAAACTTATCAAATAATGGCCCATTTTGACATTCAAGAACCAAGTTGTCCCAGAACGATGCAAGATTTTCTTTGAAGTTCTTAAGCTCTTTTTGCTTTGAGTTGAAATTGTCTTCTATTTCACCCTGCAGTATTTTGCAACGTTAAAGATAGACAAACCAAGCACTAAACTACTAAAGTCATCGAGTAACTACTGGTTGGCATGGATCCATGAATACACAAAACAATAAATTGGAGTTAAAATTTGTTTAAATAAACCAAGATACAAAGGAAGAACTTTCAATGGTTCGGCACAAATTAATTTCATGTAAGTCATAAGAAAATACATTTTTAGCTAGCTCCACAAGTGAGACCACAACATCATCCACATTAGTCTCCTCAAAGGAAGCCACTTCTAGTTTATATTTGGCTCCACAGGCCTGCCCATCAGCAATAACTTTCATCAAATTCACAATGTATGCAATAAATATAATATCCAAAGGCACTAATTGCTGGAATGTTACCTCAAAGAGCAACATCAAAATTTCAATTGTTGCAGGTTTTGGATCTAATTCATAGCGCTCAATCCACTTTTTGACAGCATGGTTAATCACTCTTCCATTATGCTTGATGACATCTGTGTGAAAAACACCAATAAATTTAAAATATTAGCTAACTTGGTATTGTATATATTAGTTACCATATTTGTGTGTGTGTGTGTGTGTGTGTGTATTTGTTAACATATTATTTGTATATATTAGGTTAATTTAGGCAAATTTGAAAATAAGCCTAATTAGAATTTCCTAAAATAGACTCTAGTTTGTATATCAATATGTCTACTCATCAATAAAGGAGAAGAACTTTTTCCCTCTTATTCAACATGGTATCAGAGCCCCATTAGAGATTTAAAATTAGGTTACTACACTTCTCGTTTTTTTAAAAGTCACCGTTCTCTAGTGCACGCGACGCGCGTCCTCACGCTCCGCCTCTCCCCCCTTCTCCTCTTCTCTACTGGACGCAATCGCACGTCGTCGCTTTTGCCAACACCGGCATCGCCTTCTCCTCTCTTCCCTCTTCTTCGAAGAGCCTTGCGACGGCTACCGCTAGCGGAGGCAGCTGTGCCGAGAACGGAGCAGAGGCAGCGAGCGACAACACGCACCGCATTCCCTCTTCTCTCCCAAACGCGATCACGCATGTCGCCTTCACCAACACCAGCGCTGCCTTCTCCTCTCGCAGGAGCAGCTCTGAAGGGCGACGCGTCTTCAACCCTTGCGATCTGATCGAACGTGGATCAGGGTTCGTGAAGCCCTATTTTTGACATAGCATCGTTCTGCTTCTCAAGCCCTAGTTTTGGATTGAGTGCTTCGACTCCCAACTTCAGCTTCTGATTAGCTTCGTTGCTTCATCATTGTTTGCTTTGCCAAACAGCGACACCATCCTCCTCAGCAACGCACGAAGGCCGCGACTTCCAACCAAGATCGCACCTCCCTTCCAATCAACATCTTGGTCTTCCTATTGTACAAAACAGAGAAGTTGGTGTTCCTTTAGCCATGCTCCTTCCTTAGTCTCTTATTTCACACACTTTGGGATAAAATCTTATGGTTGAAACTAAGACTTCTATTGTGATGGATGTTGTGTCTATGATGTCTAAGATTACGGACTAGAAACTAAATGGTTAGAACTATTTAGATTGGAGTAAGACTATTCATCTTTATCTACGAAGTATTGACATAGATGGTCTAATGACCCTCCTCAAGATAATTCGAAGCAGACATGGCTTAGAGAGGATGCTCACTTGTTCCTTCAAATTCGGAATTGTATTGATAGTGAGGTAATTGGTTTAATTAATCACTATGAATTTGTTAAAGAACTAATGGATTGCTTGGAATTTCTAATTTTCTATACTCTGGAAAAGGAAATCGCTCTCGCATGTATGAGGTTTGCAAAGCATTTTACTGGAAAAACAAGATCAACCTCTGATCAATTTTTTTATGGCATTTAAGAAGACAAAGGAACTTAATATGTTATTGCCCTTTAGACCTAATGTGAAGGTTCAACGACGTAAATGTGGGCAAATTGATGGCTATCATGAACTTCCTAGCCGGTCTATCTCCTGACTTTGAGTCTGTTAAAACACAAGTTTTCTCTAGGTTTGAGGTCTCCTCTTCACAAGATGTATTTAGTCCTATTCTCCGTACAAAAAATAATGCACCTATTTCTCTTAGTGGTGCTTTAATGAGTCGCAAGACTAATTATGAGCATGGAAGATCAACTAGTCACAATGGAAATAAAGGATGTAACTCACAGGACTTTGGAACTCGAACGCCGAATTCTGGTGGTATTGTGTGCAACTAATGTCATAAGCCAAGGTTATACGAAGTTTGAATGCAGAAAGCTTCAATATAAAAATCAACAAAAACACTTAGCCCATATTGCATCCACCAATGATGTCTCTGATAAAACAGTCCTTATCTCTGTAGATGAATTTGCCTAGTTCTCAAAATAACAAAAATCACTCAAGCCTCCTATTATTCAAGTTTACTCCAGGCATCAACTTCTTGATTAATGTCCTACACCTACTACTTCGTCTTCAAATCAAGTTTGAAGTGATGATCTTCTTATTGCAGTACGCAAAGGTAAACGTCATTGTACTTATCCTACTTTTGTTTCTTATAACGGCTTGTCGTCTTCCTAGTGTTCTTTTATTGCTTCACTTGACTCTATCTCTATTCCTAAAATTGTCCGAGATGTCATATCTCATCCTAGTTGAAAAAATGCAATGATAGAGGAGATGAATGCTTTAGATGATAATACACTTGGACTTCGTCGATCTACCTTCTGAGAAACGGGTTATTGGATGCAAATAGGTATTCACGGTTAAGATCGATCCAGATGGATCGGTTGTCAGATTAAAGTCTGTCTTGTTGCTAAAGGTTATGCTCAAACCTAAGCTGTGAATTATTCTGACACTTTTTCTCCTGTTGCAAAGTTGACATCTATTCGATTGTTTATTTCAATGGCTGCTATTCATAATTGACATTTACATCAACTTGATATTAAGAATGTTTTTCTTCATGGTGATCTTCAGGATGAGGTGTATATGGAGCAACCTCCCGGGTTTGTTGCTCAGGGGGAGTTAGGGCGAGTTTGTCGTCTTCAGAAAGCTTTATATGGTTCGAAACAAAGTCCTCGTGCTTGGTTTGAAAAATTTAGTCAGGTTGTTAAAAATTTTGGTATGATGAAAATTTTGGTATGATGAAGAGGAAGTCTAACTATTTGTGTTCTACAAGCAGTCAGTAGCCGGTATCGTTCTATTAGTTGTATATGTGGATGATATTGCTATCAATGGAAGTCATATTACGGGAATCTCAAATCTTAAATCTTCATTCATACTCAGTTTCATACGAAAGACTTGAGGGTGCTAAAGTATTTCTTAGGTGTTGAGGTTATGAGGAGTAAAAAAGGTGTATTCCTATCTCAGAGAAAATATGTTCTAGACTTATTAACTGAGACAGGAAAATTGGGGGCAAAGCCTTATAGTGCTCCAATGACTCAGAACGTGCATCTCATAGGAGAAGAGTAACTATTTGAGCATTCTGAGAGATATCGAAGGTTGATTGGAAAGTTGAATTACCTTGTCGTAACTCGTTCGGATATTGCATATTTGGTTAGTATTATCCGTCAGTTTATGCCATCTCCAACCATTCATCATTGGGCAGCGTTAAAACAAATTTTTTTGTTACTTGAAGGGAACACCTGGACTTGGTATCGTATATAAAAATCATATGCACACTCATATTGAATGCTTTTTGAATGCGGATTGGGCAGGTTCCAAAATGGATAGAAAATCTACTTCAGGTTATTGTATCATGGTTGGAGAAAATTTAGTATCATAGAAGAGTAGACGCAAAACGTTGTGTCAAGATCTAGTGCGAAGTTTGAATACAAGACTATAGCATAGTCTATGTGTGAGATAATGTGGATATATCAACTCTTAACCGAAGTAAGACTTAAAATTTCAGTACCAGCAAAACTATAGTGTAATAACCAAGTTGCTCTTCATATTGCATCGAATCCTATATTTCATGAGCGAACTAAGCACATTAAAATTGATTGTTATTTTGCTCGTGAGAAAATTCAACAAAACTTGATTTCTATAAGATATGTGAAAACTGAAGAACAACTCAGGGACATCTTCACAAAAGTTTTAAGTAGGTTTCGGGTTGATTACCTTTGTAACAAGTTGGGTATAAAATAATCAATATTTATGCTCCAACTTAAGGGGGAGTGTGTGTGTGTGTATTTGTTAACCTACTCATCAATAAAGGAGATGAACTTTTTCCCTCTTATTCAACACTTGGATTTCTAGAAGCATTCTAGTGTAAAGTGAAGTCCACACAAAAGGATTTTCACTAAACACAAAACTTATTCAAACCCTTATTTGATCATTTAAAAATATGGAACCATATCATCCCTCAAACCAGAAAAATAAACTGACTCAGTTCAATTTCAAATTAGAGAGAAATAAATATAATCCTCGATCTTTGTTTCCCTACCATCACTACTGACCACATCTTTACTTCTCTCTCATATCTCATCTTCCCTTCTTAGCTCTTATTCCTTCCGGTAAATCTTCTCATGTCTCCTCACTCTACCTCCATTGTTTGAAAATGGGTAAAAATCAAAACAGCAACCATTTTTTATTGAATCATCAAAGGGACGCCTTTTTTTAATTCATCAAAAGGGTGTCCAAACTGGTGCATTCTGCCAAATTTACCTTTCTTAAAAAAAATTTAAAAAGGCAGCAATTGACTAGTGCACCTAAGCAAAACTCATAAAGTAGTTATCATTAGAACTTTTAAGAAAAATAGAGAGAGAAATGCAATAAAGTCTCCCATCAATTTTTAAAAACATACTTTACAAGTTATAAATTTTTAGAAATTACTAAAAAATATCTATATATATTTTTTGAAAAATATAGATCACTATGATGTGGATTATGCAAGTCTAGGAGGAAACTCATTTTTTTCAAAAAAAAAAAGTAAAATGCAAATTTTAAAAATGGGATAATTAGGTCATCTAAGACCCCATACAGTTCGTGTTTAAATCTTTGGTCAGTTTGAAAACATGAGTGGACTGCAATAGCCTTATATAATGGATCCATCTATTCACCATATAAGCAATTTAGGGCAGGGAAAACTACGATAACCACTTTTAAGTCATTAGCCACTTTAAAAGCATAAGTGATCTCCAATGGCATTTTAGAGTGCATTTATCTTTCCATATTCAAAATTTACGGAAAAAAAAATCATGTAGCAATTTTGGATAAAGCTATTACACTATCATTTTTTAATCATTTGGCTACTGTGGAAACATGGATATGCTCCAATGGCTTCCTAGAGTGGATCCATCTGTTTTGGTAGATCATTTTCTTTTTAAATTTTGAATCTGAATAGATAAATACACTTAGAAGTCATTGAAGTCAATTCATGCTTTAGAATGACCAACTGTAACAAAATGACTGGTTTGCCCAACATTGCTACAATGCCATGTAGAAATTTTATCAAATTGCTAAATTCATCAGTTTTACTCACCTGCTACATGACCAGTTTTGCCAAAAGTTATCCTCTTTTTAATTTACATTTCACTTCTTTTTGAAAAGAATATGCTCCTTAACCTACAACATCAAAGCCTAAAATTCTCTTCATATGTTACATCTCTCCATTAAGGCTTGACATACTTATCAAGAGCCTAAAATCACCTCTAACCAATGATATATGAAGACTAATGTCAGCTCTACCGTGTATAGGATTAGATCTGCTTGAATATGAATTTGATTGTTACACACCCACCTCTGAGTTAAATCTACTAGGAACTTATAATCTTAACAAAATAATACCAACTACAAGTTCATGAGCAAAGAAGCATAATAAGATCAATTATAAGCATCTTTCATGTCATATAGAAATTCTTGAAAAACTACAAGCAAAGAATGAGAATGGAAATGTAAGTAAGATCGAACAACTTGGAAGTCATAGCGATTATAGTGGGGGCCGTTATCAGTTTAAAGAAAGTGGCCTTGAAGCCATAATTCCCAATGACCCCCATCAGGATTGACATGAAAAATACAGCTGGAATAAGAAGGGGCGGACTTCTCGTATGTAAGAAATCTACTCGAGCAATGGATAATTAGTTGTTATATATCTGGCGGGCTTCTTCAAATTGGAGAGCATACAAGAAATGGTGCCAAATCCAAGAGCTTTCAAACAATACTTGACCAATGTAACAAGAATCAAGCGTACAAACCGATCAAGCTCTGATCTTCCTTCCACCCGGCAGCCCGAATTGCCGCTCTCCTCTTAGCCTTCGGGGCGTGATCGTCGAAAGCATCAAAGGAGCCATCCCCGGATCCTTGCTCTTCGTTAGTGGGGATGCTGTCCCCCTTTTCCACGGTGGAGACGCTGGGTTTGCTTGGCCCTGCTTTACTCGCATTCTTGGGCGGCCTGCCCCTCTTCTGCACAAAGTGAAGTCGGACAGTAGAAAGCAAGGATTAGGTTCAACAAGCAAACAAAGAAAATCACGAGAAGAGTTCAGGGAAGAACCCGGCGAACTGGTGCTTCGGAGAGCACGGCGGCGTGCTCCATGGTGGATCGGGGTCGAAATCCCTAAAAAAATTGAAATTACTGATTCAATTCGCTACGTAAGATATATGTCCACATCTATTCGTCAACATTTAGTATTAATTTTTATTTCTTTTAGCCCAAATCGTATACCCTATATCCTAACAAAAAATAAAACCCCTAAAATAAATTAAAATAAATGTTAAGTCAATTTGCTATGTTAGCAGTGCCCATGGATTGCTAGTAGATGGGTGAATAAGATAACAAAATTTTATATATATTTGATTTTGTTATGTTCCACATCGCATGAGCACTTAGTATAACATTTTTTTGAAATTTTTTTTGAGCTTAGGGTTTAGGATATAATATTTAAATTTAAAAATTTAAAAAAATTACATTAGGTGCTCACGGAGTGTGTGTATATATACGGAAATATTATGTTGCACATTGCACAATAGTGATACACTGCAGATGGACGGTATGTTGCGCGCTCGTCACCGCCATAATGATCCAAGTGTTTAAATTTTAAATTCTAAGTACATATAATATACCCTATGAGCATCTAAATTTTTTTAGCTCGAACATTATAACCCAATTTCTAAACCCTAGAGTTAAAATATAATTGGCGAATAAAGTTAAATTTTTTTAGCTCGAACATTATTTCCCGTTGAAAAAGTGAAATTCAAGTGTTGAATTTGGCGAATAAAGTTTGATATAATCAAACAGTGATTTGAAGTTTCATATGATTAAATGTTATCATTAATGTAATTATGATGGACTCACATTATTATGTTTTAAAAAAGTTCTAACATCCAATGAGTCAAGATAAAAGAAAGAAAATGATTATGTTCCATTTGTTTTTCTTAGTCACACATCTCTTCATCTTCCTTGGAAAGATGATGAGATACGCATCTCTTCATAATCCTTGGAGAGTTGTGATGAATCATACATCTCTTCATCTTCTTTGGAAAGATGATAATGTTGGTGTAATCAACCTCTAGGATTTTGATGTTTGTTTAACAATATACTTATTAGAGTTTGGTCAAGATTGACCTAATCGGGTGATAAGTCTACCAAGTGACTAGTTCTAGCTGGAGGTTAGATAAGGAAAGTTCTGGTGAGTGAAATTAGGCCCTAGTGAGTGAAGCTAAGATTAGTAAAAATCATGGTAAGTAAAGTCAGACCTTAGTGAGTGAAACTAGGTTGGTGAAAATCCTGGTATGTGAAGCCAGGCCCTGGTTAGTGAAGCCAGATAGTGGAAAATCCTAGCGAGTGAAACTAGGCAATGGAAACCCTAAGATAGGTAACATTAGAAGTCTTGGAGGAATAAACTCCAAGCAAGTTTTGATCGGAAGGTTGGTCGACCGGACCAATGGATCTTGGTAAATCTAAGATTAGCTTTATCAATACTGTTTGCATTACTATTGTTGTTGTTGTGCTAATCTAGTTTTGCAGAAAATGGCTTAGTGGAGTAGGCGATCAGATACTGAGCAGATTAAGTCCAAACAGGTCTGGAGGACCCGTTGTTTGGTAGGTGAGTTAAGGTAAGCTCCTGAAGAAAAGTGTTGTGATATCGTGTCCCGAGGAGACAGCCTTAGGCATTGATCCAACTAGAGAAACCTATGAAGGTTTCTAAGTTGAGATTAGGGCAGATCTTACTGTCGTTTACTCATGCATCTTATATATTTGTGCTAACTCTGTTTTCAGGGTTAATCCTTTACATGTTATTGTATTATGCTAACATTTTTATGCAGATTAGACAAAGGAAGTCGACTGAGGGTTCAGTCGACTGAACGAGTGGATCAGTTGATCGAACCATGCAATCTGCACCAGATTCAATATATTCAAAAGGATCGGTCGACTGATCATCGGGATCGATCGACCGAACCATATTTGGTAAGGCGCGAGATACACAGATGGAAGGTTTTTCAGTCGACTGATTATGGAATCAATCGATCGAATACAATTAATGCAGAGACAACCGAACATAGTCGAGTAGAGAAAAGAAGGTATGGCGTGAGGTTCGGTCGATCCAACAAGTGGTTCGGTCGACCAAAAGGATCGGTTGACCAAACGGATATTCAGTCAACTGAACGTGCCTTATATAAAGAGCTTGAGATCAGTGCATTCAGTATTGATCTTCCACTCACTCTACTCTCTTCCTACATTGACGAATCACTCATGCCTTGCTGCTACGACGCCAGGATGCTCTCTGACATAGCACATCCAAAAGCTACTTTACGTGTTGGTATATTTCTTGTATTGCGTACTTGTACTTTCATATTAAAGGGAGTCAAGAGGTTGTTACTAACCTCCTTTACAGCTTATATGATATTACTTTCTCTGAAAGATTTTCAGAGAAAAGATTATAGTGAATTGCCTGACGAAAGTGGTCGAAAACTACGGGCTTTGGAGTAAGAGCCGCCGAAGGCTCCGAACTAAGTAAAAGAAAAAGAGTAATTTACTTTTCGAGTGTTATACTCATTAATGAAAAAGAAAGTTTTACGAATGATCGAGATTCACCCCCTCCCCCACCCCACCCCCACCGCTCTCAGTATTCTATGATTGAATATATAATACACGTATTTTTTCATATTCCTTAGAGAGATGATGAAACACACTTCTCTTCGTCATCATTGGAGAGTTGATAAGCTATAAATAGAGTAATCATCCTTAAAGTTTTTTGTAGCTCCCTCTCCTAAGTTGTCATCCCTCTTTCTCAAAGGAAGAAGATTTTCTTCCCTTTTCTTCTATCAGGAGACATTTATCTTTTTATCTCTTATTTTTCTCCTTAAGAGAAGGATTGTTTCCACCCACTTTACTTACAAATTTTATTGTTGCCGCTCCTTGTTGAGGGCTCTTTAGGCAGCCCTTGTGAAGGGGTAATTGGGCAACATTTTCCTCATCTTTGAGGAAGTCATTATGACCGTCTCAAAGAAAAATGATACTTGATCTCTAGTGTGATCAAGTATTGAAAAGGTAACTTCGATTGCAGATCGGATTAGATGAAGGAAGCACGAGTTCAAGATAAACATTAAAGAACTATTTCGCTAAACCCAGAATAGTTGGTGTCATCTCCACACAAAGGTTGTTTGGGAGGCATCATTCTTCACATATGTTTTTTATTCATATGAATGTTGATGCATGTGTTCGTAATTTTATTTAGGTTATGCTTGAATGATCTAGTGTATTTAAATTTGATAGTTTTGCATGTCAAAATTAAAATGATTAAATTAACACTAGACGAATCAATCATATAATAGTTTATTTTTGTTATACTTTTAAGATTTTACTTGAATGATTAGATTGTAATGCATACTTTGATTAAAGATCACGCTTATATTTATTTTAAAAATTCACACGAACACTCCTATAATTTAATTGTTAGATCATAAAATATATTTTAATTTTGTATTGCATAAAGGGATGTAGAAACACGATGTACAAATTTTGAATTCGTTCCAACACATACACACACACAAATACACATAGGAACATTTGATAACATAGGGTTTGTGGAAGTATATAAGAAAAGTGGCATAAAATATGGAATAAAAGATAAGAAATATTAGAAGTGAAAAAGGATGGTACGAGAAGAGAGTTAACTCACTTAATGCATCGAAAAGATAAGAAATTTTATGAAAAAGTATACCGATAGAGCGAGAAAGAAATAGAAAAAGTGAGCCAAAATGACATGATGCATCAAAGGGATGAGAAATCGAAAAGAAATGTACACAAGCAAACTATTATGAAATGAGTTAAATGAACCTATAATTGGGCAAAGGGAAGAACTAAACTTAGCGAACTGAGTCTTTGTAGACTAGAGTCAAAGTTTCGATAATTAAATGGGTTATCTGGTGAACCAAGATTCAATCAACCTAATATGTTTTTTTGATCGGAATTGGAGTTGATCACAGATATAAGCACAAGGTGATAAGGTCGGTGGACCGAAAGACTTTTAATCAACCAAAAAGGTGCCAACTTAGTTATCCATGTGATCCAAATCTTATGCAGACAAGGCAATCGGAGATCCAAATTGACCGATTGAACGATTAATTGGAAGGAGCCCACTCAACAATATCAAGTAAACTAGACGCTTTGTGGATGAAGCGACAAAGCAAGTCAACCCATGTGGAATCGGCCCGAAAGCGTTTTTGTCCAATTGGAATAGTGTCATGTCAATTGTAGTGACTAATGAATGTGGTAAAAGGTTAAATGTTCACCTTGGGGTGTCCCACATGGTTGGCCCCATGACTATCTGTAGAGAAATAAATCAGAAAACTATATATGAGCCTCATGGGGAGGGCATACCTACAGATTTTGTTGAAATTCGACCCATGCTTAATGCGACAATTCTACCCTATGGTGACCATCTCAACTATGCATTGGATGTTTAGGACATAGAATAATGAAGCACCTTATAAAATGAGTCTATAAATAAGACCAAGAGGCTCGAGGCAGAGATAACAACACATGGACATACGTTCATATTCTCTTCGTAGTTACTTAGTTACTTAGTCTTGTATTTACTTATTGCTACATTTTATAAGTGTTGTATAAGAGGTTTCTTCCTCTCTTGCATTTTATTAAGAAGGAGAAAGTTGACAGATCCTATGATATAAAAGGTGATAATGCGCATCTTAGATGCCCTTTCACACCCCACTCTAAGGTGTTGGGTTCTCCCGACGATATAAATACAAAACGCAGTGGAAACAAGAACCCTCGAGTGATTCATGCGAAAGAAAACTCGTACGAAGTTCATCTATCTAATAGATCTATCTACAGTGTATACCTTTGGAGCGTGCCCTTACGTTATCTCGCTCGTCCAAGTGTCACCGGATCTCTTGCACGTTCAAGCGTCTGTGCCTCTATGTGTATCCACACGGACACGATCTCTCAACTTCGGGAAGACATACCTTAGTTGTGCTAGCAACTTGAGGTAGTTCACAAGATCACCAAGAACCCAAAAGGGTTTCGACCAAGGGGAAAAGAGAAAGAAGAGAGGAAGGGAAGAAGGGAAAAAGCTATCCTTCAAAATGACTAGCCCCTCTTTTATACTCATCCCATGAATATGAAGAGGTTTTTGTCTCTTTGGCTTCCCTTCATTAAAGTCAATAAAGAGCACATCATTCCATGTGACTCTTCATCTTCTCTTCATTCAATGAAGAGAGACTTTTCTCTTTCCTTCATTAAACACTTTAATGAATTTCTCCCGCAACTCCGACCAGGGCCTCTCGGGCTCCCGACCAGGTCTCCCGAGTAAGTCCCCGAGCTCCCGACCCAGTCTACCGAGCTCTCAGCTCCCGACCAAGTCTCCCAAGCTCTAGACCCAGTCTGCCGAGCTCCCGACCAAGTCTGCCGAGCTAGTCTCTCGAGCTCCCGATTAAGTCTGCCGAGCTAGTCTCTCGAGCTCCCGACTAAGTCTGCCGACCAAGTCTCCCGAGCTCCTGACTCGAGCTCCCGACCTAGTCTCCCTAGTTCCCAATTCGAGCTCCTGACCTAGTCTCCCTAGTTCCCAACTCGAGCTCCCGAAACATCATGTCTTTAGTGTGTGACCCAATAGGTTCTCGTGACATTGGCAATATGTCTAAACCGCTTTAGACACATAAGCAATGAGCGGCATCTAGTATGCATCATGCTAGAGCTGTCATTGGGTGGCCGTGGGTGGCGGCAATCAATTAGCGGTAGATTAGCAACCCAAGCCGCCGGGCCAACCGCCTAGCCCGACGGCTGGGGCCCCGGTAGAATCAATGTTATTAAGTTTATACATTTTATCTTTTTTTTATTTTTAATAAAATATATTTTTATCAATGATTATCGTTTTATTATTTATATTTATATTTTTTATATTTGATTGATAAATTATATATTTTTTTTTTTTTAATTTTAAAAATATTTTGATCCGTTGCCGCTAACCACGCCCTTGATTGTTTTTTTTCAACCCCTAATGACTCACCCCCCCCCCGCCAATGCCCCCCATCCCCCCCCCCACTCCCGTTCGCACTACATGCACCAAGTAAAAAAGTCGAGATCCGACTTAACCTCCGTGACTATGATAGTTTATAACCTTGTCCTTCTATCCTTGATATCTAGATTGACCAATGAGACATAGACCATGTCATCCTTGATCAATCTTGTGTTTCTTGATCCCCGAGTAACTCACTCAAACAAATGAGCTCAATATCTCATATTGACTCATTTGAGCATGGTCATGCGTTTTAGTAGTCCTACTCGATCAAGGGGCCCACAGATATCACTCTCGTCATATGGGAGAGATAGATCTCATCTACATCAGTCACATCCCTTCGCATAATTCATTACATACTCAGTGATCGCCTTTATTGTCCATCCTGTTACGGGCGACGTTTGACGATACCAAAGTACATAACTCCTTATGTAGGGAACCGTAGTGATTTCAGGTCTAAGGACTATTCATACTAATAGTCACATGAAAAAGTTTATGACACTCATATGACAATCTATGAAACTTTCTCATGGCGGGTCAATTCAGTATACATTCTTTAATGTATACCCATGTGTCAATTTGATATCATATATCCATGACTTGTGAGCTCAAGTCATCAATTGACCTATATGCTAGTCTTCATTCATTAATATTGTCCTTGAATATTAATGCTTGACTAGGAATGATTTAGTGTAGTGTTTCTACATTTTCTCACTATCGATTCAACCAATCGATATAATGTAGATAAGAACCTACTACCCAAGGACATTATTATACTTAGTTATTTGGCACAAGTATAAAGTAAGTATAATAACCAAAATATGTCTTTATTAATAGTAGAATATGATACAAAAAGTTCATAGTCAATCATCACATAATTGGCTCTAGGGTTCCTACTAACATAAGGTCCGTGGAAGGATGGTAAATCACAGTATCAAGCAGACTCCTCAGTGGGAGGGACTTATTCCTTAAGGAAATGAATCTTAGAGAATTCGAACCTTACTCTCGTGATACAATTCTACTACCTGAAATACCAACTAGGTTACGCTCATGGGGGAGAAGGTTAATAATCCCGTGTGCATAGTGTTGGGACCTTATCATTTAGCTAGAGGGGGTGAATAGCTACTTTTCGATTTTTCTCCCTACAAGGGTTAGTGCGCAAGCAAAATAACAAAAACTAAAACTAACAACTAAGACAGATACACCGATTTACGTGGTTCGGAGATGAAACTCCTACTCCACGGCTGCCCGTAAGGTGGACGATCCCGATCCTTCGATGGATGATTCCCCGGAACACCTCCGGCTAGCTCTTGTCGCTCCTTGTGGGTGGAGAAACCTCGCCACAATCCTTGGACAATCTCTAAGCACTTGTAGGCTACTAATAGGCTTTGATCAAACTTGTTTCGCCAAGGAAGAACAGTAAAAAACGAGCCCTCTTAAATAGAGCTCAATACTGTTTTGACCGTATCGCGAATTCGAATGTCACAGCCTGATGATTCACATTCTGGTCGACACCAGTCGACTGCCCAGTCGACTGCATTAGTCGACTGATCAATCATCAGTCGACTGATCTTTCTGTGCTCCATATCAGTCGACTGCCCTAGCACCAGTCCACTACTACCTAAGGTTTCCCTTCCCGAGTACAATTCGCTCAACACTTGAACCCTAGGATTTCCCTTCCCGAGTACATTCTCTCAGCACTCGAATTCTCACGACTCAGTTGACTCTTCATTCAGTAGCCTTGACCTGTTGCCTTTAAGCCCTCTTCGACTTTGGCTCTATCCCTCGATGCATGCAAGCCCACAGCTTGTCTCTCATGTCATCTTTCACGTATACTTAAAGTCCGCTTCCCTTGGCTCAACGTCCTGCTCCAACATCCTCGATCTGTTGCCTTCAAGCCCTCTTCGACTTTGGCTCTCATCCATCGGATGCGCACACAAGCCCGCGGCTTGCCTCCATGCCATCCTTCGTGTATGCCTCGAAGTCCGCTTCTCTCGGCTCATCGTCCCTGCTTTGTCCAGGTCCCTCGGATGCATGCAAGCCCACGGCTTGTCTACCCATGTCATCCTTCACCGGCACCGAAGACGTCCAACCAAGTCGATGTGTATCTACAAACCTGCACACTCACATACACATATTAGATCAACACGAAACCCTAACCTAATCATATTGACACACACATCAAAACTCATGATCTACCCGATCACACTTGGGATGATTGCATCAACAATCTCCCCCTTTTTGATGTGTGACAATATGTTTAAGTTAGGTGCAAAACAACAATAACAATATCAATTGAAAATTACAGTCATAGTAAGCAGCATAAACATACATCCTCCCCCTTAACCTATGTCCTCCACATAATTTTTAATTTTCCATAACCACAAGTTAAGTTAAACCTAACTTAAAGTCACAAGTTAACTTAAACCACAAGTTCTCCCCCTTTGACACCATCAAAATGATTGCCCCAAGCAATATTACCCACTGGTATCAATGAGAACACCTTCGTATTTCTGAAAACCTCCAAAAATCAGAAAACAGCAACACCAGTCGACTGCGTCAGTTACGATCGACTAGTGTCTGCAAACCATAACCCCACAGAATGATCAGTCAACTGCCCTTGGGCAGTCAACTGATACATAAAGTCTGAATTTTCAACCGAAATTCAGAAACTCCTAACAAATTCCACAAAATTTAAAAATCCTGAAATTTTGCAAGCATATTTCTTAAGATCTATTCTAACATAGAAAAATACATTTTCATGAAAATACCAAATATGCTTGACTTTTTGACCAAGGTTAAAATTCTTTGAAAATATTTCATTTTGTATCAATCTTCCCACCTAGATTAGAATCCATATGTTTTCCAAGTCTATCATATACCATTTAAAACATATAAATGTTTTCAAAACTCCCCTTTTTCTCATATGAACACTCAAGATAGAAAAAGTGATAAAAGCTCCCCCTTTTTATCATAATCTCTAGATAGAAGGTAATTTGAAATTTTTCACACAATCATAATAACAAGGTAATTTGCAATTTAACATATATATCATGTACACATACTTCATAATTAAAGTAAAACCATTTCATATACGCAAATATAAGAAGTGAATTAAAAATGCATATGAAAACATAAAGAAGTATTACAAGGGCCATAACCCTGAAATCCTGAAATAGTACAATATCAAAAATGGTGTTTGAGAGATAATAATAAACATGCTCAATCTAAACAACTCTCAACACCCTCTCAGCCAAGTCACGTAGAAGCTATATATCATCGCCAGGAGGAGGAGGATGAGGAGGGGTCTGATACATAAGGTTCCAGCGCTGCATCATCTCGTACATATCATCCCTGTCGCTGCTGGAAACCCTAAAAGTGCTCCATGAGACCATGAACCTCCCCCTGAATAGCAACCTGCCGCTGCTGGAAACTCTGAAAGTCCTCTCGCAGGAGCAGCAGCAGGAGCAGCCTCCTCATCATCATCAGAGCTGGAAGAATCAGGACGACGTCGCCAGACCATCACTCCCTAGCGCATCTCGATCCCAGCTAAGGAGAGCTGTCGAGAACATATTTGGTCGTAGTCCTTTGATAGCTGATGAATCTGACCTCTAACGACTCTAATACCTCTAGACTGAAAGAATTCGGTCTAAATATAACCGAATGACATGTAGAGCTTCCTATTGACATCATGCAAAAAATGGATAATAGATGCAAATATATGGCGGGCGATGTCAATGTCTAGTCTCCTCTCTAGAGTATACATCATCACCAAGTGAGGTAGCCGGACCTTTGACCTCCCCTTGGTGACAATAGGCAGAATGCAGTCTAGGACGATTTTGTACAAAATATTGCTAACTTGACTCATGCGCTTAGCTATAAAGATGCGCTCTAGAGGAGGTCGAGGATTATTAAAATAATGATGATGAATTTGATCAATGATGACATTGGGCAAGGTCAATGACTCAGTAATAGTGGGGAAACATGTAAACGGGTTATCCGAAACCCTACATCCTAAAAATGATCCTAATAATGCAGGTGTGAAAGGAATGATAACTCCCTGTACCATAGACTCATATGTCCCGTCATTGGTATTAACACATGTAAGATTGGCATACTTTGCATAGGTCAAAATTGACATAATGCTAACAGTATACTAGTTTTTCTAACCCAAAATGCATGATTATCTCAATAATGTGAGGAGTAATCTCTTGGAAGTAGGTTTGATTGAGATATCTGCAGTTCATCAAAATGAAATCAGTATTGTTAAATACCCGCTGGCAAGCCTCGGAACGGAACCGAGGTGTCGCAGGATATAAGGACTGCTGTTGGGATGATCCCTCACCAACTCTTCTTTTTGACCTAGCCCTAAATGCAACCACTATATGCATGTACCAAAAATGACACAACCAAAAAGAAAAACAAGGTAAACATGCACCAAATAAAGAGTTAGTCATGAATCACGAACCAAATGAGAAAAATATAGCAAATGATTCATTACCGTTTCTCCGGTCGTTGCATGATGGCTAATGATCAAGGTTGACTCAAGAAGGGTGCTTGTCTTGCCCTAGACTTGGATCTAAGGTGAAGGAGGGCTAGAAACTTGATTTCAGGACCTTGGGAAGGCTTAGAGCAGTTGGGGAGGTCGAGGGAGAAGAGAAATCGTAAGGGGCGGCACTGAAACCCTAGGTTCGGCCCCCCCCGGTTGTTCTTTTTAAAAGATTCCCTGGATCAGTCGACTATCCCAGGGTCAATTGACTGATGAACTAAATAGAAAGATCAGTCGACTGATGGAGGATCAGTCGACTGCTGTATTGAATATCCTAGTTTCTGATTTAAACTGGACCAGTCAACTGCCTTTGCATCGGTCGACTGATACCCTAATTTCAGCATTTCTGACCCAACTTCAGAAATGCACCAGAAATTTCACAAATCTCCAAAAAATTTTAAATTTTGTGGAGAGGTTTGTGGTACTCGTGTCTACTTGAAAAAAATACATTTACCCATATATCTATCACCAATCCCAAGATTGACATAAAACTCAAAACTATCTAAATATTTCAATTGAACCTGACTTAAAGTCCTAGTTTTGATCTCTCCTTGATGTATCTTTTCATTTCCAACCTCAATACAGCCTTAGCATTGATTTATATAACATCTCTACGTTAAGAATCAATTTTCATGCAATATAGCTCCATTATCATATTTTTGCATAAGACCTTACTTTTAATGTGTCAAATCCCTAGGATTGAGACTCACAGCTTATCCCCAACTCCTTTGGCACATTCCACAATTCATCTAGTCCTTTTGGAGAAATCCTCTTGAGATCCATTGACCATGGATCCCAACGTGACTCCTAGAGCTCCCCCTTGAGCTCTTAGCCTTAGTCACCTCCCTGGGTGACTCATCTATAATGGCAAGGTCACACATGTGTACTTCCGGTACTTCTTGACCTACAACCCTAACCTTCTTGACTTTGTACACTTTATCCTTGATTAAGTTCTTCTTCTTCCCTATAAATGGCTTTTCCTTGCCATTTTTGGCCTTACCTTTGCTATAGTCATATGACATCCTTGCATATGATTTTTCCATAGTATTTAATCTAATAGATCAGTACCCTAGACTCGGTCTATCATTGTAGGAGTTTTGACTACTCAACCCCACACCTACAACCCTATATCCAATAGTGAATCTTTCTAGGATTTTCTCAAATTTATCAAGTCTTGCCCTCAAGGCTTGGTTTTTCCTCTCTAGGTTCTTAACCTTAATATCACCATCTCCATCTTAGACATTTCTAGATCTATCCATTTGTCTAGGCATGTGTCTCTCTTTCTTTGGATTAATGCCTTGATCCTTAGGTCTAAACATCCTAGGTTTATCATGATACATAGATTCCTTAGGGTTTTGAGACACAACATTAGTCCTATTTTTATCATAATATCTAAAACCAAAATTATGCATAGATAAATAATTCTCATTATTTCTACCACACATAGAGGAATTTAAAACATGCTTAAAGTCAAGAATTACCTCCCTTACCCTTGTAGCTCCCCCTTGATGTGAGTTTTTCTTCTCCTTTTTCTCCCACTTCCTCAAATGCTCCAATTTCTTGAATTATCCTTTCCTTGAGCATTTGGTGTGGTAGTATCATAGCTCACCACACGTGTAGCACCTTATATGCTTTTTCTCTTTCTTGGCACCTAATATCCTTTTTCTCCCTCTTCGCACCATCCCTATAACTCATGTTAGAATTTAAATGAATTGACTTGGGTTTAAGGTTTACATCCTTTTTCTTACCCAATGGACACTTGTCCTTGTAGTGTCCCTTCTTATTGCATCCAAAGCAAATGATGTGATCTTTGGATCTTGCTTTGGCGGAGGTGGTGGCTTCTTCTTGCTCCGGTATTGAGGGTGGTTTCTCCTTCCCCTCAATCCTTGAAGTGGAGACCTCTCCTCCTTCCTTTGATGAAGTGGATGATTCTTCAACTCCTTGTGTCACTTCATTTGAGGATATGGATGAATCTTTTTCTTTTTCCTCCTCCTCTTCGGATGTTGAGTTTCTTTCCTCATCTGATTGGTCCTTCTCCTCTTCTGTGACCATTGAGCTCATTTCTTTTGGCTCCTTTACTAATTGAGCTTGTGTAGGGTTCTCATGAAGTGTTAATATCTTACTCCATAATTCGTGTTCATTTTTGTATTCACCTACACTACTTAGGCAAAATATTAAGCTATATTGAAATTATCTTCTCATTTGCCTTTGATTGGATTTGTTGCTCCTTTGTCCAATATCTTGGTCGGAGTTTTTTTTCCTGTGCTTATCTTTTGGAACTTCAAATGGCTCTTCTAGCGCGATCATGAAGTTCCAATCCATGCCGAACCATGTCTTTGTCCGCATCCTCCAATACTCGAAATCCTCGTGATCGTAGGGAGGTGGAACATTGATATCGTCTCCCAATCTTTCTTCAATTGCCATTTCCTCTAGCTTTTTTTTCCGCTCTCTCGGCGGTTAGTCCGTAGATGAGCGAACCTTGCTCTGATACCACTTGTTAGGACCTTGTCATTTAGCTAGAGGGGAGTGAATAGCTACTTCTCGATTTTTCTTCCTACAAGGGTTAGTGTGTAAGCGGAATAACAAAAACTAAAACTAACAACTAAGAAAGACACACCGATTTATGTGGTTCGGAGATGAAACTCCTACTCCACGGCTGTCCGTAAGGTGGATGATCTCGATCCTCCAGTGGATGATTCCCTGGAACACCTCCGGCTAGCTCTTGTCGCTCCTTGTGGGTGGAGAAACCTCGCCACAATCCTTAGACAATCTCTGAGCACTTGTAGGCTACTAACATGCTTTGACCAAGCTTGTTTCGCCAAGGAAGAACAGTAAAAAACGAGCTCTCTTAAATAGACCTCGATACTGTTTTGACTGTTACCAGTCGACTGCCCCTGAGGCAGTCGACAGGTCCTCGCGAATTCGAATGTCACAGCCTGACGATTCGCATTCTGGTCGACACCAGTCGACTGCCCAGTCGACTGCATCAGTTGACTAATCAATCATCAGTCGACTGATCTTTCTGTGCTCCATATCAGTCGACTACCCTAGCACCAGTCCACTACTACTTAAGGCTTCCCTTCCCGAGTACAATTCGCTCATCACTCGAACCCTAGGATTTTCCTTCCCGGTACAGTTCTCTCAGCACTCGAATTCTCACGACTCAGTTGACTCTTCATTCAGCAACCTCGATTTGTTGCCTTCAAGCCCTCTTCAACTTTGGCTCTCGTCCCTCGGGTGCATGCAAGCCCACAACTTGTCTCCCATGCCATCCTTCACGTATGCCTCGAAGTCCGCTTTCCTTGGCTCATCGTCCCTGCTCCAGCAGCCTCGATCTGTTGCCTTCAAGCCTTCTTCGACTTTAGCTCTCATCCCTCGGATGTGCACACAAGCCCGCGGCTTGCCTCCATGTCATCCTTCGTGTATGCCTCGAAGTCCGCTTCTCTCGGCTCATCGTCCCTGCTTTGTCCACGGTCCCTCGGATGCATGCAAGCGCACGACTTGTCTACCCATGTCATCCTTCACCGGCCCCGAAGACATCCAACTAAGTTCATGTGTATCCTACAAACCTGCACACTCACATACACATATTAGATCAACATGAAATCCTAACTTAATCATATTGACACACACATCAAAATTCATAATCTACCCGATCACACTTGGGCCTATTGCACCAACACATAGGGTATGAATTAGCAATCTAGAGAGGGAGGAGGAGGAGAAGGACTAGCAAAATAAGCTCAAATTCTAAGCTCGATAATATCTAAATAAATCAAACTCAAGCTCATTAAGAAGAAACCAAACCAAGCTTAAACAATTATTTTAATTAATTCATTTTAAGTTTGTTGTCTTGGTGTGGTCAGTTTATCAAATAAGCTTAAACAATACACAACTTAGCTCATTTGTAGCCCTAGCTAAAGGCAATGTTAGAGTGATTGGGGTGATGAAATTTGTTGCATAAGATAAGGGATAACACAATATAAGATAAAATCTCCACGGTGACGATAAAATTTGAAGCCACATAGAGACGTGACCTAGCCAAGCCGCACACCAACACACAATACAATAAAAAGATATTGAAGAGGCCCTCGACTACAAGGTAGATGCAAATGTTAAAGAGGGAGGCAAAGAAGAAAAAGAGAAAGAAAGATTTGAAAAAAAGACCATATGGATAAAAAAGCAAAGAGAAAAAAAAGAAGTTACTAAACCATGAACCATACATTTTAAGTTTTGTATTATCCAAATCGCATAAACAATTTTGAAAATATCCAAATCGCATACCCGACACCCATTTTACTCCTCTGCTCATTCACTTTCGCTTGTCTAATCGATTGCTACAGTGTAACAATCGATTTAGTATGTTTCTGTAAAAAAAAGGTTTTAAATTGATTGCTACATGATAGCAATCGATTAAAAACCTTCTTTTTTTTAACGGATAAAAAACCTTCTATGATAATAAAATTTGTTGAATACAGTGTATCGAATTGATATTTGAGAGTATGAATATAATTAGGAAAATTAGATGAATATATAGAATATTGTTCCATATTATTCGGAGCTCTCTCACTAGGTCTATCAATCGATTTTGGCTGAAATCGATTGATATACTTAGATAGCTTGAATGATATAGAACCAAGAACTATATATTCATCTAATTCTCTTAATTATAGACATGCCATTAAATATTAATTCGATATAATGAAAAAAATGGTTTTTAATCTCTTGCTACCGTGTAGCAATGATTAAACTTTTGTTTTGTCATAGTCTCGTAGAAACATATCGAATCGATTACTATACTGCCAATCGATTAAAAATTTTGATTTGTATTTAGAAAACTATTACTCTTAATATAAAGCGTATGAAAATAATGTTTGAGAATATGAATATAATCAAGAGAACTACATAAGCTCATAGAATCTTGTTCTATGTTATTCCAAACTCTCTATGTCCATAAATCCGTTTTAGCCAAAACTAGTTGATGGGTCTAGAAAGTTCAGAATAATATGGAATTAGACTAATGTATTTATCTAGTTCTTCTGTTTATATCCATGTCCTCAAACATCAATTCGATTTACCGTATTGACAACAATAATTTTTTATCACAGAAGGTTTTTTAATCGTTTAAAAAAAGAAAAAAAGATTTTTTAATAAATTACTACGATGTAACAATCGATTAAAAAAATCCATTTGTATTTAAAAATGTTGCTCTCAATATGTCATATGGAAAGTATTGCAATCGATTTAAAATCTGATTTATGTTTAAAAAATCACTCAATTAAGGATGGTAATAGGGTGGGACAAGTTTGTCATCTCCGCTTCAAAATTATACCCTGCCCCATCCCTTATTTTATTTAAACGAGAAATCGCTATCCTCGTCTTCATTCATGCTTCAAATGTCTATTGACTTGACCAAAAATATTTTTAATTTTCAGTCTCTTTCATAAAAATATTAATATAAGAAATTAATTATAAAAAATTATATTATATTATTGAGGCGGGTTTGGGGATGGGGATAACATCCCCATACTCGTCTCCATTCAACTTGCAGGGATTTAAAAAATCTTTGAACTTGAATTAAAAAATTGCCCGAACCTGTGCCCTTGTTTCAGATTTTTTCCACAGGGCATCACACTCGAGGAGGGGGGGGGGGGGATTGTCATCCCCAATCACAATATGTCATATGGAAATGATGTGTTTAGGACATGAATATAATAAGGAGAATTGGGCAAGCATAAAAAATATTATTCCATATCATTCTGAGTTCTTTATATCCATCAGCCTAGCATCGAATCAGATCTTATTGTTTGTTTAGTTTTTTTATTATATTTATGCTCTCAAATATCAATTCGATACACTGTATTAAGATCATATAGAAGCTTTTTAATCGGTAAAAAAATATTTAATCAAACTTTTTAACATAAATACCACTGTAACAATTGATTCAGTGAGTGGAAGCGAATGAGTGGAGTGATAAAATGGATATCAGATACACAATTTAGGTATTTTCAAAGTTATCCATGAGATTTGGTTAATACAAAACTTAATTACCTGGTTCTCTAGTTCATCGAAAAACACATTTTAAAAAACTTTAAAATAGTGAAAACATGAAAAAAAAAACATTTTAAAGGAATTTTACCTTTTTATAAAGGATTTTTTTTATTTTGATAATTTATTCAAAAAAAATGGCAAAATATTGGGTGAATTTGAGTGCCCTCACGTTACCATTTACGACTCACAAGTCAATGAAATTGCTTTTTGCGGCCGAGGAAGTGAGTCGTAGCGGCGGGCGGCTCCCCACTTTCATCCACCAATTGGATTCCCTTTTTTGACCTTCCGAGGAGACGACGAGCGGCGACGATATGCTTATCTCAAGAGGTGGCACCTGCGCCCGCGCGCTGCTGCTTTCCACTCGCATGGCCGCATCCTCACTCTCTCCCACCTCATCGCCCCCGCTTCTGCCTCACGCCGCATTCATGGATCGACGCCCTTCTCCCCCCAGCTCCTCTCCTATTCGCTCTTTTTATCTCGCGCCTCCCTTTTCTCCTCGCTTGCCTCCGTTCACTCCAACAAGCTTCATAAGAAATCCAATTCCATGGTCGCGGCTCTCCTCGAGATTGGCGGCGTCAAAATTGCCAAAGATGGTACCTTTCTTTTTGTATTCTCATTTTTTTTAAAAAGGTTTATTGTGCTTCTTTCTAGATTTATTTGGGTTATGTTGCTTGATGGGCCAGATGTTGTCCGGGAAAGCGATCCCACAAACAATGTGCCAGACAGTATATTTTCTAAGATCGGTCTGCAACTACATCGAAGGGACAACCATCCGATTGGAATATTGAAGAATGCCATCTATGAGTATTTCGACAGCAGCTACTCCTCGAAGTTTATCAAATTTGATGACCTTTGTCCCATTGTTTCCGTGCAGCAGGTGTATATGCTTTTCATGACATCGTTTCTTTTGGCAGCTTAATGTTTAAGTTGTTTCAACTACCGAGCCCATACTCAGAATGCCTACCTTCAAGCTCCGTAGTGTTGATATCTGGGTAATCCGTAGCATAAAGTTTATGTTTTTTAGATTAAACTATGCTTTTCTAATGCAAATTAGACACAAAGAGAAAAAAAAACATTAATGTCTTGGCTCACAATGCCATCCTGTGATCTTGGCCAGTAGATTCCTACACTTGATTAATCATGAGTTTAGGATTATCTAGTTCTGATATCTGTATGGACCTTTTATGCACTATTGTTTGATGCACTTGTGGCTGACCTTAAATCTGTGTCTTTCAGAATTTTGATGAGGTGTTAGTGCCTGCTGATCATGTAAGCAGGAGTTACAATGATACATATTATGTTGATGCGGGCACTGTCTTAAGGTGTCATACCAGTGCTCATCAGGCTGAGTTACTGAGGGCTGGGCACAGCCATTTCCTTGTAACTGGGGATGTGTACCGTAGAGACTCCATTGATTCAACCCATTATCCCGTGTTTCATCAGGTTTTTGTCCAATTACGCTATCAATTTTTCTGATATTGTAAAACCTAATCTTTAAGCACCCAGCTTACAGATGGAAGGGGTCCGTGTCTTCTCTCCAAATGAATGGGAGGGTTCTAGCACTGATGCAACATCTTATGCTGCAACAAATCTAAAGAAGTGTCTCGAGGGTTTAGCAAGGCATCTTTTTGGTACTCCGGAACTAACAAAACTTTTAAATTTGTCATTAAAGATTTTAAATGGAATATATTAGTTACTGTCGTATGATAGTTCTAGTTCTTGTATGCTGAGGTCCCAAGTCTTACACATCGTTATGTGCAGGTGCTGTGGAAATGCGATGGGTTGATACTTATTTTCCATTCACCAACCCATCTTTTGAATTAGAGATTTATTTTCAGGTTGCTACTTATTTCTCCTGAATGGACCCTGCCATCATTTCCCTATGCACATTTCGACTTAGTTATCTTATTATGCGGATTTTTATATTCTCCAGAATATGTTCCTGAATCTGTTGCTAGGGAGTGTTTATCTTGTTGGGTTTGGAACCTGCAGTAATCTATATGCACTATATGCAAGAAAATGATAGGAGCTTCTAGTTAAACATAAACAATCACAAGGAAAAATCATGTTTTTCGTTCTCATGATCCACTTACTATTTATTAATAAACATTATTGTCATTCTAACAGGAAATACATTTATAGGCATTTGTTTTAAGATTCTGAAATTTTCTTTGTTTTGAAGTCCCAGTTCAATAGCACATTATGTGTCAATTTAATCTTTCTATTTATTGAAGATTTTTTTAGAGTGACATAAATGATCAACTGACCAATGCATTGATGGGTATTCTTTTAGATCCCATATCACATTTAGATTATAGATTTATCTTAGTCGAAATATTTGAAATTGATGAGAAACAGATTTAGACTGAGCTTAATTATGAATATATTTGGACATTATTCTCATTATAATTCTTGTCTTGTATGATCTGATATTTGTTTTAATATTGTCATAGATAACTTTTGCAGGAAAAATGGATGGAAGTGTTGGGATGTGGAGTGACTGAACAGGAGATTCTTTGCAGAAATGGAAGGAAAGATTCTGTTGCATGGGCCTTTGGGCTTGGATTAGAAAGACTTGCAATGGTTCTCTTTGATATACCAGATATTCGACTTTTTTGGTCAACTGATCCGAGGTTTACTTCACAAGTATGTTAAACTTATGTTTTGCTGCTGCTGAAATTAGTGCTAATATTTTCTTCAAACATTTACTTTTATTCGAGTAGTGTGGTCTATTTGGTAGTTCTTAAGATGAGAGAGAAAGTATGGTTAATTCATTGTTTGAGATATATCAAATGTCAAAACATGATTTAGGATTAGAGCAATGATAGGGAGAGTGAAAATGGAGAGTGAAAATCATAGTGAATGATGTGGCATAACGTGGCACTTTACATGCACACGTCCGATTATCGCTTGGACACCATCGGCGGCCTTCGGCCGCCGCCCCGAATCAAACTATATCCTGGGGGGCACGGTGAACCCGTCGGAGATCGTGCATGCAAAGTACCACGTCATCCACTATGATTTTCTCTCTCCCATTTTTACTCTCCCAATCATTATTCTTAGGATTAATGGTTCTCTGGTTGTTTAGACACCCATGCGAGTACTTGTTTAACAAACTCAAAATTTTAAGTTATGCACTGATAAAGATAATTTTTTTCTGCATAATCATGCTTATGCATATGTCATTGATTAAAATCTTTACCAAGCATGAAACTCCATTTATTTTTTTTCAAAATGTCCAACTTTGACTTATCTCAAGATGTTTGCTCAATTAGAATCAAATCTGTAACGATAATTATGTTCAAATTCGAACCAATGAAGGATATTTAGGTCATTTTAATGGGTCTAATAAACTTCTCACAATAATTTAGTTATACAACTTTTTAAAAGAACTTGCTCTTGGACTTATTTAAGAGTTTAAATTATATTTAGCATCACTATAATGCTCATAACAAACTTGATAAAAACAATCAATTTAAATTAGGGGTTTTAGCAGTAATGGAGAGGATATCTCTCCATATTATTTGTGAATTAAACGTGTCATAATAAATTAAATGAGAAAATTAGCCCATTAACTTATTAGCCTAATCATTGACCAGAATGTTTAAGTCCGAGTTAATAATAACTCACTCATCTGAACTTATGAACTTTTTTTTTTATCCAACAACTCACCATGTAGCACTAACTTGAATGTCAGAATCTCCTCCAGTTGGGTCTTTGTCAAGACCTAAATTATAACTCAACCCATAATCGTCCCTAATTGACAAGATGTGAAGTACAACAGTGGCTACACTATCACATATATAGCCTTTTCCAACACCATTTTATGCTTAAAAATTAAGTATACCCCCTCAGATGAGTAAATTGACCTTTTATTTTTTGAGACCTATCAGTAGGCCTGAAAAAAATAAAATGGTGAAATTGAGATTTAAAAGAGTTAGGAAAACATATGAAATGGATCCTGATGAGACAAAACAGGTTCAGATACTAAGATATACAAGTATATGGAACGGCAATGGATTTTCTCCATGCCCGGTAATGGTAAACCTTGAAGACTATTCGCCAACATAAAATATTTCTATAAACTTGAAGTGAAAAACATTTACATATTCAAAAGGACAAATTATAATTTAGCAACAAAGCCTTGTGCATACATAAGATTTATATCTTATAAATTTTATTGAATATCTAAATAACTTGCGTGCAAAACATGTGTAAGTTAACATTCTAGTTCCATATACAATAACTACTAACCAACATCACAGACCATATTTATTAAATTTTGAATGAGCTAAACAAGCTTGTAAATGAATTTTTCACCTTGTGAGCCACTATTACTTGCTATTTACCTAAGATATACTAATGAGCCAAAAGTACTCAAGTTCTTGTTTATTAATTGTGCCCAAAAAAGTTAAAACTTTATTATTTTATCATTTATGGGTGGATAAGACCGCACAAGTGCATAAATGAGTTCTTTCTAAGCTGAGTACTATTTGTAAGTACCCAGGATGAGTTTTGATGTGGTCAACTGAGTCAAGTTAGGTCCTGTAGGTATCTGATCCTTGTGTCTAAGTGTGCAAGAACTTAGGAGCACAGGAAGTCAAGTGGAAGATGTAGCGGATGTGAAGGGTGGTACTGGAAGGGAGCTGACGGGCTCGGTGCATCCAAGGGACGCGGAGGTCTGCGGAAGAGTACGCTAGTGGAGCGAGAAGGATGTGTGCGACGCCCGAGGGACGAGAAGCCCGGAGGAAGCACGCTCGAGGAGAAGGTTGGAGGAAGGTTCGGGTGAGCCCAACTCTGGAAGACCTGAGATCAACCAAGAAGACCCGTCGGAAGACTAGTTAGCAAAGTGCTAACCAGAGTCAACTCGGGCACCCTCATTGACTCGGGTGCCCGTGTTCTCGGGCGCCTCAATCAACATGGGCGCCCGAGAGGTCTTGACCTCATCCAGAACTAACTGCTCGCGGTTGTTGCGACGAGGATAACCCGTAAGCCACGTGTTAGCGCCCGTGAGCACTCGGGCGCCTGTGTAGGGCCACGTCAGCAACTGATAGAATTTCACAGAGACTATAAATAGACTCCTGAACTCAGTTCTTTTCATCAATTCATTTGTACACAAAATTCCTCTTTAAATTTCTCTGTCTTTCTGAGTTCTAATTTGTGTAAGAGGCTTCTCCGCCCCAAGGAGTATATCAGGAGAATGAGCGTTTATTTGTCTTGGATTAACAACCTTCCTGGTTGTAAACCAAGTAACTGGTTGTGCCTCTTTTTATTTCTGTTATCATTTCTTTTATGTTATGTTTTGTTTGTTAACTGATCTCCATCTTTGTTAGCAAAACCAAGGATCACTTTTATTTTTTTCAGAGGCAATTCACCCCCCTCTTGCCGATCACACGATCCCTAACAAGTGGTATCAGAGCTAGGTTACTCCAAAAGGATTAACCGCCAACTGAAGCACATACAAAATGGTTGGACTAATTGTCTACCCGTCAAAGATCGAGGGGGAGTTCGCTATGTGGAAGCAAAAAATGCAAGTATTTTTTAAAACAGACTTTGAATTATTATTAACAATGAAAAATGATTTTGAAGTTACTAAAGACGCCGATGAAAAAGACAAAGAAGAAAGTCTGTGGATAAAGAAGGAGCAAGTGGATTTTGTGGCAAACAGGAAAATCTAACCGTTCTACCGACTCAAGAAGTCAACCGCATCGGAACCTACAAGTCAGCAAATGAACTTTGGGAAAAGTTCCTGGAGCTTCACGAAGGTACCTTTGAAACAAAGCTGGCAAAACGAGATGTGCTCCGCAACGAACTCAGCAATATCCGAATAGAAGAAGGAGAATCGGTTGCCCAACTGCACGCCAAAGTCAAAGAGCTGATCACGGGACTTAAGAACCTTGGAAAAATGATAACAAGTCGCGACGTACAAAGGTATGCCTTAAATGTCTTCCCAAGGACCTCGGACTGGATTTCAGTAATAGACGCATACTACATCTCTAAGGATCTTGAGGTAAGTACTTTAGAGCAATTATTTTCGACATTAAAACTTCATGAATTTTGGTGCCAGGAAAGAATAAGACAGTTGGACAATATTGCCCTACACTCGAGGAAGACCCAATATGAAGAAGTATCTTCAGCCGATGAAGAGGAAGCAACTTACATGGTAAGAAAGTATAAAAAAAAAATTAAATCTAATAAATTCAATCAGACGCAGGCCAAAAGACACCCTCGGAGCAAAAGAAGAATAAAGTGTTATCACTGTGACAAAGAGGGACACGTCAAAGAAAACTGCTCCAAGTTAAAGAACAAGGGAAAAGGGGCAACAAAGTCAAAGACCCACAACCTGAAGGCAACGTGGGATGAGTCTTCATCGGAGGAATCAGAACTTGAGGAACATGCCAGACTGGCGCTGATGGCCACCCACCAAGAAGAAAGCATCGATGAAGGGGGAGTCACATCAGAAGAGAGCAACGATAAAGGGGGAGCCTCCGAATTCAAAAATGACCTGGTAAGTAAGGTATGTTTACTTCCACCCGATCAACGCTATTTCGGCATTAAGAAAATGACTAAATCGCTTTATAAATTAAAATTAAAAAATATAGATTTGAAAAAGAAATTAGCATCTGCATGCCCCATAGATATGTATGGTAAACTAAAATTAGAAAATGAGAACTTGAAGGCTCAAGTAGAAAAACTAAAAAATAACCATGCATATTCAAAATATTTTCAAAATTCAAAAGTTAGATATTTTGGAGAACTAAATTGGTATTTACGGTATCACAAGGGCCAAATTATAAGAATTTATAGAAGTTATATTTCATCTAAATTTTTGATTAATCCTGTTAGTAAAAATTTGTTTTGAGTCCCAAAATCTGTACTAAATTGTTAGATTGTAATTAGTACTTGCTTGTCAATAATTAATATTTTTTGTGTTAATTAATGCTTTATTAGTAATTCTTTGAAAATTATTGTTCGAACATGTAATTATTGCAGAAAATTTAATTTTATATTTTTTTGATAATAGTGTTTACTGTGAGTTATCCATAATTTTTTTTTTCAAAATTTTTAACTGTTAAATAGATTTGTTATGATTTTTCATTCGAAAACTTATTTTTAATTTTAAAAATACTTTTAAAAAATAAATTTCGTCGAATCCAATTTTTCAGGAGCTATGGATTATTTTTTAAACGTTGAGAAAAATTTTCAAATTTATTTCAAGTCGAAATCCAATTTTAAAAATTATCTCTTTCAAAAAGTTATCAACTCTGAATTCAAAATTATTCTCTTAAAATTAAACATTTTAATTTACTTTGGAATTTTTTTACAGAGATGAACCTGCTAAATTTCTAACTTAGATAAAAATTTGAGTAATTTTCAACTAAGAATAAAAATTTTATAAATTTTTTATTTATAATCAGATTTTTAATTTTAAAAATAATTTCTGACCCATTTTTGAAAAACTGGATTTTTAAAAGACTAACTATTACCTATGACATGTTATAAAATTTTTTCGAAAATTTTGGATATTTAAATAATTTTCTATAAATTTTTTGTTTTGTTTAAAAATTACATTTGCTTTTAAAAATTACTAATGTTTGTTTCTAGTTAAAATTCACTTTAAGTTTTTTCCTTCAAACTTAAGTATCTAGTTTAAACATTTCTTATTAAAGTTGATTTTATTTTTAACATATTTTTTTTTTGATGTGATCAAAGGGAGAGAAAATAGGATTAAGTTAAAAGGGAGGCTTAATTTCCATTTTTTTTTAATTACACTGTCAAATTTGTTTTTGTCATTTTATTTGTTGATTAACTCTAACTTAACTCGGGTTGATGCACATCAAAATAGGGAGATTATAAGTATCCTGGGTGAGTTTTGATGTAGTCAACCGAGTCAAGTTAGGTCCTGTAGCCTGTAGGTATCTGATCTCTATGTCTAAGTGTGCAGGAACTTAGGAGCACAGGAAGTCGAGTGGAAGACGCAGCAGACGTAAAGGATGGTATAGGAAGGGAGCCGACGAGCTCGGTGCATCTGAAGGACGCGGAGGTCTGCGGAAGAGTACGCCGATAGAGTGAGAAGGACGCGCATAACATCTGAGAGACGAGAAGCTGGGAGGAAGCTCACTTGAGGATAAGGCCAGAGGAGGGTTCAGGTGAGCCCAACTCTGGAAGGCCCGAGATCACCCAAGAAGACCTGTCGGAAGACTGGTCAGTAAAGTGCTCACCAAAGTCAACCCGAGCGCCCGAGTTAAACTCGGGCGCCTGTGAATGGGGGTGCTGTCATTGACTTAGGCGCTCGTGTTCCCGTGCGCCCTAATCAACACGGGCGCCCAAGAGGTCTTGACCTCATCCAGAACTAGCCATTCGCGGTCGTTGCGATGAGGATAACCCCTAAGCCACGTGTTAGGCACCCGTGAGCACTTAGGCGCCCCTATAGGGCCACGTCAGCAACTGATAGAATTTCACAGGGGCTATAAATAAACCCATGAACTCAATTCTTTTCATCAATTCTTTTGTACACGAAATTCCTCTTTAAGTTTCTCTGTCTTTCTGAATTCTAATTTGTATAAGAGACTTCTCCGCCCCAAGAAGTACATCAAGAGACCGAGCGTTTATTTGCCTTGGATTAGTAACCTTCCTGGTTGCAAACCAAGCAACTGGTTGTGCTTCTTTTTATTTCTGTTATCATTTATTTTATGTTATGTTTTTCTTGTTAACTAATCTCCATCTTGGTTAACAAAATAAAAGATCATTTTATTTTTTTCAAGAGCAATTCACTCCCTCTTGCCGACTGCACGATCCCCAACACTATTCTTGATCATGAATGTTTCATTGTCTTACTATCCTAATTTTGCACTAGTATGTTGTGTCGGCAGACCATAATCAAGGTCAACTACTCTGAAAACATTTTAGGCTATGTTTGGTTAGGGGTAATATAATCAAGCTTGTAATATAATTGGGCTTGGAAAATAATCCAGATTACATGTTATTGGTCATGTAATCCAGATTACAAAACTTTATTAGCTTTTTAAACTCAGATTACATTACATTACATTACAGTTTTAAAATTGTATCGAACAAAATAATCAATCTTGTAATTTTGATTATATTACAAGGCAGATTACTCCTTACCAAACATAGTCTTTGATTAACGAGGTTGGGTAACGTCGAATCTTGGGCGTTTGGCCCGACCCCATGGAAGTTTCCCACCGGGCACCAGGGTAAATCGGGAAGCGCTCACTGCGGGCGGTCCAGAAGCCTAGCATCTCAGGGTTCGTGCCCCATTTGGAGGAAAAATTCTTGCAAAATACGCCGTAGCTGGGGATCGAACCGCGGATGCCTGGGTTGACAACTAGTCGCCCTTCCGCTGCACCATAGCCCGAGGGCACCAAACATAGCCTTAGTGTTACAAAATTTCAAATTTTAATTTTCTTGCTCGTAATTTCATCTACTCGAAGAACTAATTTGGAAGGGAAAAAAAATGAATGATAGCTGTCATTGAATGTGTTTGTGAACATCAAAGCATTATTTAGATTTTAGGATGATGTGGAGGGCTAGTTGTGTCACGAGAGAATCTTCAATTGTCAGGTCACACAATTCGTATATGCTTTATGTTGTGAGAAAATATAGGTGATTTAGGACTTAGTTGTGACCTGCGATTTGTTAAAATTCACTAATCGCCAAATTTTGCAAAATTGCTATTATTAGAAACTCAAGTTCGATAAACATTTGCAGCAGATACTAGTCTTGCAAGTGTGAGGAATACTCGTACCATAATAAAACATTGTTGAAGTTTTGAGTCTTTTGACTATGAACTTTATACTTTTGTGTGAGAGACTGATCAATGAATATAATGCATAGCAATTTTATGACCAATTAAACCCATGTTAGTTCAATTATCATTTCTAGAGCAGTCTGGTAGGTTAGGGGCTTTGTATTTCCATTTGCATTCTGAAATAGACCAACTCATTCTACAGTTGTGCATTGCGGCTCTATTGCGATACATGCTCTCACATAAACCATGCCCTAAAAGTTTAGTTGGAATTTCATTATGCTTTCTTGGAATTGTATATTCTAATACATCTTCTGTGATGTATGGTGATTTGTTTGTTTTTTGTCAAAAAATCCACTGTCAAAGATAAGCATCCTAGCAAGTTAAAATACCTATCAATAAATGTTAATTTACTTGATCATTACATACATTCTGTTATTGGAACTGTCTGTACTTGTCATCAAGCATTGACCTTCATTTAATTAATCTCCTTTCATATGAATAGTTTTCTGCGGGCAAGCTTGGTGTCAAGTTCAAACCATTTTCCAAGGTATTATTGCTCAACTTACTCTTTTGGGTCAGCTAAAAAAATGAGAAAAGACTTGCTTTTACCAAACAGTTTTGCAACTCGATGTGCCTTTACAGTTTTTGGAACATCCGACAGAAGTAAGCTTCAATTTTCAATTAAAACAAACTGCCTTTTCCATTCAAAAGATTGGAAAAAGACATTGGACAATGCAAATTAAATTACAAAATAAATAATGCTTATCAAAACATTTGCTTTTGTCTCATGGTAACTTCCTTTTGCAGTTTCCTCCCTGCTACAAGGATATTAGTTTTTGGATCAGTGATTCCTTTACAGAGAACAACTTATGTGAAGTCGTTAGAGGAATTGCTGGGGATCTTGTGGAAGAGGTCAGTCTCTAGGTGGCATTCTTTATGTTCTATATAACGAATTCTATTCTCATAATCTATATTCTAGTCTATTGGTTTTCTGAAGGTTGCTATATTACGGTGAAGACTAATCATATATTGACTGTGGCAGGTGAAGTTGATTGATAATTTCACCAATAAGAAGGGTATGACCAGCCATTGTTACAGAATTGCATTCAGATCCACGGAAAGGTCGCTTACCGACGAGGAGATAAACCAGCTGCAGGTTTGGAGGATGTTTAAATGATCCTTTCGTTTTGCAATTTGTGCTCGTCGATTGATTGTTGATGTACTCGTATAAACTTGCTTGCAGTGGAATATCAGGGAAACAGTGCAGACTAAGTTGCACGTCACACTACGATAAGAGCAGGTGCACCCGACTGCGAGTATTGTTATCCTTGGTGAAATTTTGCAAGATCACATTTAATATTTATGTTATTTATCTCCTTAAGATTCAGATTTAGATGTAATTCATCTGGGAATAGTGTTAGTAAAGAAAGAAGAAAATAATAATGCTACGGGTTAATGCTCTCTCATTTTTCTTGCTGATTCTGTACGTGTTTCTGAATCTCTTACAAGGATATACTTTTGTCTTTCACATTCGCTTCACTTTCGTGAATGTGGATAAGCTAAATGTGTTTGCAAACTATGGATTTGTTAAATAGAGCTTGCTATATAACATGTCATGCATTTTGTTTTTAAAATACAACAACAATCAACTTTTTATTCTACTAATTAGAATTGGCTGAATACTTTTACGTTTTAGAGCATGAATGGCACAATATTGTCATTTGAAGTGAAATGGAATAAATATAACTTGCACAATGATATCAACATTTTAAGTTCGAATTTGAATTTGTAACTAAATATCAGAAGGGTAGCATCAAACTGACAATCAAATATCAAATGGCAGATACAATTCAATATTGTATGTATATAAATATGAAACTGATAGCAAATATGCTGAATACAACTTTCAGTTTTCTAGTTGCCATTTCTTCGTCTCCAACACAACAAAATAGGAATCAACATGCCTCAGGCTACTTATTGAAGAATGCTCGATATGCCATAAGTTCGAAAAATTATCTGACGGTCAAGGAGGAGATACTGAGAAAGCATTGATTCACTACAGAAAACAAACCATGTTTGTGTATTATGCCAAAATATCGCGCATCAGTTTTTCAGGAGCTGCAAAAAAAAAAAAAAATATGAGACTCCTTTAGATATACAAAGCATATTAAAATATGATACAGGCTTGAAGAGTTGACCTGGCAAATTTGTGAACAGTTCGAATTGTCCCATTGCTTGCCTTGTAAACATCTCAAGTCCGCTAACGACTGTGGCTCCAGATTCCTGTGCTTCCCTCAGAAGAGTGGTTACTTTTGGTGTGTAGACAGCATCAAAAACCAAAGAATACCACCTCAGTGCTTGCTGCAATTTCACAAATACCTTTCATTATGGAATTTTTACTTCATGAGTTAATAGGATACGAGATAAGTGAAATGCTCTATTTGCTCAAATTGTGAAATAAAGATCATCTCCTGGTTCCTTGAAGCATTGAGAATGAAGGTGGTAGGAATCTCGCCTTCGATTCCATATGAAGGTTTAATATATGCTAAAAATGTATAACATCTCATAGGTGAATATAATACAAAGAATTTAGTTTCAGACTGTAAAAGGAATTTGAAGTAAAAAAAACTTGGAAGGAGTAAAACCAATTTAAGGAGAATTCACAAACCTTAGAGACAGGGGTCTGATTAACATTAGGTTGCATTCCAATTGATGTAGTGTTGGCAAGAATCATTCCATTCTCAGGATGGAAATTTTCTAATTCAGCAAGGGTCAATGCTTGTGCCCCCATCAAATTTGCAAGCTCTTTTGCTCGTTCTGTGAATCACGAGTGGTAAAGAGATCAAGACAAGTACAGTAACTCTATTTGTGAACAGCAATACTACTGATTCATATAAGGGTTGCACGCATTGATTCTTCTACTTGTAAACTACTATTCGCTGTTCATTTACATTTGGGACAATAAAAAACCATAGTACAATCATAATGGTAAGTGTACAAGAATAACCTCTCCCCAAATTAACTGCATGAAATTTTATAGTTTCAGCTTTTTATTATAAAAGAAATTAGCATATGAAACTTATTAATCAACAACCAACGAGACCACATTTTATAAATAGGCTAAAACAAAACTTAGATTTGGTATCAATGAAATAAGTTGTTAAGCTGATTGAGCATGGACCTTCTTTGTTTCTCTAGCACTAAGTACATGTGTAAAATGGTAAATGAGGAGGCAATCAATTTCAGAAGACGAATTACCAAAAGTACGATTTGCAATCACTACGTTTGCTCCTTTTGCCTTTGCACCATAAGCAAGAGCCTTCCCGGCACCACCAGCACCTATGACAACAAATATCTTACCGGCAAGGGGAGAACCAATTTCATCCTTTCCCCCTCGTAAACCTGTGAAGTAACATAAACTGAAACATCACTAGCATTACCAATGAGCAGCTACGTTCTGCATAGAGCTTTTCAAAAAGTTGCATACAAAAGTATTCAATACTTAGACACCTCTTAGTCCATCCTCGATTGCAGATATTGCACCAACATAGTCAGTGTTGTAACCAATTAATTTTCCATCAGATGCTCGTTTAACAATAGTATTTACCGCACCTATACCCTGCAGAAGCAAAAAAAGGATGCCATTTCATAACTTGTTATAGAACATAGCTGTTCAATTTCTCGACCAAGATGTAATGGCACGCATTAACTAGCTGTAAAATCACCATTAAACCTGAACCTATCCTCACTTACTTTTGCAATTGGATCAACTTCATCGCAACATCTTACTGCAGCTTCTTTGTGGGGAATTGTACAACTGAATCATAGAACAGATACAATTAGTCAAGAGAAATGGAAATATTCATCAAATTTAACCATTTAGGCTACGTTTGGTAGGGGGTAATGTAATCCGGTCTGTAATGTAATCAAGTTTGTAATGTAATGTAATGTAATCTTGATTACATTGTTATGTTTGGTAATGAGTTGTATGTAATCTTTGATAATCATTACAAGTTGGATTCTTTTGTTTGGTGAGGGGCAATCCATCCTGTAATGTAATCAAGATTGACGGCCGACGACCGTCGTCGGGCGGCCGGTGACCATTGACCGGCCGGCGAACGCGACGGTGGTCGCCGGCCGGCCGGCGGCGGTGGTCGCCGGCGGGCGGCGGCGGTCGCCGGCGGTGTTCGCGGGCGGCGGCGGTGGTCGCCGGCGAGCGGCGGCGGCGGTCGCCGGCGGGCGGCGCCGGCGGTCGCCGGCGGGCGGCGCCGGCGGTCGCCGGCGGGCGGCACCGGCGGTCGCCGGCGGGCGGCGGTGGTCGCCGCGTCGCCGGCGGCCGGCGGCGGCGGTCGCCGGCAACCGGGCGGCGGTGGTCGCCGGCAACCGGCCGGCGGCGACCAACGACTGTCACCGCCCGACCGACGCTGTCGCCTCCCGACCGACGACTTTACAAGCTGTAATGTAATCCAGATTACGGAGGTTTTGGTTTGTAATCCAGATTACAAATCATCAACCTCTTTTGTAATCGAGATTACATTACATTACAATCTTAAAGTGATTCCAAACAAAGGAATCCAACTTGTAATGTAATCTCGATTACATTACAGGGTGGATTACACCCTACCAAACGCAGCCTTATTGTGTAATATCTGTCCAAGTAAAGACATACTGCATTCTAGGAAATTGGGTAGTAAAATTTACCCACTTCTAAGATGACTCAATTTGTCAGTCTAGTTGAAATTTATTGGTGCCACTTTTCCTCATATATTTATATGTTAGCACTCAACCTTAATGTTTTCTCCCATGGTATAATTTGTAGGGATCAAGTGTAAAAATGTTTATTGACGTTGGTCGATATTGATGGCTTGGACATACTAATCACATAACGTTTCACTGCTAGTGTGACATTTAAACAAGAGAATATGTCTGTAGGTCCTATGATAAAGTGATAAGAGAAGGCATGCAAAGTGACAAGAAAGTAATAAATAATAATGGAATTTGTCCTTATGGATAAAAAAATAAAAATTCCGCTTGAAAATTTTGTTAAAGTTGAATTTTTATGTGCACCCTTGGTTTTGTTGGATCGTCAGTCATTTAAACCTAGTGGTTACTTCTTTTTTTTACCTTTTCACTAATTTTCTTTTGACAAAGGCACTTGTGGTTCCTGAATTTGAATCCTAAAACCTTTTTCGCTTTGCAAGGCTAGGCTCCAACATAGATAATGAGATGTGAAACAGTTAAATCAATGCTTGGTAATTTGTTGTATCTACATGAATCATGAACCATGCAGCTATTGCATTACTTATTTGATCAATGAACAGTGTTCATCCACTAAGCATAAAACATTAGAAATCTGAGAAATTACTTTTATTATATCACATCATTCTCATGATGGCAAACGATGCAGAAGAACTTGCTATTTTAAAATTTTCTGCAGACCCTGCAGGAAAGCTAGAAAATGAGTCACCCAACATTGTGGCGTTCATAGAGGGCACAAAAAGTTTATTCAGATTAAGCATTTTACTACGAATTTCACACTCTAGATATTATAGCAATGTGGGTCGCAAAGCCAATAGTGACTCAGGAAGCCTGTAATGACACAAAACAAGATGTGGTATTCTTACAATTGGTGGTTAGATAGGTAGAAAGCAACTTAAAGGGATTCAGTTCCTTGATCCATCTACCTCCCAAAAACACACTGTATATCAGATAAGATTATCACTGTTAGAAGCAATGATGCTAATTCTACTTGAGAGAACCATGGTGAAATATAATACTTAACTGACTAATATTTTGAAACCAAATCAGTTTCTAAGATTCTACAGACTAATCTGATCACCTTCATGTCTACATGGCAGATTTAACCTTGTACCAATTGCATTAGAGGATAGATCGCTTCCGTTGCAAGTTTCACATATCCCTCATTTCTCTTTTAGATTCCTACAATTTGTTTATGGATATCCAAATGACCAGTTTTGGGATTATGCACATATATGAATGCCACACGTAATAAAATAGAAAATTTTCAATTGTTCATTCCAATGTCAGTGGAGCAAAATTCCCGAATTAAATTGAATGACCGAGAATTTGGCTTGGCAGAACTACTCCTGTACCCTTATGCTCATGGTGACAAACTGTACATGTATGATAGGCAAGGAAGACATCAGTAAACATCTTACATCTGACAAAACCACAAAGCATAAAAATCTGATCCATGGACAACATGTTGAGAGAGAAAAAAAGAAGCAAAGATATGATATCCAACCACCTTTCCATGTCAAGGAAAACATTGAAATGCAATAATATCAGATGAAAGCTCTAAGATAGTTGTGTTTGAAGCTTAAAAGTCGGAAGCAGATTATTTAAATTTCAAATCTCAGTACAAGCCAATATAAAGGCCCCCAAAATGAAGACAATCACCACTAGCAAAGAAAAGTATGAATGAAGGCCTAGCATAAGAATATTATATGTGCAAAGAATTTCTGTTGACAAAACAGGTAAAAATAAGGACTCTCAAAGAATAATGAACCCAGCACATAGAGTGAAAATTTTTGCGCAAGATACTTAACAGTTGTACCTGAATCCAGCAAAATCTGGAGATGAGTAAGCATTTAGAAAATTCTCAAGGTCATCCACTAAAAACGGCACATAAACTGCATTGAAACCAACTGACTTGAATGCCGCATTATGCAAAATAGGGCCCTTGCTGTGACCTACAGGTTTCCCAATAATCCCATAAACTTTTGTATCTTCTCCAATCTGTCTAATGTTGTACACATTCAACAAGTCTGAGATAGTTGGCTGTCCAGGAGCTGATTCCTTGCCCGAGTCAAGAGTGCCAAAAGTTAGATATCCTCCAAATTTTGGGCAAAGCAACCTGGAGATTAAACCTCTCTCCCCCATGACCAATCCTATCATTGGCACCTGTTATTCCTATTAATTAGTCAAACGTATGATGTTCTATCTCAAGTCCAAGCAATATCTTATATTTACTTTGAATAGACCATCAATCTCTCTATTTGTAAAGGAAAGGGGAACCAGTACCATAATGAATAATGAATTTTGATCAAAAAGAATTTTAAAAGTGGTTTATTTTGAAGAGCAGAAGGTAAACTTAACTATCATAATAATAATGGGAGATTTTCTTTCTTTTTTTTTTTTTGCTTAAATAACAACAAAATCAGAAGAGGAGCTGTTCCACTAAAGAAAACAGGCAAATAGAGAAATATGCAGGGGCAATTTATAAGTTATTTAGGTATTGCCAATCATATCAACTTCAGGTGCAATTTGGAAAATGTAGTTGCAAGTATATCAATTTCTTTTTTATCAAAATTGCAAGTACATCGCTTGTAGCATACTATTGCTGAGTTGCTGATTCAGAACTTGTTCAATAAATTTGACTAACAAACAATTAGTATATCGCTTGTAGCATATTATTGACAAGCCGCTGATACAGAACTAGTCCAACCAATTTGACTAACAAATAATGCAGAAGCCAGTTTCTTATATCCTACAAAACTGAGATCGGTTGTCCTAACATATTGCCAGGAAACATTATGTCCCTGGTTAACATTTTAATATTTTATAAACCACATAATAGAAACATGGTCATAATAATAATGCATATACTGTATGGTTATTACATATACATATTCTCATTATCGATATTGAAACAAAATAAGAAAAGAAAATTTGAACCGCGAAGTATAGTCAAGTTTGATAGTTTACATCCTTTCTTTTGATGATGTTGTCACTTCTATTAAATTATAGTTTCAAGCAACTATTGATGCAGGAATATTCCAATACAAACAGGGATCAACAGTAAAATAAGATAAAGAAACATGCAAGATATGTTGAATTGCAATTGATCTTCATCCCAACATACAATTAGATGTCAACAGCAGAAAAATAACTCAAATTAGATTCGGAACTACTGATCTTAGATCCCATTTTTGGTTTAGCCAGACGCATTATCTTTTCATATCCGACCAAATAGGCCCATACCAAATAACTACTTTCATTTAACATGACTCCACGTTGCCATGAATACAATGGAGCATACTAGAAACAGGACTCCCATTTTGGTCTAAGAATGCCAGTTCACTACTAGGCACAATAGAACAACAAAAAGAAATAAAAATAAAAAGATATGTGCACGCCAACCAATTCAATTTCATCATCAATTTGTTAGCACTTACTTGGCAGTGCACAATTACTTGAAACATGCGTGCGACATCAACAATGTCCACAGCAGTGGTTGCAATCTTCACTATGTCAGCTCCGACAGCTTGTATTGTTGCTACAAGACCACTCAACTCCTCACTTGATGGAGTAGTTTGATAATTGTGAGAAGAAACAATAAGCTTGAAGCTCTCTGATTTCTTTCCAGATATGAGTTTAACAAAATTTTCAGCAACCTGCAAGCACAAAGTGTACACATCTGCAGATAAGGTAGCTAGCAGAAGCTATATAATAACACTGGCATTTCTTAATTAGCTATTAGGAATCTTCAATTAGCACCGCAAATATCAAAATGCACACATCATTTTTCTTCTTGGTAATATTTAAATTCAGCATTTGGGTGTGTTGCATTAAGTTTTGGTGCATTTGCTAGAAGAATATATACAATAGTGTAAACACCAACCTTAAGCTCAATGTCAACATACTCAGCTCCTAATTCCATGGCTAAGCATAGCGCATCAAATCTCACTTTGTCATCACCCTCATATTCACCTCCTTCCCATTTTGGCCTAAGGAAGATAAAAATTTAAAGTTAGAATCAAATATAATAACATGAGTTCGGCACCATTTTGGTTAATTATGCAGACAGAACAACTTTCCAGCATCCAGGGTAAAAGCGTTAATAGGACAAAAGGGCTTCAGATAACATTCAGATTATGCATAATGAATATATGATTCTCTTTCTTTTTCCATATTTTTTTTGGGAATTAAAGCACGTGTATTCTTGCTTTCAAAAGGATTAGCTAAGGCTTCGTCCAATATGGCGAAGAAGTGTATAGTTCCACCTTCCTGTCACGCATACGCTTACGCTAGTACAGATGACAAATGGAAACTGAAAAAAATGAACTCGATCAAAAAACAATTTTGTGCGCAAATTATATTTTTGAATTATAATGTACAAAAAGCATAACAAGAGAAAGGAAATAGCACCTTAAACAGCTTCCTAAACCTCTCCTCTTTTCAGATCATTGAATAGAAAACAACCAGAAAATTGAAGCTAAAAAAAGAAACTTAGAAGATCGAGTGTAGGCTAATCCCAAACCGGTAGAAAGATCGCCTAGTGGATAATCTCATCAAGGGGGAGGAGGAGGGGAACGGGGAAAAGACGAGAAAAAACCTGTAGGTAACAAGGGCCGGGAGTGGGCGGCCACGGAGAAGGAGAGGGAGATCGCGGACGGCATCGAAGTCGGAGAGGTGGTCGAGCCGGATCTCAACGATGTCGGCGCCGCGGGCCTTGGCGGCGACCGCATCGGCCAACATCTGCTCCACCGTCTTTGACACCAAAGGCACGCAAAGCAGCGTCATCTTCTCGTTCGCTCACTCGTCGCATGCGATGCGGCTCGCGACGGTGGATGAAGCAACGAGAAAAGAGGAAGAGGCGGCGGCGGGAGTTTGGTGGCGCGATTCGTTTCGTCACACTGCGGGAGAGAATCGGAGGAAGGTGGAGCAGATCCAACGGTTGATGTGACTCACGTACACTTTACGGCTGGATGCGCCATCTCGGCCGACGGTTATTTTTTATTATATTATTAATTGCTAAATTTAGTATGTATTTTGTGTGTGTATTTTAGAAAATCTAACAGATTTAATCCATTATTAATTTAATTGTAAATTTTCTTTAAATCTCAATTTGAATTTTAAACTTTGCTATCAATTCCCATGTCAAAAAAATTTATTTCATCTCCCTGCCTATAATATTGATTTACTTAATTATCCTTATTACTTTTAAGTATAAAATGTCCAAAATAAAGTATTATTCCTTCTAAATTTAGTATTATTTAATTAGAATCTAATATATTTTCTATTAAATTGAGTACGATTCTTTTTCAAACTTAATTGATTGAGAATCGATTCTTTTCAAACCCAGTTGATCAAGAATAGATCGGAGCTACTTATAATTGATTTGAGCTATTCCAATCAATTGAGGAACTTCGATTGATTAGAAATTGATCGATAATTAATTAGTTATATTTGTCATAAGAGAACATCATCCTGATTTTTTATAGGTACAAAAAGTCCAAAAGTAAGTATTATTTTTCCTAAATTCAGTATATTTAAATTACAATTTAGTATATTTTCTATCAAATTGAGTATGACTATTTTTCCGTCTGATCAATTGATTAGGAGTTCGTACCATTCAATTAGCTTAAGATGAATCAATTGGGTCGTACTCAATTTGATAGAAAATATACTAGATTCTAGTTAAATAATGCTAAATTTGGGAGGAATTATACCCTATTTTAGACTGTTTGTACCTAAAAAACTGAGGGTAATTAGGTAAATTTGTAGTTGAAGTAAATAAAGCTTTGCATGTAGGGAGTTGAAATAAATTTTTTCTGACACTGAGACTGAGGAAGGAGTTAAGTTTGCATGTAGGAAGTTTAGGACAATTTTAAGTTTGCATGTAGGAAGTTTAGGATAATTTTCCCTTAATTTAACACATTATATTATTTTTTAATCAATTAGCATATTAGTAGAACATGATTCATAGACTAATTTAAATTCAATGTTTAATATTTAAAAAAATTGATACCTTTAATTATGTGATTTTAATATTTAAAAAATGAGTTAAGTTAGTTACTTAGTCAACGTTCAATAAAGTGTAAAATATTTTAAAATCATCATATTGTTTGTTGATATTGTTAAGCTTCAAAATTACTTTAAAAATTATGTAAAGGACATGAGTTCAATTTATTTAGAAAGTTACTCTACGATGCTGATTATGTTCTACAAATGGTTAATCAGATATTTAAGAATTGAATTTCAATTGTGATATATTATAGGGATTTTTTTTTCCAATAAGATAATAACTCTAAAAATATTGATCATTTAGATGAGTGTTTGCGAATACTTTTTGATTTATCCTGATGGCTATAGATTAGTTGATGACTCGAAATATTCTGGGCAGCCAAAGTTTACTTTTTGCTAGAGAGTAGTTGATCAAATTATTCCTTTTTATTGAATTTGATATTCAAGGTTGGTGAATCAGAGCTTTGAGCATCATGATTAGAGTTTATGAAGCAAAGATTTTGGATAGTAGACCAACAGCAATGACCTTTTTTTTATTAGAGGACAGTCCAATGCACAAAATATCTATCAATGTCAGTCACGATCGAAAAGATATTAATTTATAGACTCGAATCTATGACCTCTAGATCACATGACAATAATTTTACCATTACATCAAACAAGCCTTTTTTGTTGCGACTAGAATTTGACTGTAATGGGACAATCCCTTTTCCGTAATACATTAATTGGATTAAACTACTCACATTAAAATTGCTAATCTACACATTAAACTACTCACGAAGAGCAATTCAAGAGCACATAAATTGCTAATTGTATCAAGTTTCTTACTGAATTGTTTGGAACAATCCTCTTTGTAAGGATTACATTTAGTTAGATATGATGTATCCTAGAACAAATTTAGACACGTTTCTTTAGTTTATCTGAGAGACAAAATCTCTTCAGGGATTCCAGTTCATCAACTGTTAAATTTCCTTGGCAACAAAAACTTAAACATGGTTCTTTATTGATCAGACAAGAGTAAAAAAGCACAAACAAACCACCATCCTACCTAGCAACATGAGAGTTTCTCTCTACAGAATAGATTACTTCAAGTAGGGTGGCTACGAAGAGGATCGGCATTGTTAGCTGAAGTACATCTCCAAGCCTTCTCCACCAACTTCAGCTCTCAAGCACTGAAACCCGGACGACTCAACCTCTGCAATGACCTTGTCTATAACTGAGGAAGAAAGAGCTGCCCCATGGTCAAGGAAGCATTACCAAGCAAGATTTAGAGGACAAGTAAATGAATAAAGTAAAATAAATGGAACAACTAGCTATAGCTATGATATATATGTATATAAACAATAATAATATGTCATATGTTTCCATAAAGCTCTATTTTATCATTCTTTTGGAGCTACTGCATATGGCTAAACTTCAATTTAATCTGTCTTGAAGACACAAGAAATGGAATGTACTCTGGAATTCATGAGAGCTAATTTTTATGTACCAATACAATGAAATACTAAAGAATTAATCTTTATCTTACTGATTAGAATTAATTATATGAATATTTTTACGTCATGGGGCATGTTTAGAGCATGGATGGCACAATACTGTCATTTGGAGTGAAATGGAATAAATACAACTTGCACAATATTGTCATTTGTAACTAAATATCCAGAAAGGTGCATCACACAGACAATCAAATATCAAAGGACAGATACAATTCAATATTGTATGTATATGAATATGAAACTGATAGCAAATATGCTGAATACAACTTTCAGCTTTCTAGTTGCCATTTCTCTGTCTCCAACACAACAAAATAGGAATCAACATGCCTCATGCTATTTATTGAAGAATGCCGTCCAAGTCCATATGCCATAAGTTTGAAAATTTATCTGACGGTCAAGGAGGAGATACTGAGAAAGCATTGATTTACTACGGAAAATAAATTATTTTTGTGTATTATGCCAAAATATTGCGCATCAGTTTTTCAGAAGCTGCAGAAAACAAGAAAAAGAAACAAGAATAATTATACGAGACTCGTTCAGGTATACAAAGCATATCAAAATATGATACAGGGTTGAAGAGTTGACCTGGCGAATTTGTGAACAGTTTGAATTGTCGCATTGCTTGCCTTATAAACATCTCGAGTCCGCTAACGACTGTGGCTCCAGATTCCTGTGCTTCCCTCAGAAGAGTGGTTACTTTTGGTGTGTAGACAGCATCAAAAACCAAAGAATACCATCTCAATGCTTGCTGCAATTTCACAAATACAATTGATTATCGAATTTTTACTTCATGAGTTAATAGGATACTAGATATGTGAAATGCTCTATTTGCTCAAATTGTGAAATAAAGATTATCTCCCGGTTCCTTGAAGCATCGAGAATGAAGGTGGTAGGAATCTTGCCCACGATTCCATATGAAGGTTTAATATATGCTAAAAGAGTATAACATCTCATAGGTGAATATAACACCAAGAATTTAGTTTCAGACTGTAAAAGGAATTTGAAGAGGCAAAAACTTGGGAGGAGTAAAACCAATTTAAGGAGAATTCACAAACCTTAGAGACGGGGGTCTGATTAACATTAGGTTGCATTCCAATTGATGTAGTGTTGGCAAGAATCATTCCATTCTCAGGATGGAAATTTTCTAATTCAGCAAGAGTCCATGCTTGTGCCCCCATCAAATTTGCAAGCTGTTTTGCTCGTTCTGTGAATCACGAGTGGTAAAGAGATCAAGACAAGTACAGTAACTCTATTTGTGAACAGAAATACTACTGATTCATATAAGGGTTGCACGCATTGATTCTTCTACTTGTAAACTACTATTCGCTGTTCATTTACATTTGGGACAATCAAAAACCATAGTAAAATCATAATGGTAAGTGTACAGGAACCTCTCCCCAAATTAACTGCATGGAGTTTATAGTTTCAGCTTTTTATTATAAAAGAAATTAGCATATGAAACTTATTAATCAACAACCAACGAAACCACATTTTATAAATAGGCTAAAACAGAACTTAGATTTGATATCAATGAAATAAGTTGTTCAGCTGATTAAGCATGGACCTTTTTTTCTCTAGCACTAAATACATGTGTAAAATGGTAAATGAGGAGGCAATCAATTTCAGAAGAAGAATTACCAAAAGTACGATTTGCAATCACTACGTTTGCTCCTTTTGCCTTTGCACCATAAGCAAGAGCCTTCCCGGCACCACCAGCACCTATGACAACAAATATCTTACCGGCAAGGGGAGAACCAATTTCATCCTTTCCCCCTCGTAAACCTGTGAAGTAACATAAACTGAAACATCACTAGCATTACCAATGAGCAGCTACTTTCTGCATAGAGCTTTTCAAAAAGTTGCATACAAAAGTATTCAATACTTAGACACCTCTTAGTCCATCCTCGATTGCAGATATTGCACCAACATAGTCAGTGTTGTAACCAATTAATTTTCCATCAGATGCTCGTTTAACAATAGTATTTACCGCACCTATAGCCTGCAGAAGCAAAAAAAGGATGCCATTTCATAACTCGTCATAGAACATAGCTGTTCAATTTCTCGACCAAGATGTAATGGCACGCATTAACTAGCTGTAAAATCACCATTAAACCTGAACCTATCCTCACTTACTTTTGCAATTGGATCAACTTCATCGCAACATCTTAATGCAGCTTCTTTGTGGGGAATTGCACAACTGAATCATAGAACAGATACAATTAGTCAAGAGAAATGGAAATATTCGTCAAATTTAACCATTTATTGTGTAATGTCTGTCCATGTAAAGACATATTGCATTCTAGGAAATTGGGTAGTAAAATTTACCCCTTCTAAGATGACTCAATTTCACAGTCTAGTTGTAATTTTATTGGTGTCACTTTTCCTCTTATATTTATATGTTAGCACTCAGCCTTACTGTTGTCTCCCATGGTATACTTTGTAGGGATTGAGTGTAAAAATATTTATTGACGTTGGTCGATATTGATGGCTTGGACATACTAATCACATAACGTTTCACTGCTAGTGTGACATTTAAACAAGAGAATATGTTTGTAGGTCCTATGATAAAGTGTTAAGAGTGTAGGACCGTTGGCAGACCGGCAGAGGGGGTGAATTGCGCTGCAAATCAGAACCTTGATCTTTTGCAAATTCTAGTTCATGCCGTTGAAATAAATGAAATCATAAACAACAACTATAAAACGAGTAAGAGACACTAGAGTTATTTGGTTGCAACCAAGATGGTTGTTAATCCAAGGCAGTGAAAAGGGCACTAAAAGTCTCCTTCGTTGTAGGTGGAGAAACCTCTTACAATCTTGGAAAGCTTACAAAAAGACTAGGAAATTGAATACAAGTTGTTGTTCTTTCTTCCTAGGTCTAGGGGGTTGTTTATAGCCCGAAAACTAAAGTTACCGTGGGCTGACGTGGACTTGAGACGCCTCAGTTGTAATCTGAGGCGCCTCAGATGGATAAACTTTTAATCACGAAGGCAATGGTAAACTGTTGATAAAGCTTGGCTCGAAGCGCCTAAATTCCAACCTGAGGCGCCTCAGTTTTGACTCGAGGTGCCTTAGTTCTGATTTGAGACGTGAAACTGAGGCGCCTCAGCTTTGCATTTGCGCAGATCTGCTGCCTTGCAGCAAAGGCGCCTCACTCAGCAACTAAGGCGCCTCCTGCTGGTCAAAGTCGATATCCTCGTTGACTTTGACTTTTCCGTCCTTCTTCCGCTTGGGTGATTTTCGGCCAACCGGAATTAGGCTCACCTGAACCCGACTCTGGCTTTTCGCCTCGAACGAGCTTCCTCCCCGGCTTCTCGTCCATCGGACGTCGCGCACGCCCTTCTTGCTCCACCGGTGTACTTTTCCGCAGTTTTGAGTCCCTCGGATGCACCAAGCCAGTTGGTTTGTTCCCCGTGTCATCCTTCTCGACTGCTGCGTCTTTCGCTCGACTTCCTCTGCTCCTAAGCTCTTGCACACTTAGACACAGGGATCAAAACAGACCAAGACCCAACTTGACTTGGTTGATCATATCAAAACCAACCTGGAGTACTTACAATATCCATCTTTTTGATGTGCGTCAACCCAAGTTAAGTTGGGGTAATCAAACAAGAAAATAATATTGATTATTTAAAATAAAACAAATATTGCAGTTTAGAACAAGAAATAATGCAATAAAATTAACCTCCCTCTTAACTTATACTTCATTACTCTCTCCCTTTGATCACATCAAAAACATGGTTTAGAATATAAAAAACTTGATGAATTTTAAAATTCAAATTTAATTTAAAAAAACTTTAACATTTTTTTTAATTACAAAGTCAATTTTAGAAAATAAAATCATGGAAATTCATCAAATATTTAAAAAAAATCCAAAAGATTACAGTCGATTTGAATTTTCTAATAACCAAGAGATTCAATGGAAATTAAAAAAAAATATTTTAGCAGTTTAAAATTGACTTTGGAATCCAATATAAATTTCTATTACAGGGTTAATTAAGAATTTTGGAGGAATATAATTCTTGGGTACTTTTGTAATTTGGCCCTAGTGGTTTCTAATATACCAATTAAGACCTCCATTATAAAAATTCTTTTTAGGAGAGAAATTTGAACTAACACATGCATAGTCATTTTCTAATTTTGTTACTTGTTTCTTTAATCTTTCATTTTCATGCTTTAAAGAATCATACATATTTAAAGGGCATGAATAAGCTAATTCTTTCTTCAAGTCTATATTCTTAGTCCTTAACTTACACTACAATTTAAGCAGGGATCTAATATCATAGTGTAGTTTATCTGGAGGAAGCTTGCATACCTCACTTACCATATCGTCGTGTCTGAAACTGGATGCTCCCCCTTCACTGTTGCTTTCTTCTGTTGAGTCTCCCCCTTCATCGATGCTTATGTTGGAGGTGGACGCTCCGTCTAGAGCTGTCAAACGGGCCAACCCGTGGCGGGGCGGATCGGCCCATGGCGGGCCGGCCATTTGGTGGGGCGGGGCGGGTCGACCCGTCATCTAGGTGGGTTGGAAAATTCCCAACCCAACCCAATCCAAGGCGGGCCGTGGGTTAGGCGGGCCAACCCGCGGGCCCATCAAAATATTTTAAAAAATTAAAAAAATTAAAAAAATCATATATTTAGATTTCATCAATCAAATATATTAAGAAATATATTTTTTAAATATAAATGGATACAAACAAGTATTCATGTGATGAAAAATATTATTTTTTATTTCAAAATAATAACAAAGAAAGATAATAAATTATCATAAAACTTAACAAACATGTGATTCTCAACCCGCGGGCCAACCCAAGCCCGTCGCGGGCCGACTAGTGCGGGTCGCGGGCCTAGGCGGGTTGGCCCGCGGCGGACTTGGGTTGCTTAAATTCTAAACCAACCCGCTTAAATTGATTGGCGGGGCAGACCAACCCGACGGGCCCAACCCAAATTGACAGCTCTAGCTCCGTCATCCTCTTCTTGATGACTTGTCATAAGTGCAAGTCCGGCGTAGGCCTCGATCTCGGATTCTTCTGAAGATGTGTCGTCCCACGTTGCTTTTAAATTCTTAAGCTTTGACTTGTTTTCTTTTTCTTTCTTTTTATTCTTGAATTTGGGACATTGCTCTTTAATGTGACCTTTTTCGTCACAATAGTAGCACCTGACTTTTTTTTCTTGGTGATCGTTTCTTGCCCTACGACTTAATAAATTTGTTAGATTTAAAGTATTTATTGAGTTTTCTTACCATATACGTCGTTTCCTCTTCATTGAAGACTCTGAATCTGGATCAGTTCTTCTCGCGTTCAGAGCAATGTTGTCCATCATTTCCTTTCTTGTCCTACATATCGAGATTCGTGTAATTCCAAAATGAAAAACATCTTGTCAAGGGAACTTACCTCCAAGTTCGTTGAGATATAGTAGGCATCTACTATTGAACTCCACTCCTGGGTTCTTGGAAAGGCATTTAGGGCATACAGGATGGAATCGCGATTTGATACTGATTCGCCGAGATGGGTCAGTCCGGAGACCAATTCTTTGATCTTCGTTTAAAGCTCAGCCACCGTTTCTCCTTCCTTCATTCAGAGGTTAGTCAGCTGATTCCGGAGAAAATCTTTCCTTGCTGACTTGGCTTCTGACGTGCCCTCGTGAAATTCTAGGAACTTCTTCCATAGCTCTTTGGTGGAGTGGTAGCTGTTGATCCGGTTGACTTCTTAAGGAGGTAGAACCGACAACAGGTGAAATTTTGCCTTGGTGTTAGTTACAGAATCTGACTGTTGATTCTTACTTCAGATATGCGCTTCTTTTACCTTGTCGTCCTCACCTATGGGCACTTCAAAACCATAGTTTATTGTTAGTAATATCTCAAAATCAGTCCTAAAAAATACTTCTATCTTCTTTTTCCATATGACGAAGTCTCCTTCGAATTTGGATGGTTGAATGCTGGATCCGACCATCGTCTTGTTGCTTTATTAGTCGGTTAGTCCTTCAATAATGAACTTTGCTTTGATACCACTTGTAGGACCGTTGGCAGACCAACAAGAGGGGGTGAATTGCCCTGCAAGTCAAAACCTTGATCTTTTGCAAATTCTTACAAAGATAGCAGATTAGTTTATGCAATTGATATAAATGAAATCATAAACAACAACTATAAAACAAGTAAGAGACACCAGAGTTATTTGGTTGCAACCAGAATGGTTGCTAATCCAAGGCAGTGAAAAGCACACTAAAAGTCTCCTTTGTTGTAGGCGGAGAAACCTCTTACAATCTTGGAAAGCTCACAAAAAGACTAGGAAATTAAATATAAGTTGTTGTTCTTTCTTCTTAGGTCTAGGGGCTATTTATAGCTCGAAAACTGAAGTTACCGTTGGGTTGACGTGGACCTGAGGTGCCTCAATTGTGATCTGAGGCGCCTCAGATGGATAAACTTTTATCCACAAAGGCAACGGTAAACTATTGATAAAGCTTAGCTCGAGGCGCCTTAATTCCAACCTGAGATGCCTCAGTTTTGATTTGAGGCGCCTTAGATTGAAACTGAGGCGTCTCAGCTCTGCATTTGTGCAGATCTACTGCCTTGCAGCAGAGGCACCTCACTCAGCAATTGAGGCGCCTCCTGTTGGTCAAAGTCAACATCCGCGTTGACTTTGACTTTTCCGTCCTTCTTCCGCTTGGGAGATTTTCGGCCAACCAAAGTTAGGCTCACCCAAACCCGACTTTGGCCTTTGGCCTCGAACGAGCTTCCTCCCCAGCTTATCGTCCCTCGGACACCGTGCACGCCCTTTTCGCTCCATCGGTGTACTCTTCCGCAGCCTTTGCGTCCCTCGAATGCACCGAGCCCGTCGGCTCCCTTCCCCGTGTCATCCTTCTCGACTTCTATGTATTTCGCTTGACTTCTTGCGCTCCTAAGCTCCTGTACACTTAGACACAGGGATCAAAACATACCATGACCCAACTTGACTTGGTTGATCACATCAAAACCAACCTAGGGTACTTAGAAAGAGAAGGTAAGCAAAGTGACAAGAAAGTAATAAATAATAATGGAATTTGTCATGGATAAATAAATTAAAATTCCACTTGAAAATTTGTTAAAGTTGAATTTTTATGTGCACCCCTGGTCTTGTTGGATCATTAGTCATTCAAACCTAGTGGTTGCTTTTTTTTACCTTTTCACTAATTTTTTTTTGACAAAGACACTTGTGGTTCCCGAATTTGAATCCTAAAACCTTTTTTGCATTGCAAGGCTAGGCTCCAACATAGATAATGAGATTTGAAACAGTTAAATCAATGCTTGGTAATTTGTTGTCTCTACATGCATCATGAACCATGCAGCTATTGCATTACTTATTCGATCAATGAACATTGTTCATCCACTGAGCATAAAACATTAGAAATCTGAGAAATTTCTTTTATTATATCACATCATTCTCATGATGGCAAATGATGCAGCAAGAACTTGCAATTTTAAAATTTTCTGCAGTCCCTGCAGGAAAGCTAGAAAATGAGTCACCCAACTTTGTGGCGTTAGTAGAGGGAGCAATAAGTGTATTCAGATTAAGCATTTTACTACGAACTTCACACTGTAGATATTATAGCAATGTGGGTCGCAAAGCCAATAGTGATTCAGGAAGCCTGTAATGACACAAAACAAGATGTGGTATTCTTACAATTGGTTGTTAGATAGGTAGAAAGCAACTTAAAGGGATTCAGTTCCTTCATCCATCCACCTCCTAAAAACACACTGTATATCAGATAAGATCATCACTGTTAGAAGCAATGATGCTAATTCTACTTGAGAGAACCAGGGTGAATTATAATACTTAACTGACTAATATTTTGAAACCAAATCAGTTTCTAAGATTCTACAGACTAATCTGATCACCTTATGTCTACATGGCAGATTTAACCTTGTACCAATTGCATTAGAGGATAGATCGCTTCCGTTGCAAGTTTCACATATCCCTCATTTCTCTTTTAGATTCCTACAATTTGTTTATGGATATCCAAATGACCAGTTGTGGGATTATGCACATATATGAATGCCACACGTAATAAAATAGAAAATTTTCAATTGTTCATTCCAATGTCAGTGGAGTAAAATTCCCGAATTAAATTGAATGACGAGTGATGAGGTTAAGCATTCCGTGGCTAGCACGTGGACTGAGGAAGCTATGTGGCAAGATCTATTGAGTCTGGATGACTCTCTTTACCGGACTCCCGAGAACCCCTCAGGAAGGTAGATTCCCGAGACCACCTCGGGTAGACATACTTTTGAGATCGCCCCAGGAAGACATACGCTGAGATCACCTCGAGAGGTCAGGTCCCCGAGATCACCTAGGGAAGGCGAACGCCCGGGTCCCCCGGGCCAAAGGACCCCAAGATCACCTCGGGGTAGCGGAGCCCAAGGATCACCCTATCCGGTAGCCCGACCTCAAGTAATCGTCCCCTTCCTTCGGACCTGTGGATAATTACCACTGATAATTACGGGATAATCATGACCCATAACACGCGGCCATTAAAGCCTTAATTATCGCAATGACCCCGATTTAATGACTGCGAGGACCGTTACAAGGATTATCCAGTAACCGACAATTGAGGGGGGCGTGGAGAAGAACTTGAGGACACGTGTGACTGCCACCTCAGGTATAAAAGATACTCCAACCCCTCAGGTAAGAGGTTATATTCATTCTTACTCACACTTCTCCTGATTTCTTTGTGCCTTAGAGACTTTCGTACTGACTTGAGCATCGGAGTGGGCTCCGCCGGGCAATCTCCGACGTGTTCCCATTAACGCTCGTGTTAATCTCGCAGGGTGGGAGCTCTTCCTCTCTCGTCATCATCCTCGTAGGTTGAACTCTAGTGATTGGCCGTCGACATCGATTCCTTCGGAACATGTTTGGCGCTGTCTGTGGGAATCTATTAAAGCACCATAAGGAGCACCGATGGCAGAGCCGGAGGAACAATCCATCGTTCTGACGAAAGAGGAATTAGATCGCTTGGTGTCCAATGCTGTCAAAGAGGCGCTCGAATAGCACCAAATCGAGCAGGCCGCCTCACGGCGAGTAGCTTCTGTGCAAGGGGAGATCCCCAGGATCTCCACCTTGCATCCCCAACAACGGAGATCTGTCTCCCCACCGAGGGGACGCGCCGAAGCAGTCCCGGTACACCAGCGGGATTCTCTAGGAGATTTGGAGAAGGCCAACTCAGTAGCCTCCAGCGCATTGAGGCAGGAGGAAAGACTAGGGAAGAGGGAAGAACCTAAGGCCTTCTCAAAGGCACCCTCTACCCCTTTCTCACTGGAGATTGTGGAAGATCCCATGCCGAAGCAGTTTCGTGGGCCTGGGATTGCCGACTATGACGGAAAGACAGATCTTGAGGACCATGTCTGCAAGTTCGAGAACGCGATACTCCTGCACCAGTACACCGATGTGGTAAAGTGCCGGGTGTTTTGAACACCCTATCAGGGGCCGCCCAGCGATGGTTCCAGAGGCTGCCCCAGGGTTCTATAAACTCCTTCATGGAGTTTAGGACCACCTTCCTCCATCATTTCGCCTTACGACGTTAAATTTATTTGCTCTCAAGCAGAAGCCGAAAGAACTGCTCAAGGATTACATCCAGCGGTTCAATCGAGTGGCGCAGGATGTGCCAACCGTGACGTCGGAGATCCTCGTCAGTGCCTGCACCCAGGGGCTCTCTGAGGGGGATTTCTTCTGATCTTTGGTGAAGAAGCCACCCACCAGCTTCGATGATTTGCTAGGACGTTCTGTCAAGCATGTCAACGTGGAAGAAGTGCAACACGCCCGCCGCAAGGAACCAATCGGGGTCCCGGCTCAAACCGCTGTACGGTCAGAAAGGAGGGAACCTTTGGCACCAGCCCGAGGAAAAGATCTTCGCCTGGGGAAAGACCAGCGGGCTGGTAAGCGGAAGTTGGTAGAGACAGTTGACACCTATCAACCAGAGCCGTTGATGAAGTACTGCGACTTCCATGGTAGTACGACACACTCCACCGAGGAATGTTATGCCCTAAAGAAAAAATTGAATGAGGAAGCTATGTGGCAAGATCTACCGAGTCTGGACGACTGTCTTTCCCGGACTCCCGAGAACCCCTCTTGAGATCGCCCCAGGAAGACATACACTCGAGATCACCTCGGGAGGTCAGGTCCCTGAGATCACCTCGGGACGGCGAACGCCCGGGGTCCCCCCGGGCCAAACGACCCCAAGATCACCTCGGGGTAGCGGAGCCCAAGGATCACCCTATCTGGTAGCCCGCCCTCAAGTAACCGTCCCCTTCCTTCGGACCTGTGGATAATTACCACTGATAATTACGGGATAATCATGACCCATAACACGTGGCCATTAAAGCCTTAATTATAGCAACGACCCCGATTTAATGGTTGCAAGGACCGTTACAAGGATTATCCAGTAACCGACAATTGAGGGGACGTGGAGAAGAACGTGGGGACACCTCAAGTATAAAAGGTACTCCAACCCCCCAGGTAAGGGGTTATGTTCATTCTTACTCACACTTCTCCTATTTCTTTGCGCCTCAGAGACTCTCGTACTGACTTGAGCGTCGGAGTGGGCTCCGCCGGACAATCTCCGACGTGTTCCCATTAACGCTCGTGTTAATCTCGCAGGGTGGGAGCTCTTCCTCTCTCGTCATCATCCTCGTGGGCTGAACTCTGGTGACTGGTCGTCGACGTCGATTCCTTCCAGAACAAGAGGCCCGACATCGGTCTCGGTCGCGTTCAAGAGGAAGGAGTCGGGGGGCTGCACCCCGCAGGTCTCCCTCATTGGAAAGAGACCCCAAGAAGGGCAAGACCCCTGCACGTGGCCCGCCTTCTGGACACGTGGGGGTGATCTCAGGGGAACCCATCGGAGGAGATTCCCACCAGGCGAGGAAGGCTCACACCCGTCAACTGGAGAATTATGCCATCAGGACGAGTCAGAGCCAACATCATGGCCCTACGATCTCCTTCGGCTCGGAGGACTTGGAAGACGTGGAAGCTCCCCACGAAGACGCCCTGGTAATTCTTGCGCGCATTGCGAATTATGAGGTTAAGCGTATCTTCGTGGATACAGGTAGCTCCGTTAACATCCTGTACAAGGCTGCTCTAGATCAGATGCAGATTGACGAGAATGAACTGCATCCGGTTTCAACTCCGCTCTTCAGCTTCACCGGATATCGAGTGTAACCGATAGGGAAAATTACCCTATCGCTGTCGTTGGGCAGTGACACTCTGGAGAGGACGAGGAGGGCTCCCTTCCCGGTCGTGGACGCTCCCTCATCCTACAACGCCATCTTGGGACGCTCGACACTCAACATATTCTAGGCGGTGGTCTCGGTCTACCACCAGAAGATCAAGTTTCCGGTAGGCGATCAAGTGGCTGAGGTTAAGGGAGACCAGTTGGTGTCTCGGCGATGCTACAGCGGGGAAGTCAGATCGGAGTCCCGCAACAACCCGAAGCCCTGCAAATTGATCTAGCCGACCCACGAGAAGAGGAAGGACCCAAAGAAGAACGGAGGGAGGTCGGGAGTGAGGAGGTCCAGATTCACCCTTAGCAAACGGGGGGAGTTACGAGGATCGCCACCGACCTTGCACCGGAGCTGAGAAACTGTCTTATAGACTGCTTGCAGAGCCATCGAGACATCTTCGCCTAGGTTGCCGAGGAAATCAAAGGGGTCCCCCCAGCTCTAGCCATGCATCACTTGCATGTAATCCCTGGAGCTCGACCGGTAAAACAGAGGCGAAGACATTTTGCACCAGAGCAGGGCAGGGCTATCAGAGAAGAAGTCAACAAGCTGTTAAGAGCCGGATATATAAGAGAAGTTCAATTCCCGGCCTGGTTAGCTAATGTAGTCCTTGCCCCTAAGTCAGGGGGTAAATGACGGGTTTGTATTGATTTTCACGATTTGAATAAAGCATGCCCTAAGGATTGTTACCCCTTGCCTCGAATAGACCGGTTAGTAGATTCTACGGCCGGTTGTGATTTCATTTCGATGTTGGATGCTTATCAAGGCTACCATCAATTTCCTCTCGCTCCCAAAGACCAGGAAAAAGTCAGCTTTGTGACAGTCGATGGCACGTATTGCTATAATGTCATGCCTTTCGGATTATGCAACGCTGGGGCAACTTACCAGCGGATGATGGAAAGGTCTTTAGGCATCAGATCGGGTGAAACATCAAAGTGTACGTGAACGATATCCTGGTCAAGACCGACAAGGGAAAGGACATGATAGCCGACTTAGAAGCAACGTTCGCCACCCTGAGGGCCAACAAGGTGAAGTCGAACCCTGCTAAGTGTTTGTTCAGGGTGAAGAGCGGCCGGTTCTTGGGGTACATGGTAACAGAGAGGGGAATCGAGGCTAATTCAGAAAAAGTAAAGGTCATTCTGGATATGTCATCCTCTCGCAACTTCAAGGAAGTACAACAGCTGAATGGTAAAATCACAGCTCTGTCCAGGTTCATCTCCAAGTCTACAGATAGGACCCTACCATTCTTCATGATTATGAGAAAAGCAGCCAAGTTCGAATGGGATGACCAGTGTGAGAAGGCATTCATCGATCTGAAGGCCTATCTCGCCGAGCTCCCCATCCTCTACAAGCCAGCGGAGGGGGAGACCTTATTTGTCTATCTATCTGCAACAGGGCAAGCGGTGGGCTTGACACTCGTCCGAGAAGAAGGCATGGTGCAATACCCCATATACTTCTTCGGACATCTCCTGAAGGATGTCGAGACGCGATACACTACGATGGAGAATCTGGCCTATACTTTGGTTTTAATGGCCCGGAGGTTAAGGTCATACTTCTTAGCACATCCCGTCGTGGTTCTCACCAACAACCCGCTCGCACGGGTCCTCACCAATCCCGAAGCTTCAGGTCGGCTGATCAAATGGACGATAGAACTAAGCGAATACGGTATTGAGTACCAGCCTTGTACCGTTATCAAGGCACAGTCTCTCTCAAATTTTATGCTTGAGACTGTCCTTGAGCCCGAGGCCGAAGGAGTCTGGAAGATCTATGTAGACAGGTCTTCCAACAGCCGGCACAGCGGAGTCAGGGTGTTAATAGTCTCCCCCCGAGGGGACACCTTACATTTATCCATTTAGCTCCACTTTAAAGCCACCAACAATGAGGCAGAATACAAGGCAATCTTAGCAGGCTTGCAAGCAGCCAAGCATGTGGGAGCTGCTCAGGTGGTGGTACATTCAGACTCTCAGCTTGTGGTGCAGCAAATAAAGGGCGACTTTGAAATAAAGTGTGAACGCCTGCAGAGGTATGTAGCCCTCTATGAGCAACTAAAAGCCTCCTTCATAGAGGTTACTCTGCAGAAGATCTCCTGGGCAGACAATGTCAAAGCAGATGAGCTAGCCAAGTTGGCTAGCTCCATCTCAGCCTGGCAGCTGAATGAGCCTAGTACCACCGAAGTGACATTGGCTCAGATTGAAAAGGAAACTGAAGGTCAGGACATTGCAGATTGGAGAGATCCGTACGTGGAGTTCCTACGAAAAGGGGATGTCCCGACCGGAGGTCAAGGAAGCCGATTATTCCGTCGTCGAGCGGCCAGGTTCACTCTGGTTGGAGATCAACTATACAGAAGAGCCTTCGCACAACCACTCCTCAAATGTGTTGGGCCAGAAGAAATCGACTATGTGATGCGAGAAGTTCATGAAGGCATTTGCGGAAGCCATATTGGGGGAAGGTCTTTGTCTAGGAAGATTATCCTAGCAGGGTACTTCTAGCCCACCTTGCAGGCAACGCTATCAAGTTCGTGGCCGAATACGAGGCCTGCCAGAGACATCAACATGTGACTTATCGACCGACTAAGGCCCTGCGAGTCTCCACAGTGTCCTGCCCATTCGATCAGTGGGGAATGGACATTGTAGGCCCATTTCCCATCGGACCCCAGCAGAAAAAGTTCCTGCTAGTCCTTGTGGACTATTTCTCCAAATAGGGGGAAGCGGAGCCTTTGACATATATCACGGAGGTCGCGGTAATGAAGATCCTATGGAGGGATATTGTCTGCAGATATGGCATCCCCTACAAGCTGGTGTCGGACAATGGAAGGCAGTTTGTCGGGCGCAAGCTCAAAGAATGGTGCGAGGGGCTAGGCATTCTTCTAGCCTTCACATCGGTCGCGTACACTCAAGGCAATGGACAAGCTAAGGTCGTTAACCATGAAATCCTCCGGGGACTCAAGATAAAACTAGATCACGTCGAAGACAGCTAGGTCAAGGAGTGAGCTCCCCAGTATCTTGTGTCCTACCATACCACTCCACAAGAAGGAACAAGCTAGACCCCTTTTCAGCTGGTGTATGGAGCCAAGGCCGTGATTCCGGTGGAGGTAGGTGAAGAGTCCGTCCAACGGCAACACTACAACAAGGAGGACAATGATTAAGAGCGGTTGATTGACCTAGATCTCGTGGCAGAGGTCCGGGATAAAGCAGCAGCCCGGCTGGAAGCGTACCGACGACGTATACAACAAGCCTACAATCGTCGGGTAATCGCTCGCAGCTTTGAAGTTGGAGACAAGGTTTGGAAGAGGATCAAACCAATTGGTGACCCGGGGAAGCTGGAGCCTCAATGGGATGAACCCTACCTCATCACCAGAAAGCTCACAGGAAGCAGCTACTATCTGGAGGATTGACAAAGGCAAGGGGCTGGAGAGGCCATGACATGCCAATCATCTCCGACCTTATCGTATTCAGTGAGATGTTGAGTTGTTTACTGAAGACTTGTATTTCTGTTGGCACTGCCTTGCAGTTCAATAAATAAAGGAGCAAATGAAATATTACTCGAAAAACACCGAATACTTGCCTGCTAAAACCCTACTACCTCGCGGTGCTGCGGATGCCTGAGGTGAGTAGGCTTGGTCTGGATGCTGCGGATGCCCGACCAAGAGCTGCAAAACCCTACTACCTCGCGGTGCTGCGGATGCCCGAGGTGAGTAGGCTTGGTCTGGGTGCTGCGGATGCTTAACCAAGAGCTGTTAAAACCCTACTACCTCGCGGTGCTGCGGATGCCCGAGGTGAGTAGGCTTGGTCTGGGTGCTGCGGATGTCTGACCAAGAGCTGCAAAATCCTACTACCTCGTGGTGCTGCGGATACCTAAGGTAAGTAGGCTTGGTCTGGGTGCTACGGATGCCCGACCAAGGGTTGTAAAACCCTACTACTTCGCTGTGCTGCGGATGCCCGAGGTGAGTAGGCTTGGTCTGGGTGCTGCGGATGCCCGTCCAAGAGCTGTAAAACCCTACTACCTCGCGGTGCTGCGGATGCCCGAGGTGAGTAAGCTTGGTCTGGGTGCTGCGGATGCATAACCAAGAGCTGTTAAAACCCTATTACCTCGCGGTGTTGCGGATGCCCGAGGTGAGTAGGCTTGGTTTGGGTGCTGCGGATGCCTGACCAAGAGCTGTAAAACCCTACTACCTCGCGGTGCTGCGGATGCCCGAGGTGAGTAGGCTTGGTCTGGGTGTTGCGGATGCCCGACCAAGAGCTGTTAAAACTCTACTACCTCACGGTGCTGCGGATGTCCGAGGTGAGTAGGCTTGGTCTGGGTGCTGCGGATGCCCGACCAAGAGCTGTAAAACCCTACTACCTCGCGGTGCTGCGGATGCCCGAGGTGACTAGGCTTGGTCTGGGTGCTGCGGATGCCTGACCAAGAGCTGTTAAGACCATACTACCTCGCGGTACTGCGGATGCCCGAGGTGAGTAGGCTTGGTGCTGCGGATGCCTAACCAAGAGCTGGCTAGAAGAACACGACAGAAGTCATTTCTTTGCGGTTGTCCAGCGAAGACTTGCATGGACGTGCAACTGCCAACCTACCGCTGAGCTCTGGGTTCTTGAGCTGAAATCATCCTTGCCGAGTTGGTGACCCCTTGGTCCGTGGCTAGAATAAAGTGATCTCATTTACGAAGGTAAAAGCAGGTCGTGTAAATTCACAAGGAGACATAAAGTAAAAGAAGAAAGACTCTTAGTACACAAAGGAAAGGGACAACAACGTTCCATTAAGAATTCCAATGTACATCTAGTAATTACGCTCTCAAACATAAAGAGATACAGCTACTATAACTCCTCCCTCTCGGTCTGTCCGACTTGCCCATCTGAATTCGGTGTTTCCCTCTCGATCGTAAGCTCTTCAGGCTGTATGCTCATTCTTTGGCAGCACCAGGGGCCTCCCTCGGGGCCCTCTGCTCCTTGGGCTGAATTGCTGCTCGTCAACGTCCTCGCTCTTCGAGTCAGGGAAGAACGCTTGTTCTTCAATTCCCTCGCCCCTCACATCGAGGACAAATAATACATAAGGAGCAAAACAAAAAAAGATACTCAGGACAGTAGGCCAAGAAATGTTTTCATTACTATCAAAATGATTACATTAGGAAAAATGAAGAAGATACTAAGAACAAACAGAAAAAAGGGCAAGGCCCGGGTTGGAAAAGCTCTATATTATCTACAACTCCTTGTCTTCTGGCGGGAGCTCCTCCAGATCCGGCCAATGCTCATGAAACTCAAGTCGGCGTCTAGCTGCAAGAGTTAGGCCTTCCGCAGTTGATCAATGGCCCCGTGAAAGCCCTGCTTCAGACGCTTCATTACCTGGCCGGCCAGGATATCGCCAAACTCATCAGACTCCAGGAACCTGGCCTTGAACTCCGCCTCGACCTCCTTTGGACGGGATGCCTCGGCAGCCCTGAAATTGCATAGTTCGGCCTCGGCGACCTCCTTGGCAATCTTTAGCTGAGCCACCTCAGAGGACATTCTATCCCGATCTTCCATGGCCTCTTTGAGTCTCTCTGAGGTGGCCAAGGCTTCCGATCGGGCCTGGCCAACGTCCCCCTCGAGGTCGGTTAAGCGATCAGTGGCCGCCATAATGTCCGATTCCTTCTAGGCTAGTTGGTGCGCTTGGTCTTTGATGCGCTTGTTCAATTTTCCGACCGAGGTCTCCAGGAGTCTGACATCCCCCGACAGCTTCTTCTCCCTAACTTGAAGCTGATCCCGCTCCTGGGTCACCCGGAGCAGGTTGTCCGTGAGGGTCACTGCTCTCTCGGACATCAACCGTTCCCTGTGGCGGGAACTATGTAGGGAGGACTCCAGGACCAGCATGGTCTCCAGCTGATGTTCCACCTTCACCCGGAGAGCTCTGCTGACCTCCACTTGCATGAGTCCTGCTCTGTGGGCATGGTCGGCGTTGGCCTCCACTTTTAGTGCTTGGTGAGTCAGGGCCTCAACCTCCCGCCAGGAGTACAGGTGACGGTCGGTCGTTGGGCAATCTTGAGCCGCCTGTTATTGTGTAAAGAAGTCATAAAACATAAAGGGAAGTAATCTATAAAACTGGGAACACTTACCCTCGAGAGAGACTCCCGGAGGGTGGTAAGAGGCCCGACAGAGACACGCACGACATCCCCTCCGAGACTCCTTGACTCCTCGGAGCGTCGGGTCGGCTCACAGAGGGTAAGGAATCTCTGGGTGCGGGGAGTGGCTCGACAGTAGGAGCTCCAGGTGGCGCAGTGGAGGGGCCAGAGTCATCCTCGTCGGAACTGGAGGCCCCCTCAGAAGAAAGGTCCTTGGCAGGGATCTCCTTAAATTGCACCGGGGGGAAAGACTGCGCTGCAGCCTCCAAGGCCGCGTTAAGCCTCTTGCGCAGGCGGTCAAGCTGCATACGAGGTCGAGTAGGTAATGCTTGCTTGCCTTTAGGGGCCTTGAAGGAGTAGACCGGAGAGGAGCTGGGGGCCTGACCTCCTGTCTCTGGAATGGTAGTCTGTTGGAAATGTTAAGACGAGGGGACAGTGTCCTCATCATCGGAGATGGGAAGGCCCTCCTCAAGGATGGAGGGGAGTTTGCTGGGATCGACGTGACGCAACCTCTTTCGTCTCGGCGCGCGGTCTTCCGAGACTTTCCTCTTTTGCCGCCCAGAGAATTTAGGTGGTTGGGCGTCGACAGGAGACGCTGACTTCTCCATAGCCTCTCCTGTATAGATGGTAACAAGAGGCGGATCGGTCTCCGAGGGGACGGTGGTCTCCGGGTCAACAGACAGCTCTGGAGTCCCCTGGTCGGTAGCCATCTGAGGCACGGCAGGAGCCTCTGTTCGCTCTGGCATTGCATGCTCGTCGGACGATTCGACAGTCTCCTCCGAGGCTTCTGCCAAGGCAGAGGGCGAGGCGTGAGGAGCTGGAGGGGGATCCAGGGTCTCCTTGTTGGCTTCATCCCACTTGATGAGTCGGTTCATCGCCCTCGAGAGCATGATTTTCTCTGCAACAAACACGCAATGAAACATCAGTTAGAATTAACGGGCACTGACAGAAAAGACAAACTTACTAAGGTTGGGGCTGATGCGTGTGACTTTAAGGCTGAGGCCCGCTCGGTACATGAGCTCATCACTATGTACCAGACCCGGGCCGCTAAACTCCATGCTAGACAGAAGGCTCCTAGCTCGCTGGTAGGCCGGATCCTGTTGAAAGTTTCCTAGTTCGGGGGGAGTATGCAGGTTCTCTGTCCAATGGGAGTTGAAGGGACGATGGGGTAGTCGGATGAAGAAAAACCGCTCTTTCCACCCTTTATAGGAAGAAGGGAATCCTCCTAAGAACCTATGGCTGGGGCGCGCCATAAAGCTGAATGCCCCTCGCGAGCCAATCGGAACGAAGAAGGAATGGAAAAGGCGGGGGGTCAGGGGAATGTCGAAGAGTTTAAAGGTGATGTACGCCCCACCCATCTGAGCGAAGGCGTTGGGAGCCGTCTGGTGGAGAGGGATATCAAAATAGGAGGATACATCATGAAGAAAGGGGGGATAGGGAAACGAAACCCTGACTCTACTTGTCCTAGGAAGAAGGTAAAGAAACCTAGAGGAGGTTCTATCGGCAACTGGTCCAACCTGAGGATCACCACCGCCATCTCAACCGGAATGCTATAAGCCTCACAGGCTGCTTGCAGAGTTTCCGACCTCACTCTAGAAGGGGCAGACTCGTACCACTCCGCTTGGTAGCCCTCCTCCGGAACCCCTCTCCTACCCTGGTCTCTCTTGCTCTCCTTACCCATGGATCCTAAGGAAGAAGACGAGAAGGAAGCAGAAGACTTACGTGTGGGGAGGAGTCCTTAGGGAAGAAGACGGGGACGATGTCTGCTAAGCAACGAAGCCGGAAGGTAGACGAACGTCTTCGCCTCCCCTTTCTAAAGGGAGGAAGCCGCCTACATGTGTACAATGGGGGCAAGACACGTGGACAGCGAAAGACAGCTATATCAAAGCGTCACCACTAAACGGTCGTTTGATGTGAGCCTGCCGCGCATGTCAGCCGGAGCCACGCATGTCAGCAGAAGATCGCGAGGAGAGAAGTTAGGGCACGTGGTGAGGGCGAATTCATGAAGGGGTTTTGTCGCCATTAAAGGCTCCATGCGCTTTTATGGGTGATGGACGGTTATCATGGTTGTGCCTCGAAAATCGCCGAAGCCTTTTTAAAGACTAATTCAAAAAAGGATTGCCTCGGACCCTGGGACGAATGTTTTGATTCCTCGGACCCAACGTGCCGCCAATGGTGTAGTAATGGGTGTATGGGCCCACCATAACACAACTTCTTTGCTACACCACTAGTTTAATCAGTCATCCATACTTCCTTCGATTAGACTTGAAGGGAGGGACTTGTGATGGGGTTAAGCACCCCGTGGCTGGCACGTGGACTGAGGAAGTTATGTGGCAAGATCTACTGAGTCTGGACGACTCTCATTCCCAGACTCCCGAGAACCCCTCGGGAAGGTAGATTCCCGAGACCACCTCGGGTAGACACACTTTTGAGATCGCCTCAGGAAGACATACACCCGAGATCATCTCAGGAGGTAAGGTCCCTGAGATCACCTCGGGAAGGCGAACGCCCGGGGTCCCCCCGGGCCAAAGGACTCCGAGATCACCTCTGGGTAGCGAATCCCAAGGATCACCCTATCCGGTAGCCCGACCTCAAGTAACTATCCTCTTCCTTCGGACCTGTGGATAATTACCATTGATAATTACGGGATAATCATGGCCCATAACACGCGGTCATTAAAGCCTTAATTATCGCAACGGTCCCGATTTAATGGTTGCGAGGACCGTTACAAGGATTATCCAGTAACTGACAATTGAGGGGACGTGGAGAAGAACGTGGAGACACGTGTGACTACCACCTCAGGTATAAAAGGTACTCTAACCCCCCAGGTAAGGGGTTATGTTCATTCTTACTCACACTTCTCCTGATTTCTTTCCTCCTTAGAGACTCTCGTATTGACTTGAGCGTCGGAGTGGGCTCCGTCAGACAATCTCCGGCATGTTCCCATTAACGCTCGTGTTAATCTCGCAGGGTGGGAGCTCTTCCTCTCTCGTCATCATCCTCGTGGGCCGAACTCTGGTGATTGGCCGTCGACGTCGATTCCTTCCGGAACAACGAGAATTTGGCTTGGCAGAACTACTCCTGTACCCTTATGCTCATGGTGACAAACTGCAACATGTATGATAGGCAAGGAAGACATCTGTAAACATCTTACATCTGACAAAAGCACAAAGCATAAAAACCTGATCCATGGACAACATGTTGAGAGAGAAAAAAAGAAGCAAAGATATGATATCCAAACACCTTTCCATGTCAAGGAAAACATTGAAATGCAATAATATCAGATGAAAGCTCTAAGATAGTTGTGTTTGAAGCTTAAAAGTAGGAAGCAGATTATTTAAATTTCAAATCTCAGTACAAGCCAATATAAAGGCCCCCAAAATGAAGACAATCACCACTAGCAAAGAAAAGTATGAATGAAGGCCTAGCATAAGAATATTATATGTGCAAAGAATTTCTGTTGACAAAACAGGTAAAAATAAGGACTCTCAAAGAATAATGAACCCAGCACATAGAGTGAAAAACTTTGCGCAAGATACTTAACAGTTGTACCTGAATCCAGCAAAATCTGGAGATGAGTAAGCATTTAGAAAATTCTCAAGGTCATCCACTAAAAACGGCACATAAACTGCATTGAAACCAACTGACTTGAATGCCGCATTATGCAAAATAGGGCTCTTGCTGTGACCTACAGGTTTCCCAATAATCCCATAAACTTTTGTATCTTCTCCAATCTGTCTAATGTTGTACACATTCAACAAGTCTGAGATAGTTGGCTGTCCAGGAGCTGATTCCTTGCCCGAGTCAAGAGTGCCAAAAGTTAGATATCCTCCAAATTTTGGGCAAAGCAACCTGGAGATTAAACCTCTCTCCCCCATGACCAATCCTATCATTGGCACCTGTTATTCCTATTAATTAGTCAAACGTATGATGTCTATCTCAAGTCCAAGCAATATCCTATATTTACTTTGAATAGACCATCAATCTCTCTATTTGTAAAGGAAAGGGGAACCAGTACCATAATGAGTAAGGAATTTTGATCAAAAAGAATTTTAAAAGTGGTTTATTTTGAAGAGCAGAAGGTAAACTTAACTATCATAATAATAATGGGAGATGTTGCTTTCTTTTTTGCTTAAATAACAACAAAATCAGAAGAGGAGCTGTTCCACTAAAGAAACAGGCAAATAGAGAAATATGCAGGGGCAATTTATAAGTTATTTAAATATTGCCAATCATATCAACTTCAGGTGCAATTTGGAAAATGTAATTGCAAGTATAGCAATATTTTTTATCAAAATTGCAAGTATATCGCTTGTAGCATACTATTGCTGAGTTGCTGATTCAGAACTTGTCCGATCAATTTGACTAATAAACAATTAGTATATCGCTTGTAGCATATTATTGCCGAGTCGCTGATACAGAACTAGTCCAACCAATTTGACTAACAAAGAATGCAGAAGCTAGTTTCTTATATCCTAAAAAACTATGATGCATTGTCCTAACATATTGCCAGCAAACATTATGTCCTTGGTTTACATTTTATAAACCACATAATAGAAACATGGTCATAATAGTAATGCACATACTGTATGATTATTACATATACATATTCTCATTATCGATATTGAAGCAATATAAGAAAAGAAAATTTGAACCGCGAAGTATAGTCAAGTTTTATAGTTTACATCCTTTCTTTTGATGATGTTGTCGCTTCTATTAAATTATAGTTTCAAGCAACTATTGATGCAGGAATATTCCAGTAGAAACAGGGATCAACGGTAAAATAAGATAAAAAAAAAATATTGACCAGGTAACAGATGAACCTGGGGTGAATTGGGAAAGCGGTCGGGCGTTCTAGAAGCCCAGCATTCTAGGGATTCGCACCCCATTTGGAGGAAAAATTCTGCAAAATACGTCGTAGCTAGGGATCGAACCATGAATGTCAGGATAGCAATTAGTCGCCCTACCGCTGCACCATAGCCCCGAAGGCGTAAAATAAGATAATGAAACATGCAAGATATGTTGAATTGCAATTGATATTCATCCCAACATACAATTAGATATCAACAGCATAAAAATAACTCAAATTAGATTCGGAACTACTGATCTTAGATCCCATTTTTGGTTTAGCCAGATGCATTATCTTTTCACATCTGACCAAATAGGCCCATGCCAAATAACTACTTCCATTTAACATGATTCCACGTTGCCATGAATATCATGGAGCATACTAGAAACAGGACTCCCATTTTGATCTAAGAATGCCAGTTCACTACTAGGCACAATAGAACTGTTGGAGTTATAGGAAGATGAGGAAGGCACCCCTTCTTCTTCATCTTCTAACCCATTCATATTCCTCCATTAATGGAGGAAGGGGAAGAGACCTTCTACCCCCTATATATATGTGTTTGCTTCCAAGGCAATGGGGAGGTGAATAGAGAAGAGGTGCAATGGGTGTGCGTCCAAGCAATGAGTTCATTGGAAGAGATAAGATGTGTGCGAGGTCTATGTAAGGTCAATGAGAAAGGGTTCGCCCCATGTATATAACGTTTCCGTGCAATGTTCGTCCGGGTGCATAAAAGGAAGAAGGGTTTGTTGCGAAAAACATTCAAGATTGATTCGTCCAATTACAGAAGAGGGATTTGGTTTGTGAATCTTGAGAGACGGTTCATTTTTCGAGATCATTTCTCGTCGACGGCATGTTTTTCGATGCAGCGTTCTTCTCCGATTTCTTCTCCATCACTGTAAGTGTTTAGATTTATAGAATTTGTTTATGTAGTTCATGTTTTAGAAGATCAACAATAACAACAAAAAGAAATAAAATGAAGAAGATATGTGCACGCCAACCAATTCAATTTCATCATCAATTTGTTAGCACTTACTTGGCAATGCACAATTACTTGAAACATGCGTGCGACATCAACAATGTCCACAGCAGTCGTTGCAATCTTCACTATGTCAGCTCCAACAGCTTGTATTGTTGCTACAAGACCACTCAACTCCTCACTTGATGGAGTAGTTTGATAATTGTGAGAGGAAACAATAAGCTTGAAACTCTCTGGTTTCTTTCCAGATATGAGTTTAACAAAATTTTCAGCAACCTGCAAGTACAAAGTGAACACGTCTGCAGATAAGGTAGCTAGCAGAAGCTATATAATAACACTGGAATTTCTTAATTAGCTACTAGGAATCTTCAATTAGCACCGCAAATATCAAAATGCACACATCATTTTTCTTCCTGGTAATATTTAAATTCAGCATTTGGGTGTGTTGCATTAAGATTTGGTGCATTTACTAGAAGAATATATACAATAGTGTAAACACCAACCTTAAGCTCAATGTCAACATACTCAGCTCCTAATTCCATGGCTAAGCATAGCGCATCAAATCTCACTTTGTCATCACCCTCATATTCACCTCCTTCCCATTTTGGCCTAAGGAAGATAAAAATTTAAAGTTAGGATCAAATATAATAACATGAGTTCCGCGCCATTTTGATTAATTATGCAGACAAAACAACTTTGCAGCATCCAGGATAGAAGCGTTAATAGGGCAAAAGAGCTTCAGATAACATTGGGGGAGGGGGGATTAAACTACGGGTATTCTTGCTTTCAAAAGGATTAGCAATGGTTTCATCCAATCTGGCGAAGAAATGCCCGCCTTCCTGTTACGCTTACGCTACTACAGATGACAAATGGAAACTGAAAAACTAAGGAACGCGCTCGATAACCAATTTTGTGCGCGGATTATATTTTTGAAATATCATGTACAAAAAGCATAATAAGAGAAAGGAAATAGCACCTTAAACTGCTTCCTAAATCCCTCCTCTCTTCAGATCATTGAATAGAAAACAAACCAGAAAATTACAGCCAAGAAAAGAAACCTAGAAAATCGAGTATAGGCTAATCCCAAACCGATAGAAAGATCGCCCACTGGATAATCCCACCAAGGGGGAGGGGAAGGGGGCGAAGACTAGTGATCCTGTCACCGAGTGAGGTGGACTTCTCAAGAGTAAAGCGGACCCGAGTACTGTTGATGTCGGCTCCGACCTGCAAGGAAATGACCGTTAGCAACCGTCGGGGAAAATCCCCGGCAAGACCCTCCGACGGTCAAGTTAGTCTCCGAGAGAAGGAAGAGAGCAATAACAATGGAAGAGTAGTGAAAAAGTACTATCGCGCGTACCTGCGAAGGGGAATGCGGAGGGGCTTATATAGCTAAGAGAGCTGACAGCTGCTATCTACGTCTACTGTCCTTCTGGACCCGGCGGGGACAGGAGCATGGACACTGTCAACTCGCGGAATGACACCAATCGGCGCTGCCCAGTCTGACACCAGTAAGGGGTGGCATGGTGTGGGGTGCCAGGGTGTGCCAGAGAAGTACAGAGTCGGCGAGATATCCGCGATGCGGGCACGATCGAAGTAAGGCCTGTGCCGACCCTCGTACCACAACTTGTCAGCATAATGTCAGGGGACAGATGTTATAAAGAAAGGGGCAAATCCTGAGCTAGATCGCCGACCGGTTGGCCTGAGCGAAATCGGGTCGTGCAATTAATATCTCAGAGTAATGCAGGGCACTCCCCGAGTCAGGGAGTACTCGGGTTTGATCAATCCGCCTAGTCCCAGGTTATATGATTAAGGCGCCGAGAGAACACCGACTAGATGCCCACCGGATGTGACCCCGACAGCCCTAGGCTCGGCAGTCGATGCTTCTGGCTAAGGGCTGATGTAGCAGGTGCCTCGGGTGTCAGACGGGGTCGGGCACTCGGCGTCTTTCCCCGGGACTCGGGTCGGAGTACATCTAACTAACTGCGGGGTCGGGTGCTCCGGGCCGAGCGAGCTTTGAGCTTATGACCCCACCAGTCCACTTACACTTGGTGGGCCACTTACACGTGAGCTACGCCGGGATCATAAACATCCCCCTCGAGTCTAGTCGAAGGAGGCGTTGAGTCCGACTGACTGGACCACTAGTTTAGAACGAGTCTGGCACCTCCGAGTGGGTTGTTTGCCCGACCGGTCTGCGTTGTCTACCTCTCGACCGCCTAACGGAGTGCCGCCTTCGTCCCATCTGCCTGTCTTATCGGTCTTGTCCCCGACCCTCGCAGGGCCGATTCGAATCTCTCGTATTAATTACCGTATTAACTGTTGGGGCCACGTGTCCGCTAGCTATTGGCCTCTCGGGTGACGAAGCGTCCGTCGCCTGACACAGCGAATGGGCAGCACGCACATATGACGCCGAACCTCGGGAATTACCTAGGGTTTGATCGGACGGCCAAGATCCTCTCTCGCCTTTTCTCCGGATTACCATCGGACGACCGACATCATTCGCTCGGCACTATAAATAGGCCTCTCCCCCGCAGCTTTCACCATCGCTTTTCACTTTTCACGCCGAATTGCTGCTGGTTTTTCCTCTGCTAGGGTTCCGGCGTTCACTGGCAGCGACCACCCTTCGGTCTTCTTCTCCAGCGAACCCCTTTCCACTCGGTCAATTCTCTTCTTTTCACTTGGTTATGGATTCTCCTTCATCTCACTCAGACCTATGATACTCGACCATGGTGTTCGAGCTCCACCATCACGACCTCGACCAGATCCATTCCGACTACCATATTTCTTCCGGCCACCGCCTTCGCCTACTCGACCCGACTGACCGACCCGAGACCGCCCCCCTTAGCTTCATAACGATCTCCCGAGACCACTTTCAGGTCGAGCTTCGTTTCCCGATCCACCCCTTCATCTCTTCCATCTGTCGCTTCTTTCAAATCCCTCTCTCCCAGCTGGCCCCCAACGCCATCCGCTTGATGTATGGCTCGGTAGTTATCTTTAACTTATACAATATCCCCCTAGAGCTTGAAATCTTTTATTACTTCTTTTATCCTAAGAAGTAGGAGCCGGGCGACTTCTTCTTTCAAGCCCAAGCCAAAACTTCTTTTTTATCGAAACTTCCGACCTCGAATAAGGGTTGGAAGGAGCGTTTCTTTTTCATAAACACCACCCCGACCCCGAGCCGACCTACCTCTTGGATCTCTGACCTACCTCCTTCTCCTCCTCTCCCCAAGAACTACCGATCCCTTCCCTCCTACCAGTCGGCCCTGTCTAAAATCAGGGGCCGACATTTCCATGGGGCCCACCTACTCGGCGAAGACATCCTGTATGTGTTCGGGCTCAGTCAAGTGTCATTTCGCCGACCCCGATCACTTGGTAAGCTTTCCATTCCGTCCACTGAATATTTATAGCTAACTAAACCTTTGCTATTTTGCAGCAAATATGATGCTCGCGGCCCCCTAGAGGAGGGGTTCGGCCTGGATGACGCCGAGCTAGAATCTCGAGTCGCCGAGCAGCTGGCCCAGCGAGAAGCAGCTCCCCTAGCTTCGGCTCCCATCAACGTATCTTCTCCCTCGGGCACTGAAGCGGCGCAGACTGCCAACCCGGAGCCCATAGAGGTAGAGGACCAGCCCTTGGTCCTAAGGCGCCGACAGGACCGAGGCGTTGACTCGAAGCTGGCACTTTCGACTGCTACTTCAGTCGGGGCCTCTACCAGTTCCCAGCCGAAGAAAAAGAAGAAGACGGCAGCCAGACATTCAGCCCCGCCCCCGGCTCTAGCTCGGGCAGGTTCGTCCAGCGCGCTGGTGCCGCCGATCCAGGGGGATTTCATCCCCCCGCCCGCTGAAAGTCCGAGCAACCGGCCGCTGCACCTGGTCATGCCTTCTGGTGCCGACACTGCCATGGGCCTAGAGAGGCCGACTGATGAGCGGGCCGAGCGGGCCCAGGAGATCCATCTATATGGACCCTTGGCCGACCACTTCTCTCAGGGCCTTCGGGAAGCTAACTACCAGGCCCTACTAGCCGAGCGAACGCGTTCCTGTCCGAGGCTAGTCAGGTATGTCTGTTTTGCACTTGTATTTTTTCTTACGTTCCTCCTTGACTCGGTAATGAGATATGTTTTGTTGCTTGCAGCTTTATAGTTTCGCCTATAGCCTGGCTGTCTCCCTGATAGCCCACTGCCGAGCTAGGCACCGAGCGGAATGCCAGGTGGAGAGGCTAGAGACTCAACTCCGACACGCTCAACTGGTCTCCAATGAGGAGACCCTGACTGATCTGCGGGCTGAGATCATAGCCCTGAAAGACCGCCTGGCTAACTCGAAGGAGCAGCTGGAAGTCACCAAGGCGCAGGTTGACTCGGCTGACACGGCGGTCGCCCAAGCACACCTCCGAGTCTCCAATTTGGAGTATACGGAGCGCAAGGCCTGGGCCCTTGAGGCTTAGGCTCGAGACGAGCTCACAAAAGCCAAGGCGGAGCTCCTCAAGGCGTCGCAGTCGGCCTCGTCTCTGCGCTCCAATCTGGCGGCCAAGGAGCGGGAACTGCTGGCCCAAGTCGAGAAGGCCAATTCCCTGGTGACCCAGCTGGCCGGTCGGGATGAAGAACTCAACGCCCGGGCCGAAGAACTGAGCCAACTCCGGGGGCAGCAGTCTGCTTGGGAGGTCGCTCAGTCGGAGCTTGAAGAGCTCCGGGCGTATAAGGCGGGGAGGCAGCTCAATGGGACGCTCGGAGGGTTGAGTACATCAACTCTCTGGAGTTCAGCCGCGAGCTGTCAGAGAGGCTTCGCCCGATGCTCAAGCAGCAGCTGCTTAGCACCTTCGAGCAGCTCAAGCAAGGCGGACACCTCGCCCCCGACCTACCCCTCAACACGGTCAAGTTCTCAGGCTTGACCGAGCAGATGCCGGAGGAGGCTCTCCGACCCTTCAAGTGAGGGTCGGGTTTTTGTTTTTCTTTTTTTTCTATTTTCCTTGTAGAGGCTTGCCTCATTTTTGTAATGAACTCAATAGTTTGAATGCAATTTCACTTCTTTCTGCGTATTGTCGTGTGTGCTTGTTATCTTTTTGTTTCTAAGTATTGGTGACCCGGACAGATACTCGAGTCCCCCACCGTATTCCATTCTTCGCGAGGCCGGCTCAGCTAACTCGGCCAAAGAACGCAAAACTTGTCTAAGTTAAGGCTCGAGATTGGCCTTCACATTGTATACCCACTTGGGGGACTAAGCACACATGGTCGGATTACGTTTAAGGAACGTGGATCACCACGCATTCGACTAAGTCAAGTATAACGTTGCTTGCTCGGAAGGTGCGAGTTTGCATACTCAGTCGGGTTTACCTCTGGGGGCGTGGGTCGCCACACGTCCGATCAGGGAACCGAGCCAAGAGGTTCATGGGAGCATGCCCACTTATAACTCGCTCAGGGGCGAGAATCTGGACACTCGGTCGGCTAAATCGCAGGGAGCGTGGGTCGCCACGCATCCTGACCGGGAGGCGAGCCGAGGGGTGCGTGGGAGCATGCCCACTTATAACTCACTCAGAGGCGAGAGTCTGGATACTCAGTCGGCTAAAACCCAGGGAGCGTGGTTGCCACGCGTCTGAACCGGGAGTCGAGCCAATGGGTGCGTGAGAGCATGCCCACTTATAACTCGCTCAAAAGCGAGAGTCTAGACACTCGGTCGGTTAAATTCCAGGGAGCGTGGGTCGTCACGCGTCCGGGTCGGGAGCCGAGACAAGGGGTGCGTGGGAGCATGCCCACTTATAACTCGCTCAAAGGTGAGGGTTTGGACACTGGGTCGGCTAAATCCTAGGGAGTGTGGGTCGCCATGCGTCCGGACCGGGAGGCGAGCCGAGTTGTGCGTGGGAGCATGCCCACTTATAACTCGCTCAGAGACGAGAGTCTGGACACTCGGTCGGCTAAATCCCAGGGAGCGTAGGTCACCACGCGTCCGGATCGGGAGCCGAGACGAGGGGTGCGTGGGAGCATGCCCACTTATAACTTGCTCAGAGGCGAGAGTCTAGAGTGCCTACAAGCTACATGAGAATCTTGGTCTTCCATTATCGTTACAGAGTTATGCAATACAATCATCTCACAGGCCCTCATTCTGACTCTCGATATGGTTGGAGATGAATAGCACTCCAAGGTCGATCGAGCTTCTTTCCTTGCTCATTCTCTAGGTAGTATGCTCCGGAAGCCAACTTCTGGATGACCTCGAAGGGTCCCCCCTATTGAGACTCTAACTTGCTGACATCCCCGACTGACTTTATCCTTTTCCAGACGAGGTCACCGACCTGGAACGCCCTCGGCAACACCTTTCGATTATATCTCTACTTCATTCTTTGGCGGTAGCCAAACATCCGAGCGGCTGCCTTCTCTCGGATTTCCTTGACCAGGTCCATCTCCAAACGCCTTCTTTCCGAGTTATCTTCATCATAGGTCTTCCGTCGGTCGGACTCACACCCAACTTCAACAGGCACCACAGCCTCGCTTCCGTAGACCAGCTGGAAGGGTGTGTGGCCCGTGGTTTCTCTCGGTGTGGTTCGCTGAGCTCACAGGACGCTCGGCAATTCGTCGACTCAGGTGTTGCCCGCGTGGTCGAGCTTAGTCTTCAAGCCCCTCAAGATTTCCCGATTGGCCACCTCTGCCTGGCCATTGCTCTGTGGATATGCTACGATGTAAAGTCTTGCTGAATGTCATACGCCGAGCACCATTCCTGTATTTTTCGACCCTGAAACTGTCTTCCGTTGTCCGAGACTAGCTTATGGGGAATCCCATACCGACACAAGATATTCTGCCACAAAAACTTGATAACAGCCTGCTCAATGATGCGTGTCAAGGCCTCTGCTTCTATCCACTTGGAGAAGTAATCCACAGCCACTAGCAAAAATCTTTTTTGTGCAGCGGTCGGGTAGGGCCCCACTATGTCCATGCCCCATTAGTTGAACGGGCATGAGACCATTGACGTCTTCATCATTTCCATCGGTCAATGAGGGAGGTTACGGTGCTTTGACAGGATAAGCAAGTGGAGACCAGTCGGTCAGCGTCCTTCTGCAGGGTCGGCCAATAATATCCTGAAAGCAGTGCTTTTCGAGCCATAGCCCGAGCTCCGGCGTGGCTTCCATAGATCCCCATATGTATTTCTTTTAACACATATTCGACATCTTCTTCACCCAAACACTTGAGTAGAGGCTGGGCGAAGGCTCTTTTGTATAGCGTATCTCCGACCAGGGAGTATTAGACTGCTTGCTTTCTCAGGAGTCGAGCCTCCTCTCGGTCGGCCGGGAGGGCCATGTTTGTCAGGTAAGCGATGAGTGGCACTCTCCAATCAGTCCCGAGTTCCAACTCGGCTTGTTGCTCGATGTGCATCGCCATCATTGTCTGACTGCTTGGTTGTGGAAGTACCCAAGAGCCTACCGAGCTAGCCAGCTTGGCTAACTCGTCTGCCCGTAGATTACTTTCTCTCGGGATCTTCTGTAGTTTGACTTCCTGGAACCCATCCTTTTGCTTTTCATAGGCTTCCACAAAGGCCTGTAACCGATCGCTATTGACTTCGAAACGACTGGAGAGCTATTGGGTGGCCAATTGTGAGTCCGAATATAACATTACCCGAGTGGCGCCCACATGCTTAGCCGCCTACAGTCCAACAATAAGGGCTTCGTACTCGGCTTCATTGTTTGTGGCTCGGTACTCCAGTCGGACCGATAGGTGCAATTGTTCTCCCCTTGGTGAGACCATCAGAATGCCAATCCCGCCGCCTTGCCGAGCCGACGACCCATCCACGTAGACCTGCCAAGCTTCTTCAACTTCTTCCGAGTGCAATTCACTTAGGAAATCAGCCAAGGCTTATGCTTTAATAGCTGACTGAGCTTGATACTGGATGTCGTACTCACTCAACTAGGTGGTCCACTTGATTAATCGCCCTGATGCTTCCGGGTTTGAAACCACTCGACCCAGATTACTATTAGTCAGGACAACGATCGGGTGTGCCAGGAAATACGGTCGGAGTTTTCGAGCAGCTAACAACAGAACATAAGCTAAATTTTCGAGTGTCGTATATCGGCACTCGGCACCCTTTAATAAATGAGCAAAGAAATATACTAGTTGGTGCTCAGCCTCATCCTGCCTGACTAACACCATACTGATCGACTCAGTCGCGACCGCCAAATATACATACAATACCTCTCCGACCTCTGGCTTGGCCAACACAGGCAACTCGGCTAGATATGTCTTCAATTCCTCGAACGCCTTGTCGCAGTCAATGTCCCATTGAAATTTTGTGGCCCGGCGGAGGGTCTTGAAGAAGGGTAATCCTCGCTCAACGAAGCGGGATAGTGCTGTGATTCGCCCGATGAGCCTCTGTGCCTCCCTGAGACTTCGTGGTGGGGGCACGTCGAGTAGGGCTCGGACTTTACTCGGATTGGCTTCATTCCCCCTCTCGGTGACGATATATCCGAGGAATTTCCCACTTCGGGCTCCAAAGAGACACTTGGCAGGGTTCAACTTTAGTCCATACTGGCGCAACGTCTGACAAGTCTCCTCCACATCAGATACCAGGTCGGCCGCTCAGTTTGTCTTGATCAGAATGTCGTCTATGTATACTTCAATGTTCCGACCGATCTGCGATCGGAAAACCTTGTTCATCATTCACTGGTAGGTGGCTCCAGTATTCTTTAGCCCGAACGACATGACCGTGTAGCAGTACGTGTCATTCGCTGTGATGAAACTGACCCTCTCTTGGTCCTCGACGGCCAAGGGCACCTGGTGATAACCCTGGTACGCATCTAGCATGGAGATAAGTTCACTCCCGGCGGTCGAGTCAACTATTTGGTCAATCCGGGGTAAGGGATAACAATCCTTCGGGCAGGCTCGGTTAAGGTCCCGAAAGTCGATGCAGACTCTCCATATGTTGTCGGGCTTAGCCACCAGCACCACGTTGGCTAGCCAGGCTAGAAATTGGACCTCTCGGATGTGCCCGACCTCCAATAACTTCTCAATCTTAGCTCGGATGACTTTATTCTGCTCCGTGCTGAAATCTCTCTTCCTCTGCTTGACCGACCTAGCATTGGGATACACGTGCAGGTGGTGCTCCGCCACCTCCGGTCGAACACCCTTCAGTTCCCTTACTGACCAGGCGAACACATCCTGGTTCCTGGTCAAGCATTCCAGCAGTGGCTCCTTCGACTCGCTCGGCAAACCCGTGGCTATCTTGACTCGGGACTCTATCCGGTCGGGGAGCAGCTGAATTTCCTCCTTGTCCTCGTGGAGCTCGGCCCAAGGAGAGGATTGTACCATATTGCAGCTACTGGACATGCGTTGAGCCTTTTGATTCTCAATCCGGACATCGTCCACGTAGCATCGGCGAGCCATCCTTTGATTTCCCTTAACCTCCCCAACCTTGTCGCCAACCGGAAACTTAATCTTGAGATAAAAGATTGAAGTTACTGCCCAAAACTCGTTGAGGGTCGGTCGGCCCAGAATCACATTGTAGGCTGAGAGGGTGTCCACTATTAGGAAGTTGGACCATCTATTCCTCTTTAGTGGCTCTTCGCCTAGGGAGATGGCCAGGCGAATCTGCCTAATCGGCTGCACCTGGTTCCCCGTAAATCTGAACAGTGGGGTGGTCACCAACTCCAGCTGGGACGGCTCGATTTGCAGTTAGTCGAAGGCCTTCTTGTATAATATGTTGACCGAGCTGTCCGTGTCCACTATGGTTCGGTGGACCTAGTAATTGGCGATCACTGCGGCGATGACCAGGGCATCATCATGCGGGACATCTAGTCCCTGTAGATCCTGTGGCCTGAAGCTAATTTGGGGCCCTTGTGCTTGTGCGTCACTCGTACCGACCTGGTCGATCTCCAGTCGACGCACCTGTGCCTTCCGGGCTCGGTTGGAGTCTCCCCCGGTAGGACCGCCCGAGATCACGTGAACTCCTCCTCGGATGGCATTCTGCTGATTGGCCTGCTCCTCGTCCATTTCTTCAGACTCGACTCGCTCCTCTAGTGGGAATAAGTTACGGGCTATCGGGGGATTCCACCTAGGTTCCCCGGCTGCTGGGACAGCTGTCGGACTTCCTCGACCCGAGCCGCGTCCAGGAGATGCCTGATGCCCCCGTCCTCGGCGGCAGGAGCCCGACCTCTACCAGCCTGTCGGCACTCCTCCGTGTTGTGCATGTTGCTCTGGTGAAACGCACAATAGAGCCTCCTTGGGCCACTTGTTGCACATGCCAGCGCTCCATCCCTACTCGGTCGATTGCTCCCCGAGGACTACGGATGGGCCCACCCGGGGATCGACTATTTTGAGCAGGGCTCGGAGTCGGCGTACTAACCACCTCTTTCTTCCGAGCGGCTTGTGCTTCCTCCACATTGATATACTTGACAGTCTTTCCTAACAGGCTGTCGAAGTCCTTTGACGGCTTCCTGATCGGCGAGCAGAAGAAGTCTCCCTCTTGTAGCCCTTGGGAGAAGGCGCTGATCAGCACCTCGGGTGTAGCGGTTGGCACGTCTAGTGCCACTCCATTGAATCTCTTGATGTAGGCCCGGAGTGATTCCTTAGGGCCTTGCTTTAGTGCAAACAGATTGAGGCTGGTCTTGTGATGCCTCCTACTGCTAGCGAAGTGTTGGAGGAATATCCTCCTAAGTTTCTCAAAACTTGACACGGACCCGTTGGGGAGTCGGTCGAACCATCATTGAGCTGGTCCTGAGAGCGTCATCAGGAAGACTCGACACTTCACACCCTCGGGATATTGGTGCAGTAGGGTCGCACTCTCGAATTTCATGAGATGTTCCTCGGGGTCAGTTGTTCCAGCATACTCCGGTATAGTGAAGAACCGGAGATTCTTAGGGACTGGGTCCTCGAGGATCTGCTAGGAAAAGGGGCAACACACTAGGGAAGGCGGAGTCGAGTCGACTGGGGCCATTCTCTTGTCCAAGCGTGGATTGTGCGTCTGGCTGGAAGCGGATGCCTCAGCGGGAAGCGAATGAGCCTCATCGTCCCGGGCTCGGTAGAAGGTGACAGGGAATGGGACCGAGCCTCCTTTTGGTCGAGCAACGTTTCCCTGACCTTCCGAGTGGCCAGGCGCCGAAGGCTCAAGAAATCGAGCCGCCGGGCTGCCAGCCTGCAAAGACCTCTGCGGTGTTTTCTGAGCCCGAGCAGCCAACAGGAACTCGTATTCTTTAGGTGTGAGGGTCACTGTCACTCGGTTGGGATCTTCCATCATGCACTCTCGATCAAGCATAAAGTCCCTCCTTCTAGCGCCAAATATGATTCTGTCGCCGAGTGAAGTGGACTTCCCAAGAGTAAAGCGAACCCGAATACTGCTGATGTCGGCTCCAACCTGCAAGGAAATGACCGTTAGCAACCCGCAGGGAAAAATCCCCGGCAAGGTCCTCCGACGGTCAAGTCAGTCTCCGAGAGAAAGGAAGAGAGCAATAGCAATGGAACAGTAGCGAAAAAGCACTATCGCGCGTACCTGCGAAGGGGAATGCAGAAGGGCTTATATAGCCGAGGGAGCTGACGGCTCCTGTCTACGCCTACCGTCCTTCTGTACCCGGAGGGGACAGGAACATGGGCACTGTCAACTCGCGGAATGACACCGATCGGCGCTGCCCAGTCTAACACAAGTAAGGGGTGCCGTGGTGCGGGGTGCCAGGGTGTGCCAGAGAAGTACAAAGTCGGAAGGATATCCGCAATGCGGGCACGATCGAAGTAAGGCTTGCGTCGACCCTCGTACCACGACTTGTCAGCATAATGTCAGGGGCAAATGTTATAAAGAAAGGGACAAATCCTGAGCTGGATCGCCGACCGGCCGACCCGAGCGAAATCGGGTCGTGCAATTAATATCTCAGAGTGATGCAAGACACTCCCCGAGTCAGGGAGTACTCGGGTTTGATCAATCCGCCTGGTCCCAGGTCATCTGATTAAGGCGCCGAGAGAACGCCGACTGGATGCCTACTGGATGTGACCCTGACGGCCTTAGGCTCGGCAGTCGATGCCTCTCGCTAAGGGCTGATGTAGCAGGTGCCTCGGGTGTCGGACGGGGTCGGACACTCGACGTCTTTCCCCGGGACTCGGATCGAAGTACATCTAACTAACCGCGGGGTCAAATGCTCCGGGCCAAACAGGCTTTGAGCTTATGACCCCGCCAGCCAGACCAGTCCACTTGCACCTGGTGGGCCCAACCCATCCTTATGTGGTGCCAGCAGGGGCATAGCCAGGATTTATATTTATCTGGGGCTCATCGTCGTCTAAAATTTAAAATAATAAAATTTTTAACTAAATCCAAACTTAAAATTTCATAAATATTATTGTCTAATATTATGACAACTCAAATAATCATAGCTTATTTCTAAATATTCAAAATAATTTTAAAGTTGTCACATTTTAAAATACTCGGGTTTGATCAATCCGCCTAGTCCCAGGTCATATGATTAAGGCGCCGAGAGAACGCCGACTGGATGCCCACTGGATGTGACCCTGACGACCTTAGGTTCGGCAATTGATGCCTCTCGCTAAGGGCTGATGTAGCAAGTGCCTCGGGTGTCGGACGGGGTCGGGCACTCGACGTCTTTCCCCGGGACTCGGATCAAAGTACATCTAACTAACCGCGGGGTCAAATGGTCCGGGCCGAGCAGGCTTTGAGCTTATGACCCCGCCAGCCAGACCAGTCCACTTGCACCTGGTGGGCCCGACCCATCCTTATGTGGTGCCAGCAGGGGCATAGCCAGGATTTATAATTATCTGGGGCTCATCGTCGTCCAAAATTTAAAATAATAAAATTTTTAACTAAATCCAAACTTAAAATTTCATAAATATAATTGTCTAATATTATGACAACTCAAATAATCATAACTTATTTTTAAATATTCAAAATAATTTTAAAGTTGTCACATTTTAAAATACTCGGGTTTGATCAATCCGCCTAGTCCCAGGTCATATGATTAAGGCGCCGAGAGAACGTCGACTGGATGTGACCCTGACGACCTTAGGCTCAGCAGTCGATGCCTCTCGCTAAGGGCTGATGTAGCAGGTGCCTCGGGTGTCGGACGGGGTCGGGCACTCGACATCTTTCCCCGAGACTCGGATCGAAGTACATCTAACTAACCGCGGGGTCGAATCCTCCGGGCCGAGCAGGCTTTGAGCTTATGACCCCGCCAGCCAGACCAGTCCACTTGCACCTGGTGGGCCCAACCCATCCTTATGTGGTGCCAGCAGGGGCATAGCCAGGATTTATAATTATCTGGGGCTCATCGTCGTCCAAAATTTAAAATAATAAAATTTTTTAACTAAATTCAAACTTAAAATTTCATAAATATTATTATCTAATATTATGACAACTCAAATAATCATAACTTATTTCAAAATATTCAAAATAATTTTAAAGTTGTCACATTTTATTTCAAAGTCGCACAATTTCAAAATCTATAATAATAAATCAATAAATAAATAATATTAGCGCAATATATGAGACGAAAATTAAACTAAATCAAATGGATAAAATTTTCACTTGATACGGCCATAAATCAAACATATACAACGAATCGTAATTAATTCAAATTAATTAATTATTTTTCAATATCAATAAAAAATTATTTATCTCGTATTCTAAATTGATTGTTGTACCTATAACAATCTATTTGAACGAGAATACAACAAGATTCAAAAATAAGTAAAATTATGATTCTCCTTGATCTAAGCAATACAAGAGTTGTTAGGTAAAGTTGTTGGTGCATGAAAGAAGATGATATATAACAGTGGTTGCTAGTATGAAAAAATAAAGAAGGAAGAGAAGCTTTTTTTTTTATTATCTTAATTATTTTAAATGAATTAAATTAATTTAATTTATCATTTAATTGGATCATAACACGATCAAATCAATTTCAATTTGAATAACATACTATTCATCTCCTCATCTGATCATTAAATTTAATTCACATTCCATCTAATTTAAATTTAACATTCTCATTTTATGATAATAATTTAATAATCTCTATTTTATTTATTTTTAATTTTAGATTTTATAATTTTTTTCTAAATATTTAATTTATTTTGGATAGGTTCAAAAATTAATAAAATTAAAAATTAACACATGAATTTTGCAAATTAGGTGGGGCTGGGGGGTGCATGGTTGGCCGACCGAACTATAGCTACGTCGGGATCAACTAGAAAAGACCTGTAGGTGACGAGGGCTGGGAGTGGGCCAAAAAAAGGTGGATCCGCCACCTCAGCGGCCCCCGCCAGCCCGCCCCAGGACCAACACGGAGGAGGTAAATCACGGTTATGTCTGGTGTGGTGAGGCGCCTGGGGTCGAGGGAATTAATGCCAGCAGACCAGAGTTTTATCCCCGTGCGCAACTGGCGACCCTCGAACCTGTGACCTCGACCAAATCGACCAGGCGCCTTACCATCCGATCCAGCCCGTGGGGGCACGAGGGCTGGGAGTGGGCGGTCGCGGAGAAGGAGAGGGAGATCGCGGACGGCATCGAAGTCGGAGAGGTGGTCGAGCTGGATCTCAACGATGTCGGCGCCGCGGGCCTTGGCGGCGAGCGCGTCGGCCAACATCTGCTCCACCGTCTTTGACACCGAAGGCACGCAAAGCAGCGTCATCTTCTCGTTCTGTCGCTTGTCGCATGCAATGCGGCTTGCGACGGTGGATGAAGCAGCGAGAAAAGCGATGGTGGATGAAGCAGCGAGAAAAGAGGAAGAGGGGCGAAGAGGCGGCAGCAGGAGTTTGGTGGCGCGATTCGTTTCGTCACGCTTGTGGGTGAGAATCCGAGGAAGCTGGAGCAAATACAACTGTTGATGTGACTCACGTACATTTTACAGCTGGATGCGCCATCTCGGCCGACGGTTTTTGTTTTTTTATTATATTAATAATTGCTAAATTTAGTACGTATTTTTTTTTGTGTGTATTTTAGAAAATCTATATTAGCAAATTAGTAGAAATGATTAATCCACTAATTTAAATTCAATGTTAAATATTAAAAAAATTATGATGGCTTTAATTATGTGATTTAATATTTAAAAAATAAGTTTAGTTAGTTAGTTAATGTTGAATGAAGTGTAATGTATTTTAAAATCATCATCTAGTTGATATTGTTAAGCTTCAAAATTACCTCAAAAATATGGGAAGGGCCATTTAACATGGTTCAATTTGTCTAGAAAGTTTATTTAAGGGCTTTAAAGATGTCTTTAGTGTGATCGACAAATAATTCTTAATTGGTCAAACAGAGTTAAAACAAAATTAAGTTTCCACGTGTATTAGTTTGGTTGACCAAAATCTTTAGTTAGCCAACAAAATTAGGTGTCTTTGATGACAAAATAATTTGGGCAGTCAAAGTTTGCCAAAATTTTACTATAATCGGCAAATCTCTTTACGTAATGCATTAACTGGATTAAACTACTCAGTTAAAATTGCTAATCTACACATTAAACTACTCACAAAGAGCAATTCAAGAACATATAAATTGCTAATTGTATTAAGTGTCATACTAATTGTTTGGAACAATCCTCTCTGTAAGGATTACATTTAGTTAGATATTATGTTTCCTAGAAGACATTTAGAAACGTTTCTTTAGTTTATCTGTGAAACGAGATTAGTACGAAAAACGATAACAAGAACAATAAAGAACACACACAAGATTCACAAGATTTACGTGGAAAACCCTTTACGAGAAAAAACCTCGGGCAGAGAAGGGAAAATCACTATGAACGGTGGAATACAAAGTCGGTGACTCTGATAAAGTAAAGAAAAGTAGAGAGAAAAGAGAGGTAGAGAAAAAGAAAGAAGAGGTAACAAATTAACTTTCTTGATTTAAAAAACGTGTCCATGAGATGCACAATTTATAGAGACCTTAGGATACTTAGTCAAATGAAAAATTAATAACGAAACTATTAATTAACAGATTTATAAAGAATCTGTTAATTAACATATTAATAAGAAAAATATCTGATAATAAATTTAATAAGGAAACCGTTAATTAACAGATTCATTAAGAAATTATCAATTAACAGATTACTAAGAAAATATCTAATAATATTTAACTTGGTCAATTTATTCTTTTTTATGTCACACCGCAATCTTTTTGGCCCAGATCAAACTGAATTCGGGTCATCAAACTCTAACAATCTCCACTTTGACGCGAATTTCACATATCTTCAAAAGAATATTCTCCACCTCTTCTTTCTTTTAAATATCCACTTGCAGCGAACAGCTTTCTTACCCTTAGATAATTTCACTAAGTCTCATGTGTCGTTCTTACCAAGTGACTCCATCTTCTCCTGCATAGCAATTATCCACTTACCAAAATTATCGCAGCTAATTGCTTCTGAATACGTCTCAGGTTCTTCACCGGAATCAATCTCCTCAGCCACGTTTAAAGCATAAGCGACCAAATCAGCCTCTGCATATCTCTGAGGGCGTCTAATTTCTCTCCAAGGTCTATCTTTCGCAATGGAATATTGTGAAGGTGCCTGTGATGAGCTCGTTCCATCCACAACATCTAAAATAGGCTCTGGAGTAGTCTCTGTAGATATCAACCCAATCTCAATCTCCACCTGTGTGCTTGTCTTCTGCTTATCTTCCTTAGAAGGAGTTTTAGATGGAGACCCCTGAAGCATGCTAGTCTCATCAAAGACAACATCTCTATTGATGATGACTTTCCCGATCTCTGGACACCAAAGTTTGTATCCCTTCACTCCTTGTCTAAAGCCTATAAATATGCACTTCACCGAACGAGACTCCAACTTCCCATTATCAACATGAGCATACGCAGGACATCCAAAAATTCTCAAATCAGAATAACTAGCAGGAGTACTAGACCATACCTCTTGTGGAGTTTTCCTTTCAATAGCAGTTGATGGAGAGCGATTGACAAGATAACAAGCATACGCAGCGGCTTCTGCCCAGAAAAACTTCGGTAGCCCAGCATTAAGAAGCATACAACGCACCTTCTCCATCAAAGTCCTATTCATCCTCTTTGCTACACCATTCTGTTGAGGAGTATGTCGAACTGTATGATGTCTCATAATACCTTCAGCTCTGCATAAGACATTAAACTCATCAGAACAAAACTCCAATCCATTATCAGTTCGAAGATGCTTCAATTACCTCCCTGTCTGTTTCTCAATCATGACCTTTCACTCCTTAAAGGTAGTAAAAACATCACTCTTATGTTTTAAAAAGAATGCCTAAACTTTTCTTAAAAAATCATCAATAATAGTCAACATATAGAGCGCACCACCTTTCGATGGTACTCTAGAAGGCCTCCACAAATCAGAGTGAATGTAGTCTAGCATACCCTTTGTGTTATGAATGCCAACTGAGAACTTGACTCTTTTCTGCTTGCTAAAAACACAGTGCTCGCAGAACTTTATCTTTGTAATACTTTGACCATCAAGGAGTCATCTCTTGCTCAATTCAACCATGTCATTCTTACTCATATGACCCAAACACATATGCCAAAGTCTTGTAATATCAGAATCAGACATAGATGACCTTGCGACGGCAACATCACCTATTACTATGGATCCCTGCAGAACATATAAACTAGCAGTTCTCCTTAGTCCCTTCATCACAACAAGAGACTCTTTTCTGACCTTCACAACTCCACATTCACCAGTGTAGTTGTACCCTTTAGAATCAAGAATACTCAAAGAGATTAGATTTCTCTTCAAATTAGGGATGCGCTTCACATCACCAAGTGTCCGAATGACACCATTAAACATCTTAATTCTGACCGTACCAATACCAGCGATTCTGTAGGATGCATTATTGGCCATCAAAACTCACCACTCGAAATCGTTTCATATGTTGAAAACCAGCCCCGATTGGGACACATATGAAACATACCGCCAGAATCAAGAATCCATTCCTCAATCTGCTTCAAATCAGTATCACAGGCAACGAGAAGTTCACCATCACTGTGATTTTCGACAACATCAGCCTCACCAGACTTCTCTGATTGTTTTCTCCTCGAATTTTCACCTGCCCTTTTATTCTTATTCTGCAGCTTGTAACATTCTGATTTAATGTGACCCTTCTTCTTGCAATAATTACAGATCTTATCCCTATTTCTGGATTTCGACCTGCCCCTGATATTACCACCAGAGCTTTTCTCCTGAGTCCTTCCTCGAATAATAAAACCCTCATCCTGAGCCTCAGATCCTTCGACAAGCTGTTTCATTCTCTTTCGAAAATAATGAATCATAAACTTCATTCAAAGTAAGAGTATCACGACTATATAAAATAGTATCTCTAAAAGTCGAATATGACGAGGGTAAAGAACACAGTAAGATCAATGCTAAATCTTTATCATCATATTTGACCTCCAAAGCCTCTAGGTCAGAGACGATTTCCTTAAACACAGTCAAGTGATCTCTTAACGACGTACCTTCTGTCATGCGATGAGAATACAAACGTTGTTTCAGACCCAGTTTGCTCGTAAGACATTTTGTCATGCACAACTGCTCCAATTTTAGCCATAGTGCAATAATGGATTTCTCCTTCAAAACATCCTATAAAATCTCATTCGATAGGTGAAGGTAGATCTGAGATAGGACTTTTCGATCCTTACATTCCTTTTCCTCCTTTGTCCATGTCGAGGGCATGTTGTCTATCCCGAATAGTGCGTCGTCCAAGTCCAGATGCGCTAGCACCACTCGCATCTTAACCTGCCACAGCGTAAACCTGGTGTTGCAATCCAAAAGCGGAATATCATACTTCATGTTTGCCGTTGTCATTTATCCCGGTTGAAATCCACAAAATCAAAACCAACTTGGCTCTGATACCACTTGAAACGAGATTAGCACGAAAAACGACAACAAGAACAATAGAGAATACACACAAGATTTACGTGGAAAACCCTTTATGAGAAAAAAACCTCGGGCAGAGAAGGAAAAATCACTATGAACAGTGGAATACAAAGTCAGCGGCTCTGATAAAGTAAAGAGAAGTAGAGAAAAAATAGAGGTAGAGAAAAAGAAAGAAGAGGTAACAAATTAACTTTCTTGATTTAAAAAACTTGTCCATGAGATACACAATTTATAGAAACCTTAAGATACTTAGTCAAATGAAAAATTAATAACGAAACTGTTAATTAATAAATTTATAAAGAATCTGTTAATTAATATATTATTAAGGAAATTATCTAATAATAAATTTAATAAGGAAACTGTTAATTAACAGATTCATTAAAAAACTATCAATTAATTGATTACTAAGAAAATATCTAATAATATTTGACTTGATCAATTTATTCTCTTTTATGTCGCACCGTGATCTTTTTGACCCGGATCAAACTGAATTCGGATCACCAAACTCTAACAATCTGAGAGACAAAATCTTTTCAGGGATTCCATTTCATCACTGTTAAATTTCCTTGGCGATAAAAACTTAAACAAGGTTCTTTATTGATCAGACATGAGTAAATAAGCACAGAGAAACCACCATCCTACCTAACAACATGAGAGTTTCTGCAGAATAGATTACTTCAAGTAGGGTGGTTATGAAGAGGATCGGCATTGTTAGCTTAAGCATATCTCCAAACCTTCTCCACCAACCTCAGCTCTCAAGCACTGAAACCCGCACGACTCGAGCTCTGCAATGACCTTGTCTATAACAGAGGAAGAAAGAGCTGCCCCATGGTCAAGGAAGCATTATCAAGCAAGATTTAGAGGATAAGTGAATAAAGTAAAATAAATGGATTAATTGTTTCAAAATCATATATAATATCCATACGAGTAAAATAAATGGATTAATTGTTTCAAAATCATACACAAGCACATTTTCAGATTCAAAGTACACCGGAAATTGTCACTGCAAACATAAAAGACAACCAACCTATGCAGTTTTCAGAGGGCACGGATGCTAATTTATAGGCTAATCCATATCGTGTCCGGGCATTTGTTCAGAAAAAAATATATAAACGAGTAAGAGAGAATTCATTTGAGGACGGATACACTGACTGGAGCTCCGTGAATATGCCAATCTGCATAAGGTTATCAGAAAGTCCTGAGACAATCGAGGCACATAATAGTTTTAGGTGAAAGCTCCACTCTCAGTAAATGGCTCTGGGAGAAATGTGTTCCTACGATTCTAGAGTTCTAACTAGCATAATTGAACAATTTAGAATCTTTAGATTACTTCTGCTAAGTATTGCTTGTGTGATGCATCCTTATAAGTTCTGTCTGAGATGCATCCTTATAACTAAGAAAATGATATATTTCATGTACATATATTAGATTTATCAAGTTATTGCACATTGGCTCTACATAATATTTCCAGGCATAGCCGTTCCTTAATCGAACAGCTAGATATAGCTCTGATATATATACAATTAATAATATGTCATCTGTTTCCATAAAGCTCTATTATATCATTCTTTCAGAGCTACTGCATATGGATAAACTTCAATTTAATCTGTCTTGAACAAACAAGAAATATAATGTACTCTGGAATTCATCGGAGCTAATTTTCATGTACCAATACAATGAAATACTAAAGAAATGGCAAGAAATTTGTATATGAAAAATCATTGTGGCAGCAAACATCATGTTGAATGTCATATCCACAGATCTGTTATCATGCCTCTTCATGAACTACATGAACCAGTCCTGATGAATTAACTAACTCTGTAATGGCAAGTTCGTATCATAACTGTTGGTATCTTCACATAATCCACTATTGAATTTGCTAGAGATGAGGCAAAACCATGCAAGCCACAAAGGTGTCAAAAATGCATTTTACTAGTACATTCTAGAACTGATTAGGATTGATTTTGGTCTTCTTCTTTTCCAGTATAATTTTAGCACATCATATGTACCATAAATATGATAATTCCAAACAATGTGCAGATACAGTTACCTATTAGACTGAAAACCCTTGTGTGTATCTGCATGCTAACTTTTTTCAATTATAATAATGCTCTTATCGTCAAGAGTTGGTTGACATAGTCAACTTTATCCTGGATTTCTATGGAAGGAAGAAAAACCTAAAGGATTATGGTGATTAGTTAAACAAACAATGTACGCTGAGTGCTTGTCAAGGATTTCTTTGGTAGAAAGAGGAAAGGGATTTGAACAGACAATATGATTATTTGTAGGGCTCCATGATGAGAAGTGATCCATGTTTATGCATCCAAAAATATATAGGAATACAGCTTCAACCTATGCAGTGGATTATCAACTCCCAAAGATGTCTAAGCTCTACAGCACATTGGTGACTAAATAAATGGATGTTCAAGCTTCTTCAACTAAATCCTGGTGTATGTTATCTAGATAGTCTAGATAGAAAATAAGGATATACACTGACCTCATGATTATCAACATTGCATAATGTGGTTGAGCATTGTGGATCTACCTTTGTAAGTACTAAAACACTGGCACTAGATTCCTCGTATCATCATCTCCTTTGTGCAAATTTCTACAGTCAAAATTCTTCTAAGAGCTTAAAGAAAGCTCTTAGAAGATTGTCCTAAAACAATCATATGATAGACTACAAAAATAAAATTTATAACAAAAGAAAAATTACCGAAAAACTTAGCAAATTTAAGAAGTTTAGGTATGGATCACAATATAATTAATAAATTGTGGTTCATGTAGTTGATATCAAAAATCAGAATTTAACCAGGCACAAATATAAATCTGAAAAAATAAATATGATAATAAAATAGGTTTAAAAACTAAAACTATGATATGATGACATATAAATAGAAGGATACATGTAGGCAGCAGAGTCAAAACACAGCCGCCGCCACCAGCTCCAGTCAGCTTGGATGCCAGTTTGTACTTTAGTGTTGTCCGAAGCACAGTTTCTATAGAAGCATGGCTTACCCCCATGCATTGCAGTAAACCCTGGTTCATTTCCATTAGTTCCTCTATTTTCTCTTCTCTTGCAGTAATTGAAAAGTCATCAGGAACAGCTGACTGTATTATGGCTGATAGTTCCTTGCTAATAGAGTCAACTGCTGCGAACACAGAAGCCATAGCATCCTGATGCCTCGAGGCTCTTTCAGATACACCGGCCACCAGCGCTTTTGTGTTCCTCCCAACCTTTGTATTTGTGATGAGCATTCTTAGGGGTGCACTAGATTTAATGCGAGTCACTTCGCCCAACTTAAACTGAATCATGCTACCTATAAAATGGGCACTTAAAATTTAAACTATAAAGAGCAAGTTTCCTAATCAACAATGAGAAAACATATCACATCTTAGAAATGATGATTTAGCAAATTACCAAACAGGATAAATTACAAATCCAGAAAGAAAAAAATCTACAAATAGAACATAATTGAAAGATCCATATGAATGAAAAACTCAAAAAAGTTTACTGATTTGATACCGAATGTGCTCACGGTGTTATCAATGCCAGATGGCTTCCCATGGATAATTTTTTCACCTTCGAATGCCCATTTATTCACAAGTTCAAGATCATTATTGCACAATTTCAGCCATCCACCTTGTGAATTATCGATCATAATGGCATCAGACAAAGCAAGCAGAGCTGCCGCAAGTGAAACACAGTATGATGCAGATGAACCCATGCCCGAGCCAAGTGGAAGATCAGAGAAGACAACCACTTTTCCTGGTTTGTAACTTGATAAATAGAAAGGCAAGAATGAGCTAAATGGGAAAGCAAAGGAAACAGTAGAAAACGGAATCAATCGAGAGTGTTACCCGTGGATCGAGGTGTAGAGATGAAGGAAGGCGGAAATCCCAGAAGCAAGCGAAATCTTTGCCTCAGGAATGCTCTGTTCTTCAACTAGGGCTGCAATCAGTTTCATTCGTTCATCCGTGCACGAGACCGGGGATGAAGAAACAGTTAAAGAATCCCCCAGACTCGTCCTTAAACGAGAGAGCGGCCAAGAAAAAACCAAGTTCATATCTTTAAGCTCTAAACACACCGATCCATCAGCATGGCCTAGATTCCAACAAAAGATTGAAACTTTGGAGAAAACCCCGAAGAGAAAATGCATTGAACATCGACCGGAGGGAGAGGTTGCGAACCTGGAAGGCGAGGGAAATCGGGGCGGATCGACACGTGGGTGTGGAGGTCGACGGCGGCGGCGACGGCGGTGGAGCCGTGGACGACGGCGTGCTCGCCGGAGATAATGATCTTCCCGGGAGATCGGGCTCGGACCTCCGCCATTGGCGCTGCTGCGATGCTAACGCGAAGCACGATGGCGGAGCGGAGCGGAGAAGCAATCCAACGACGACCACAGCGAAGAATAAGGGAGACCCGAGGACAAGAGTCACAGTTGCTGGCGGCTCCGTTGGTTTTTTTTCCAACAGAGACATTTTGTATTAATTTATTATATAATTATTTTTTAAAAAATAAACAATAGAATATTAATCGTATTGATTATTTAATTTAAAACAATAATTTTTTGCTAAATTTATCCGGAAGTTACTAAATGGTTTGGAAAGGGTCAAATCAATCCTGGACTATCAAAGAGCTCCTTTTTCTTCTATCCCTTCCACCTATATTAATTCTCAACTCATCAACTTTTATTATATTTGAGCAACATTCAAGAGATTAAAAATAATTTTTTTTTATAATTTAAATGCATACAAGTTCAACATCTTTCTCCCTCCTAATCACCAATCGGCCACTCATCGAAAATGAATTTCTCTCTCTTCCTCTCACATGCTAATTTGTATAACTCAAATTTATTTTTTCTTAAATTTAACTATTAAAATCATAATCAAAATTTTACATCAAATCTAGCTACCATCTTTAAAATCCACTATTTCATGTGATTGTAAATTTATAAAAATTCAAATATTCTAAATTTATTAGTGAATTTCGGTAAAAACCTACTAATCAACTTAGAGAGTTTTAATTGCACTCATTTAAAGTCTTATAAAGTTTTGAAGTACCAAATAGTCTAAATGTATTATCCTTTGCTAATTTTGAACTTACCTAGTAGTGTCAGGGAGAAAAAAGCATTCAACTAAAATTTATGAGACTGATCTCGAAGAGACCAAAATCATATTGAGCTTGATTTGACAGCAAAATCAAGTTAGGCTTGGTGTCAAACCAAGATCAAGTTGGGCCTGGTCTATAGGAGACTAAGCCCAAGCATTAGAGTTAAAAGTTAGTAAGATACTGGAGCACTTTTAGAGAGTCTAAAATAAGTGGAGAGCACTTTTGGACTTCTTACAATCTCAAAAACTCATAGGATCTTAAATGAATATAATTTGAGCTCATTAAGTTGATTAATGGCTTTTAACCAAAATGTCCTAATGGACCTAGGCTATTTGAATTTTTGTAAACTTGCACTCATCCGATAGAGTTGAGTGAGAGGAAAATAAAGACGATATAAAAAATTGGTTTTGATCCAAGAATATTGTGTGCTTTGTATGGGGAGACCAAATCCAACTCGATCTTGATATGCTCTCAGATCAGGCCCACAATGCTTCTTGATCAGAATCAAAATTTGGCATCATATCTATCTTCCTCTCACACAACACTACTAGATGGGTGGTGCACGTTTGCAAAAATTCAAATAGCTTAAGTCTATTGGTAGATTTTAGTCAAAACTCATTGATCGACCTAGAGAGCTCAGATTATACTCATTTCAGGTCCGTGGATTTTTGAGATTATAAAGAGTCCAAATGCACCCTTCATTACTTATTTTGGACTCCCTAGGGGTGTTATAGTATTACGTCAACTTTTAGCTAGAACACTAGGGTATGGTCTCCTAGAGACTAGGGCCAAGTTAGGCTTGATCTGAGAGTAAACCGGGACCAAGTTAGGCATGGTCTCCCCACACCAGTCCTACAGTGTTCCTTGATGAGAATCAAAGTTTGACGTTATATTTATCTTCCTCTTACTCAACCTTACCAGATAGGTATAAATTTGCATAAATTCAGATAGCGTAAGTCCGTCGTTAGGTTTCAGTCAAAACTCACGGATCAACCTAGAGAGCTCAGATTGCACCAATTTCAGATTTTGTAGGTTTCTGAGGTTGCAAAAAAATCTAAGGCGCCCTCCATTATTTATTTCAGCCTCTTCAGATGTATTATAATATTATGCTAACTTTTAGCTATAACTCTTAGGCCTAATCTGAGAGCAAATCAGGACTAAGTTGGGTCTAGTATGGGGCACTAAGACGAAGTTGGGCATGGTGTGGGACACTAGGCCCAACTTGGTCCTAGTTTGCTATCTAATCAGGCTTAACTTATTGCTAGTGACTTTTTTCTCCTTAGCGCTACTAGGGAAGCTTAAAAATAATAAGGAGGATACATTTGGATCCTTGACATTTAGAACACATAATACTTAGATTGGGTGAAATCGAAATTCTCTAGGTCGATCAATGACTTTTGATCCAAATCTACTAAATACTAATGGATCTAATTATTTAGATTTCTATGAATTTGCAACCATATGAAAGAATAGAGTTTGGAGAAGATATATTTGATGTCAAATATTGATTTTGATTTCAATAGTTAAATTAAAAAAAAATCCGAGTTGAATAAATCGGTAGAGGAGAGGAAGGGAGAGAGATTTTTGGTTTGAAAACCTTAACAATTTTTTTGGTTTGAAAATTTTTTTGTGCTTAATACTATTACTCAAATGGGAAGACTAAACCCTAGGGTAATTGCAATCAAAAATAAAGAAAAAATAAAATAAAAAATAAAGAAAAAAAATTCAAATACATTAGGTTTGCATGAATTTGGACAGTAAAGTCCTTAGCATAATATATATATATATATATATATATATATATACTTGTTTTATGGTGCACAGACTATAATTTTTTAATCTTAAGATTTAATCTTTAGATTTAAATTATAATATTTAAACTAAAAAAATTTTAAAAATAAAAAAATATATTCTTGGAGTTCATCTTGTCAGCACCCTAAGACAATTTTTGGTCACCAGCAAACAACCTAATAAATTTAAATTTAAAAAATTATCACGTGGACTTTCGATCTTGACTTCTCTCTTACTAATCAACCTCTTAGTCACTATATAGCATATATAATATGTTCTTTGAATCACATAATCAAATGAGACTTGTCTTGATACGGACTTTCTATATATTTAAAGTTTAATTTTGTTGGAAAAAATATGGATTCATCGTTGATTTTTATTTTATTTTTAGGTATCATAAAACCTTATCCAGTGCCTTCCACTGCATGTTGCATAAAAAATCAAAAATATAATAATAAACTTATACACTTTGCATTCCATCCTTTCAAAGAGAAACGGTAGAATTTACAGTATTTTTCAGAATCGAAATTATCAGTGTTATCTATTTCAATTTCATATACCTAAGTTCCTTTTTTTCACAAAATAATAAAAAATCTCAACTACAACATTGTATAATATTTTCCTCTAACCAGGTAAAAAATCTAAGAGACGTCGGTGGTTAGATGATGAGATATTTATGCTTCCGAATTTTATTTTAATAATCGACAAAAAAAATTATATTGAATTGAACCAATCATTTTCAAAATTAGTCGATTTAAAAAATTAAATATCTAGATTAATAAAAAATTATTATTATTTTAATTTCTGCTTTCCAAACTTATTGATAGATCTATATCATTTAAAAATTTAAGTTTGAATTATTTTTTAAACTATGGAAGTCTTGAACATTCATTAACAATATTGATTATTGATTAGTTAATATCATTTTCTCTTATCCTATAAGAAATTTGTGATGAATTTTATTAAGTTATAAGTTTAAAATTTTATTATTTTCAATTTTATTAGCAATTTCAAATTTGATGGTATTGATATGATGAGGCTTTCACGAATATATTGATTTTAATTTGAATTGATTCAAAATTATTTAGATTAGTTGCAGACAAAATAAATTAATAGATCTATACGATTTAAAATTTTAAAACTTTAATGTTTTTCGAAACATAAAATTTCTAAGAATTCATATTGATTAATAAATAACACTGTACTGAGTTTTATAATGAAATAATGAATTTGTGATAAGAACTTTTGGCCGTAACAAGAATCATTCATCTAAATTCCATTACATTACTTAACCTCTTAAAAATATATTAACTAATAAAGGTTTTTAGCTAAATGAAGCACCTAAAGCATTCGCTGACACTTGACTTCCTTCAGTCCATAGGCAAAATGAACCACCTTAACAATCTTTAGTTCAACTTCAATATGTTAGGACCAAAATGAATTAAGATATCTCCATAATGACATGATATTGTCCACTTTGGGCCTAAGCCTTCATGATTTTGCTCTTGGGCTCTCCCCAAAAGGCCTCATAACAAGCTATATACTCTGCTTCCATGGTTGATGTAGCTGTAAGAGTCTGTTTAACACTCTTCCAAGAAATAGCTCCCCCAGTTAACATGAATACATAACCTGATGTGGACTTATGATCATCTGGGCAACCACCATAATCAGAATCAAAATAACCTGTTACCTCAAGATGATTTGATCTCCTATATGTGATCATGTAAGTTTTTTGTACTTTTCAGATACCTCAAAACACGTTTTACGGCCTGCCAATGTGCCACACCAGGTTTACTTAAGTATCTCCCAAGTACACCAACAACAAAAGCAATATCAGGACGTGTACAAACTTGAGCATACATAAGGCTGCCAACAACGGAAGAATATGGAATTTTCTTCATATTTGTCATTTCACTTTCAGTTTGAGGACACTGATCATTAGACAACTTCTCACCCTTTTGAATCGGTGCAACACAGTGCTTACAAGATTGCATATTGAACCGGTTTAGAATTCTATCAATATATCCTTGTTGAGACAAACCAAGAATACCACGACATCTATCACGATAAATCTCAATACCCAAAACAAAAAATGCATCACCAAGGTTTTTCATATCAAAATGAGTCATAAGCATCTGTTTAGTCTCATTCAGAAAACTCACATCATTACTAGCTAAAAGGATATCATCAACATAAAGAACAAGAATAACAAATTTTCTCCCACTCCTTTTTAGATAAATGCACTGATCAACTGTATTTTCTTCAAAACCAAGAGAACTTATAATATGATCAAACTTTAAGTACCACTGTCTAGAAGCTTGTTTTAAACCATAAATAGATCTTTTCAATTTGCAAACCATGTGCTCCTTACCACTTTCAACAAAACCATCAGGTTGATCCATATAGACATCCTCAAATAAATCATCATTCAAGAATACTGTCTTAACATCCATTTGATGAAGCTCTAAATCAAAATGAGCAACTAAGGCCATCACAACACGAAAAGAGTCTTTAGTAGAGACAGGAGAGAACGTCTCTTTATAATCTATGTCTTCTCTCTGGTTATACCCTTTAGCAACAAGTCTGGCCTTGTACCTCTCTATCTCTCCTTTAGCATCACGTTTGGTCTTAAAAACTCATTTACAACCAACAGATTTACAACCTTCGGGCAATACCACCAAGTCTCAAACATCATTCTTTCGCATAGAAGCTAATTCATCTTCCATAGCAACCAGCCACTGTGAATTGTGAGAATCAGAAATGACTTCATGGAAAGTAATAGGGTCAGAATCCCCAACACAAGTAAACTCATGTTCCTGCAAATAAACAACATAATCCTTGAAATCTAGTAGACCCAGTAGATGTGGGAACACGTTGAGATCGCCTCAATTGAGGCATAATAACATCAGGATTCTGAATATCAGGATTCTGAACATCATAGTCAACATGCATATCAACATTAGCATCAACAATGGAATCAGTGACTTCATCATTGAAGGATCGATTAAGGTGTGCTAGAGGGGGGTGAATAGCACTTTTTCTCGGATTGAATCTCTACAAAATTGTTAGCACAGCGGAAACAATAAAATGCAAAGTAAATAAGAAATAACAATGCTAACAATACCAGATTTACTTGGTATCCACCCTGGTCGGGTGACTAATCCAAGAATCCGTCGGTGGAGCACTCCCCGGATAACCTCCGGCTATCACGTGTCGCTCCTTGTAAGTGGAGAAACCTCATCACAACACCTCGGACGCTTTGTGAACACAATAGACTACTAACCGGCTTTTTCCAAGCAGGTTTCGTCAAGAAAGATAGTAGGAAACGAACCCCTTTAAATAGGGCTCGAATCTGAAAACAGCCGCTACCAGTCGACTGCCCCTGGGGCAGTCGACTGGTCCCATTCAAATCCGACCGTTACAGTACAACGTTCGAATCTGCCAGCTGTTCCAGTCAACACCAGTCGACTGCCCATGGGCCAGTCGACTGGTACACACCTAAGCCTAGGGTTTCACTCCCGAGTACAAGTCTCTCTCGCACTCAAACCCTCCCGGCTTAACCCCTGAGTATAAGCCCACATACTCAGACCCTCACCACTCAGTTGACTCTTCACCAGCAGCCTTGACTGTTGCCTTTACGCCCTCTTCATCTTCAGCCCTCGTCCCTCGGATGCGCACGCAAGCCTCTAGCTTGCCTCCATGCCACCCTTCACGTACGCCTTGAAGTCCGCGTCCCTCGACTCATCATCCCTGCTATCCAATGGTCCCTCGGATGCGCACGTAAGCCTCCAGCCTACCTCCATGCCATCCTTCACCTGAAAATGTTAACCAAGTCCATGCGTACCTGTACACCTGCACACTCTTGTACACATGTGAGAACAACACAAACCCTAACTTAACCATATTGCCCACTCATCAAAATATCATGATCCTCCAGATCATCTCAGGGCCAATTGCCCCAACAATCATGAGTGGTAATGACTGGCATAGATTCGGGCAAAGGAGCAATAGGTACAGGAATATTGACATACTCTTCTCTAAAGTTAACTACACGTGGCTGCTGAGTTGCAACATGTTCTAAATCGCTTTCAAAATAGACAGCACGGTCAGATTCAACAACTCTAGTGGTATGAGTTGGACAATAAAATCTAGAACCCCTAGATCCAACACAATATCCTACAAAAACCCACTAATCGTCTTAGGATCAAGCTTCTTTATTTTTGGATTGTAGACCTTGACTTCTGCCTTACAGTCCCAGACACGAAAATGCTTCAAAGTAGGCCTTTTCCCTGTCATAAGTTCATATGGGGTCCTTGGAACTGACTTACTTGGCACATGATTTAAAATATAAGCTGCTGTCTTTAAGGCTTCTCCCCATAAAAATCAGGAAGACTTGAATGGCTAAGCATACATCTAACCATCTCATGAGAGTACGATTTCGCCTTTCAGCTACGCCATTTTGCTGCGGAGTGCCAGACATAGTATATTGTGCCTCAATACCACAATCCTGTAAAAACCTTGCAAAAGGACCAGGATTCCTGCCAGTTTCATCATACCTTCCATAAAATTCGCCACCTCTATCAGACCTAACACTCTTAACCTGTGTGCCAAATTTCAACTCAACGGCAGCTTTAAAAGTCTTAAAAGCATCTAAAGAGTCTGATTTTTTACGCAACAAATCAATCCAGCCAAATCTTGAAAAATCATCAATAAAAGTAATGAAATATCTATATCCTCCCAAGGCAATGGGAGTAATTGGCCCACAGATATCTGTAAAAATCAACTGCAGTATCCCATCACTTCTAACAACTCTATTCTTTCTAACTCCAGCAGCAAGCTTCCCTTTCACACAATCAACACAAGTGTCAAAATCTGAGAAGTCCACACTATGAAGAATATTCTCCTTGATCAATCTCTCCATCCGTTCTCGAGATATATGTCCCAATCTCTTATGCCACAACATAGAAGAGTTCTCAATAACTTTTCCACGTTTTTGCCCAACAATATTATTAACATTGGTATGACGTGTTTCAATAGAAAAAGGATCAAGATTCAACATATACATGTCATTCAACTTGACACCATAACCAACAATAGTAGATTCATAATATAAAATAACTTTATTAGATCTAAAATGGAAAGAGTAACCACAATCATCCAAAACAGAAACTGAAATTAAATTCCTTCTCATAGAAGGTACACAAACAGTGTCTTGCAAAACCAACTCATGTCCACCACTTAATTTCAAAGCAACTACTCCTATGTGCTCCACTTTGACATTCATTCCATTTCCAACTGCAACAGACACCTCCCCTTCATTTGGTCTTCTCTTGGTTTTGAGCTCCTGCACAGATTTTATAATATGAATTGTCGTACCAGAGTCTAACCACCAAGTATGAGAAGGTACATCTACAAGATTAGATTCAAAGCACACTAGAGCATGATGAATACCTTGCTTTTGGTTTTGCTTTTGCTTCATCTCTAACCACTTCTTAAACTTAAAACAGTCAGATTGTTTGTGCCCAAATACATCACAAAACTTGTAAATGCCATTAATCTCTTTTTAATACCAGATGAGTCACCACCTTCATGAACTGAGGAAGGTCCTGATTTATCACTCTACTTCTTCTTGAATTGAGGCTTGTTACTCTTCCCCTTAAAATATTTCTTCTTTTGCTCATGACTCTTATGAGAAACCAACTGAACAACTTGTCCCTTACCCTTTCTCATATTTTGCTCTCCTGATTAAAAATGGCTACAAGCTCATCAATAGACCACTCCTCCTTTTGTGCATTATAAGAAGTTTTAAGAACATCAAATTCAGAAGGAAGAGAGTCTAATACTTGCTAGACCAAAAAATCACTTCCCAATTCCACTTTCATGGATTTCAACTTGTTGTACCAATTGGTGAGCTTCATGGCATGCTTGCGCACACCCGATACACCATCATATCTACTTTTTGTCAGTAATGAAAGATAGGAGGTTTTTTCTGTCTTGTCAAATTTCTTAAATTTCTTGCCCACAGACACAAGAAACTCTTTAGCACTGTTTGTCTTAGGAATATTATCTTTGATGGTCTTGTCCATAGTGAACTTCATAGTTATCAGACACACTTTATTAGAATGAGCTCACTTATCATGTTTTGTTATAACAGCAGCGGAAGACTCAGGTGTGGGAACTTCAGGCTCATTCTCAGTAAGGGCAGCATCAACGTTAGAAATAGCAAGGAACAACTTAACAGAGTCAACCCAGTCCTCATAATTAGTTCCATTCAACTTTGGTAAGGAGTTCATACTCATAGGCAAAGCTGGAATTTGTACATTAATGAGAGATTTGTTATCAAGCATATCCAACAAAAGAAATAGAGCTTATGACCACAATAAAATTATCTCATGCAAAAGCAATCCCGCCGAAGGGTCCCGAATTACAAGTTAAAAATAAAATAACTCTTATATCACAGAAAATAATTATATTCTTAAAGCTAATATCGAGAGGATATTGAGAACTTTAAAATATAATGACCATTCATTAGGAACTATATCAATAAAGACAAACCGATATGGTAGGTGCATTATCAAAATAATTCCTAACGCCACATTAATAACAATAATTTTCCAATAATAGTATTTTATCATAATCTGTCCCGCGAAGGCGAGCTTACTACTATGAAAAATACCCAAAATAGTACCAAATGGTCTAAAATTAGCATACCTCTGAAATATGTCATAAAATTTCATAATAGCAATATGACATATCATTATAATCAAAATATGCGCAAGAAAAAGAATAACTTAGACCATAATTTGGAGAGCACCAAAGTAATTCATGTAATAGAAAATGAATAATACTTCATTTTGATCTCTAGAGCATTCAAAAAAAAAACTTAAGGGGAAGTATAGCCACGTACAGAAACTTAAAACCTTAAGATTTTTTTTTCTTAAATTAAAAACAAATTTTTTTCTCTCTCTCAACTGTCATCCAGATCATTACTCGGTCAATATTCCAAAAAAAAATCCATGAGATAAAAGAATTAATTGCTCGGTCAGTAAGCTAATTACGATTCAAGTTCTTCCTTCATTTTATATTCGCTCTTTAACCAGAAAAGAATTCGGGCTAAATCCTTAACACTTGATTTAAACAGTAAATTCACTGTCGTATCAGAATTAGATTGGCTCTCATACCAATTGACGACAAATCGAAATCCAATGTTTTGACGATAAATTGAAATCCAATTCCAAATATGACAAATGATAGGTAAATGCAATAGATATAATTAGGTGCTAGAATTACCTGGAGCGGAAGACATCATCGAGTCCATGATTTCCTATGAGAGAATGCAAGCGGCAGAGAGTAACTCCTCCTATCACCCCGTCAATCACAAAAACCCATCGTCGTTTCAATGAGGCAACGACCACTTTATATTAGGGTTAGGAGTAAGGGCCTTTGCAGATTAGAAAAAATGGGCCAAGCCTGCCCATTATAGCTAAGCCCAATAACAATAACCAAACAACATCATATCCACATAATTTGGCATCTAATTAATCTAGAATATAATCAAAATATATAATTAAATTATTTATGCTAGTCCACGACATAAAATATCCAACATTCTCCCACTTGGACAGCATAAATAAATACATTATGATATACCAGATTAATCAACAATATGTGGCCACAACAAGATGCCAAAATAAGTCAACACAAACCCAAAAAAAAGGTCCAAAATAGAACTACAAGCATCCCAATAATGCAGAAAATCACACTCGAAGGAATAATGATATCATGCATCGCACGACACTTGTATCCAGTGACCCAACAACAAAGTGGAATATGGATAAATGAGAAAGCACAACAAAATGACATGTCAAAATTTGAACAAAAGTGTTATTCCCAACAAATGGCCCAAGCATCTGCCCAAGATGCCATATGATAATAACAAGATTGAGACTGGGTCCAAAATGTCTCCATAATATGCCATCACAATATATATATACACACACACACACAACAATAATTATAACAATAAAAAAACTGTACAGAATAATCATATGGCAAATAAAAAATAGCAACAATAGCTATTTATTTGAACAATATCTCAAATATTACGAGTATGAAGTCATAACAAAATATAAACATAAACTCCCACTAATCCAAAATATCAAAAGACCTCACTATACCCATACGGGTCACATGGTCAACAAAGGCTTTAACAGTTATGCCTTTTGTTAGGGGATCAGCAATATTTAGCTTTGTAGGGATATGCTTGACAATAGTTTTAAACTCTTGGATCTTCTCTCTTACAAACATAAACTTTGTCTCAAAGTGTTTTGTCCTCTTTGAGCTCTTTGAACGTCGGGGCTTGTTGACCAACGGCGGTCTCCGGCCGCCGCCCTGAACACCGTACTATAACCAAGAGGGACACGTGAACCCGTCGGGGCTTGCTGACCAATGGCGGCCTCCGGCTGCCGCCCCGAACACCATACTATAACCAAGAGGGACACGTGAACCCGTCGGGGCTTGCTGGCCAACTGCGGCCGGAGGCCGCCGCCCCGAACACCATACTATAACCAAGAGGGATACGTGAACCCGTCGAGGCTTGCTGACCAACGCCGGCCTCCGGCCGCCGCCCCGAACACCATACTATAACCAAGAGGGACACGTGAACCAGTCGGGGCTTGCTGACCAACGCCGGCCTCCGGCCGCCGCCCCAAACACCATACTATAACCAAGAGGGACACGTGAACCCGTCGGGCTCATCGCACCCTCCTCGCCGCCCTCGGAAAGTTCCTGATCGGTCTGGTGACCGATCAGGAAGCTTGTCGCGCATGGGCACGCATCCTTTGTCGCTTAGGAGATCAAATCCTTTTATATATATAATATATATATATATATATATATATAATGATTGTGAGTGATCCGCTCATGTGTTACTGCCAACTCAATTTTTTAGTTTTTTTATATTAATTTTTTTTATTCTCTCTCCCCCTTCACTCTTTTTAAAATTAAAATATTCTTTTTTGTTTTCTTTCCCCTTCCTCCTATTATAAAAACTCTTACTCTCTATTCACTTTTCCAAATTCTAAATTTTCCTCGCTCTCACTCTCTTCTCCTTCGCCATCATCTTCCGTCGCTCATACTCCTACCCTTGTTGTCGTCTTCCGTTGCTTTGCTCCTACCAGCCTCGTCGTCATCTTTTGTCGCTGCTGCTCCTTTTGTCGAGCGCAAACAAAGTTACCTCAAGGCTCTTCTCGACGACTAATAAAGATCCCCAAACTCAAACAAAACCAAACGCTGCCGCCCCCGCCCTTTTCATTCCGCCTTGCAATTTTTTAATTAAGGTTTTCAACTACAACATCAGCTACTACAATATTATGATGATACATATTGTAGCAGCTACCTTAAAGTTGCTACTACAACCTTTTGCTGCTATAACCTTGAAAGCAGTGGCAGATTTAGGATTATAAGTTCGAGGGGGCCAACGTAAATAATTATTATAATAATAATCAAGAAAATAATTATTATAATAATATCTTCTCTAATCTTTCAAAGATATATAATGTATATTTAGTTAAAATTTGAAAAATAAAAAATATTTTTTAAAAATTTAATCATTCCAGGGATTTGAACTCTAGACGTATGCTAAAACAAAAATTAAACTTACCATTAAACCCACTACAAATATATATTCTTATAGGAGTCCAATTATATATATACTAAGAAAATAAAAATTTCTATACTAAAAAAATAAAAACTTCTATATAAAAATAATATTATTAAAAATTGGGGGAGGGGGGGGGCCGTGGCCCTCCCGGGTTCCCATGTAAATTCGCCCCTGCTTGAAAGTGTTAAAACCTTGAAATTGCTATAATGGAAAAATTATTATAATTTTTTTAGTTATCTTATTTACAGAAAACTTGGCAAACATCTACATTATAAAATTTTACAATATGCTACATCTTAGAAGTTCTATTACACAGAACTGAGACACTTTATGTAACTATTTAAGCAGAATCAACTACAATATTATTTATAGTTGATTAATAATATATTTGCAAAAATATTTACTCTACTGCTACAACGTAAAAGCAAACTAACTCTGCTTAACCATATTATGACAGCTACTTTAAATTAGCTGCTGCAACATTATAATAGATTTTGTACAAGTACTTACTATACATTGTAACTGTTGGAACCTTGTCGTTTGCTAGAGGGGGGTGAATAGCAACTTTCTCGATCACCCACTTTAATCGTGATTTTCTTCCTACACGTTGTTAGTGCGCAAGCGGAATGACAAATAATAAAAACTAACAACTAAGAAGATAAATCAATTTACGTGGTTCGGAGATGAAGCTCGTACTCCACGGCTATCCGTAAGGTGGACGATCCCGATCCATCAGTGGATGACTCCCCGGAAGACCTCCGGCTAGCTCATGTAGATCCTTGTGGGTGGAGAAACCTCGCCACAATTCGAACAACACTCCTGAGCACAAAGACTACTAATTGGCCTTTAACCAAAGCCAATTTCGTCAAAAACTCTCGGCCAAAACCGAGCCCTTTTAAATAGTGCTCTTGGCTGAAATGACCGTTACTAGTCGACTGCCCCAGGGCCAGTCGACTGGTCCCACTCAGATTCGAACGTTGCAACTCCAACGTTCGAATTTCCAACCACCACCAGTCGACTAATCCCCCATCAGTCGACTGATCTTTCTGTGGCATACACCAGTCGACTGATCCAGCACCAGTCGACTGGTCCACCCTTAAACCTAAGGTTTCCCTTCCCGAGTACATTTCTCTCAGCACTCGGAACCCTAGGATTTCCCGAGTACAATTCCCTCAGCACTCGAACCCTCACGACTCAGCTGACTCTTCATCCAATAACATTGATCTGTTGCCTTCAAGTCCTCTTCGACTTTTACTCTCGTCCCTCAGATGTGCACACACGCCCACGGCTTGCCTCCATGTCATCCTTCGCGTATGCCTCGAAGTCCGCTTCTCTCGGTTCATCGTTCCTACTCTAGCAGCCTCGACCTGTTGCCTTTAAGCCCTCTTCGACTTTGGCTCTCGTCCCTCAGATGCACACACAAGCCTTCGACTTGCCTCCATGTCATCCTTCACATATGCTTCGAAGTCCGCTTCCCTTGGCTCATCATCCCTGCTTGTCCACTGTCCCTCGGATGCATGCAAGTCCACGACTTGTCTCCCATGTCATCCTTCACCGGTTCTGAAGCTGTCCAACTAAGTCCATGTGTATCCTGCAAGACCTGCACACTCAAATACACATATCAAACACAAGGGTGAACCTAACTTAAACCCTTTGCCCAAACATCAAAACACATGGTCACTCCGGACCATAGATTGCCCCAACAGTAACAGCTACTAGACAATAACTGCAACAATGTCAAATATGTGTACAAGTACTTGCTTCTCATTGTAGTAGCTACTGGACAAGAACTTCTACAACGTCAATCATGTGTTGTAGTAGTCACTAGTTAATAGCTGCTATAAGTTCAAACTAGCTTTATTAGCTAGCAAAACTGCTACACGTTGTAGCAACTACTTTATAGTACCTACTATACAAGTTTCACAATTTAGCGACAAAAACAAAGGTGACGCTTATAAGCCCTCTATATCTGGTATATATTTTTTTCTGTAAAATAATTTTTATCATAAGCGCTACATTCTTTTATTATAAATATTAATTTTTTATGTTATATAATTTGTAAGAAACTTCGCAAACAGTTCATTTGATAGTAAATTATTTCTTTTTAAGTTGTAATTTCCTCTAACACAAATAAATTGTTTATACATGATTCTAAATGATGATTTTAATTTAGGTGAAAACATATATTGTCTTTAAAAGTCGACAAGCTAGGAATTAAGATGCTTGGATAGAATAATCTAAATAAGTTGATAGTTTTAAGGGTTTATGGTTTTACACCAAACTACAAAACTAGATAGGTGACAAAACGAGCTTTCAAAGTATATTATGATAAAATTCTAGCACCTACCTCTTTTACACCGAGAGGAAAAGAAAGCTAGTGTGTAGTATAAAATTCAAACTCCTAGAGAAAACAATCAAAAGAGGAAAAGTTTTAGTGTTTAGGGTTAATGAATTGTAATAGATTCAGGAATAAACAAAATCATTCTCTACAAATTAGTGATGAAGAATAGATATGTTATTTTAAGTTGTTGTGTTTATATGTCTAGTTAGATTATCTTTTGTCTTAAAACTATTGAACATCCTAAAACTTGTATAATACGTTTCATTCTAGTTGTCATTATTTTTATTTCTGAATTTCTGGTTCGATAGATTTTATTTTGTCATGTATATTTGTAACATGAAATCGAAAGGCTATAACGTGATACTACCTGCTACAACTATGTAGAGCTGTCAAACGGGCCAACCCGTGGCGTGGCGGGTCGGCCCGTAGCGGGTCGATAATTTGGCGGGGCGGGGGCGGGGGCGGGGGCGGGGGCGGGTCGACCCGTCATTTAGGCGGGTTGGGAAATCCCCAACCCAACCTAATCCAATGCAGGTCGCGGGTAAGGCGGGCCAACCCGCGGGCCCATCAAAATATTTTTTAAAAATTTAAAAAAGTAAAAAAAATTCATATATTTAGGTTTCTTCAATCTAATATATCAAAAAATATATTTTTTAAATGTAAATGGATACAAATGAGTATTCATGTGATGAAAAGTATTATTTTTTTATTTCAAAATTATAACAAAGAAAGATAATAAATTGTCATAAAACTTGACTAATATGTGGTTCTTAATCCGCGGGCCAACCCAAGCCCGTCGCGGACCGACCCGTTCGGGTCGCGGGCCTAGGCGGGATGGCTCGCTGTGGGCTTTGGTTATTTAAATTCTAACCCAACTCGCTTAAATTGGTTGGCGGGGCGGGCCAACCCGACGGGCCCAACCCAAATTGACAGCTCTACAACTATGTAGCAATATTTCAAACAACATAACTTTTGACTCTAAAATCAGAATGAGGTGATTTTTTTTCGAATCAAAGATCGTTCAGCGATATATAATTGTAAAAAAAAGATCGCCTCACTTTGATATCTGAGTCAAAAGTTATGATATTCAGAAAGATGTAAAATATGAAAGTAGAATATCATTTTTCAGAAAGATGTTACGATAAAATATGTCAATTAATGTCAGAGTTGCTTCCTATTGATAACATAATGACTAATAGCTTCTACACTATAAAAAAATTAGTTAGAGGTTTAGGTTTGCTTGTAGAGAAGATTGAATATTGTATAAACAACTGCATGATCTATTGGAATAAAGACAACCAATTGAGTGAATGCAAAATATGTAGGCACCCTTGTTATAAGCATCGTACTCGTATATTGCAGAAAAGTCATATATTACTTTCCGTTAACTGTTAGATTTCAATGCTTATATGCATCTACCACTACTGCATGCCACATGATGTGGCTGTTGGTGTCCTGATTAGTTTTGATGTGATTAACCAAGTTAAGTTATGTCCTGTTGATTTTTGATCCCTCTGTCTAAGTGTGTTGGAATATAGGAGCGGAGGAAGTCGAGTGTAAGACACAGTGGATGAGAAGGATTGCACGGGGAAGTGAGTCGACGAGCTCGGTGCATCCGAGGGACGCGAAAACTACGGAAGAGTACACTGGTGGAGCGAGAAGGACGTGCGCGAAGCTCGAGGGACGAGAAGATGGAAGGAAGGACGCTCGAGGGGCGAAAGACCGGAGTCGAGTTCGGGTGAGCCTAACTCCGGTTGGCCAGAAATCACCCAAGAAGACCGGAAGTCAAGCTGAAGAGTGATCAGCGGTTGCTGACCAAAAAGGCCACTCTCGGGCGCCCGTAAGCTTATGAGCGCTCGGGCGCTCGAGCACTAGGCGCCCGAGCACTCGAGCACCCCTGTGCCAACAGGCGCCTGAGAGGCTATTTTAGCCGTTTGCGGACGTTGCGCGTTGGATAAGTATTAAGCCACGTGTCCGGCGCCCAAGAGAACTCGAGCGCCCTATAAGTGCCACGTCAGCAAATGAATAACTTTGACCGGGACTATAAATAGGCCCCTAGAGCTCAAATTCCAACAATCCATCAACTGCAAACAATTCAGTTATTAGTTTTCTTCTGTCTTGTGCTTCTATAAAAGGTTTCTCCGCTAGAAGGAGATTTTGATAGTGAGCTTCAGTCGTCTTAGATTAGCAACCACCTAGGTTGCAATCAAGTACATTTCTGTGTCTTATCCTTTTATTAGTTTAATTAATTTATGTTTATTTTAACTAATTTTTGCAACTAATCTGAATTCTTTGTGAGACCACACAAAAGATTGATTTTTATTTTACAGCGGCAATTCAACCCCCCTCTTGCCAGTCCACCTCAACCCAACAAGTGGTATCAGAGCTAGCACACCGCAAAAGGACTAACCGCCAACTGTAGCAAATATTAAAGAATGGTTGGACCAGTGATCTACCCGCCAAAGTTTGAGGGGGAGCTCAAAGCATGGAAAAGAAAATTGATGGTATTTTTTACTACTGATTATGAATTATTATTAACAATGAAAAATAGTTTTTCAGCTCCAAAAGACAATGAAGAAAAAATCAAGGAACCTGACTCCTGGAACAAAAGGAGTAAGCTGACGCAATAGCAAACTAAAAGGTAGTATTCCATCTACTTACCGTCCACCCCGAACAAGATGTCAATCGAATTGGGAAGTACGACTCGGCAAGGGAACTTTAGGAAAAGTTCCTGGAATTACACGAAGGCACCTCGGAGGCAAAACTGATGCGATGAGACATCCTACGAAGCCATCTTACCAACCTCCGAATGGAAGACGGACAGTCAGCTGCTCAACTGCATGCCAAGGTAAAGGAACTAATTGTTGATGCAGTCTGACCTGATTGTTGTTTTGATGTTGACACCGATTTACGTTCGGTTGAGTGAGAATTGAGATTAGATAGTTAAGTTCGGATTAAGTGTACTGGTCAGAGAGGGCTCGGTAGCTCGTTCTCTGGACCGGGATGAGTCGGAGAGGGCTCGGTAGCTCGTTCTCTAGACCGGGATGAGTCGGAGAGGGCTCGGTAGCTTGTTCTCCGGACCAGACTGAGTCAGAGAGGGCAAGGGGCCTGTTATCTGGACTCAGGGTCTAACTTGAGTTAGTCATGGTCAGAATTGGCCATGAATTAATCAAATGATCAGAGCAAAGTTGGCTGGATCGGTCTGAAATCCGATCAGGGAGTTGGCACAAACTCTCTTGATAGTAGATCGATCACAAGACCGATCCAGGATGTATGATCGGTCTGTTGACCTATTCAGAAAGCTTTTGAGGAAACAGAAGGTTTTCTGAACGGTCTGGTGACCGATCAGCAAACATTCTGTGTGGTCACAGAAAGATTGTGATCGATCACAAGAATCTTTGATCGGTCAGTGCGACCGATCAGAACAGACCTAGACCGATCAGGATGGATCGTGATTCGTCAGGCACTTGCCTGATCGGTCACCTTGACCGATCATGTGCTTTGACTGAAATTCCAGTGAGTTTAGGGATCGGTCTGGTGTCCGATCCCCTGGTCTCTGATCAGTCAGTGAGACCGATCAGAACATCACTGGACCAATCAGGATAGAGTCTGATGGGTCAGGAGATTGTCTGATCGGTCAAGGTGACCGATCAACACCTCTGAACTTTAATTCAAATTGTTGTTAGTGCAGTTCAGATTTCTGATTCGCTTTGCTAATGAATTTGTAAGTGGGCAGACAACACAGATCTTTGAAATTCAAATGAAGGAGCGAGAAGAAGGGCAAGGGTGACTTTCCATGGTGCTATTTCGTTTGATACACATTTGCAGGTTTCAACGACACCTGACCTGAAGCTTCAGCTGAAGAGGATGACTTCAGTATGCTGAGAGCTTAGAAGGGGTCAGTGGGTGACGATGCCTGTATGTGTGCAGAAGAAAAGCTTAAGAGGAAGAAGTTGGTGAAGCAGAGAAGAACGGAGAACGATGATTAGAAAATCTGTGAAGGGTTTTGCTGTTGAGTTGTTGGTGTTCTCTGCATTCTTCTTCTTGCTTGATCTTTCTGCTTACTACTGGTGCTTGTGCTTAAGGTGGTGTGCATCTGTTGTGCAAGCTTCCTTCTCTAGTCTCCTGTGCTTCACTTGATATACGTCTGAGACATTTGTGGAGAGGTTACTCCACTGAGAAGGAGGAAGCTTTTAGCCGGATTCATTCTAGGGCCTGATCTGCCGAATATCAAGGGATCGCCCACCTCACGGGCATGCCAAGGAGTAGGGGCAAGTTATCCCCAAACCTTGTAATCACTGTGTTAGTCTCTGTTTTAGTTTATTTCTGCTTTGGTTGTTTTCCGCTGCTAATCTGATTGTAGGAAGAAGCGAGTTTTGGTGGGTGGCTATTCACAGCCCCCTCTCTAGCCATTCCAAGATCCTAACACTAATCACGAGCCTTGAGAATCTCGGAGAAAAGGTATCAGGTCACGACGCTCAACGGTACACACTAAATGCTTTCCCGAGAATCCTAGATTGAACCTCAGTAATTGACGGATATTTTATTTCAAGAGATCTTGGGGTAAGTACTCTAGAACAACTATTTTCGATTTTAGAGCTTCATGAATCTCGATGTGTAGGGAAGAATAGGAAATAGGATAACGTCACTCTAAACGCAAGAAAAAACCATGTAGTGGAGGAGTCGTCAACAGACGATGAAAATATGGCGGAGATGGTAAAAAATCTTAAATGTTTTTTTTAAAGGGCTAATAAATATTCAAAGTCTCAAGGTAAAAGATGATCTCCGAAGAAGCGTACAGTCCGATGCTATAACTGTAAAGAGGAGGGTCATCTAAAAGACTAGTGTCCTAAACTGAAAAACCAGCCAAAGAAGAAGAAGGTCCTAAAAGTCACCTGGGACAAGACCTCATCTGATGAATCGAAAGCCGAAGAATACGCTGGACTTGCACTGATGACAAATCATCAAGAGGAAAGCACTGAAGAAGGGGGAGCTACGTCAGAGGAAAGTAGCAATGAAGGGGGAGTCCCTCTTTTCGAAAGTGATCCGGTAAGTGAGGTATATTTCCTCCCTTATGATCAACTATACTCAGGTATAAAAGTAATGCTTAAAGCTAATCTAAAATTAGAAAAAGCAAATCAAAAGTTAAAAAAGAAATTGACTAATGCATGTTCTTCTAATAGTCCTGATAAAATGAAAAATGATATTGTTAATTTGAGAAATGTAGTTGAAAAATTAGAATTTGATATTGCATGTTTACATCAAAAGAAAAATAGTTATCCTGATAATCTAAACTGGTATATTAAAAATCACAGGAGCCAACTTAGAAAAGTATTCAAGAACTATATACTTGCGAAATTTTTAACTAATCCTGTAGACAGAAACTTGTTTTGGGTTCCTAAATCTTTGCTAGATTAATTTTTACTCGGTATATGTTTTAGTGTTAATAGTTTTTTGTCATTTTTTCAACAGATTATTTAGTATCTTTGAAAAATGAATAACTGTCAAATTTTAAATTGATAAAATTATGTTTATATTTTTTTTCTCAATACATAAATATTTTCTTTACTTACCGTGAATTTTTTAGATTTTTCTGATTTTTTTCGAATTTTCATAATTTTACGTTCAAAAATTAAATTTTAAATTTTAAAACTCAAAACTCAAAACACAAATTTTCATAATTTTCTAATAAAGTTTTTAATGTCGAAAATTTTTATACAAACTCAAAACTCTATTTTCCTAACTTGTTTTCAACTTTTGATGAAAATTTTTATTAAAAATTGATTTTTAATTTCGAAAGAAAATTTCAACGGAATTTTTTTTCCTAACAAAAAAAAACAAAAGAATGCTTAGGAATTATTTCATTCATATTTTCTATTTTTTTCCTTCCCTAGCTTTTGATGTGCCCCATTTTTTTTTGTTGTGGTCAAAGGGGGAGAGTAACATAAGTTCAAGGAGAAGTTGTGATGTTTTATTTGTAATCATCTCTTTTATGCTTACTGTTTTAATTTCCAAAAATTTCTTTCATGATTAGTGTTATTTCTTTTAGTTTAACCCTAACTGAACTTGGGTTGATACACATCAAAAAGGGAGAGATTGTTGGTGTCCTGGTTAGTTTTGATGTGATCAACCAAGTTAAGTTAGGTCTTGTTGGTTTTTAATCCCTGTCAAAGTGGTAAGGAACTTAGGAGCGGAAGAAGTCGAGCGTAAGACGCAATGGACGAGAAGGATTGCATGGGGAAGTGACCCGACGGGCTCGGTGCATCCGAGGGACATGAAAACTATAGAAGAGTACACCGGTGGAGCGAGAAGGACGTGCGCGACGTCCGAGAGACGAGAAGCCGGAAGGAAGGACGCTCGAGGGGAGACAGGCTGGAGTTGGGTTCGGGTGAGCCTAACTCCAATTGGCCAAAAATCACCCAAGAAGATCGAAAGTCAGGCTGGAGAGTGGTCAGCAACCGCTGACCAAAAAGGCCACTCTCAGGCGCCCGTAAGCTTACGAGCGCCTGGGCTCTCAGGTACCCGAGCACTAGGCGCCCGAGCACTCAGGCGCCCCTATGCCAATAGGCGCCCGAGAGGCTATTTTAGCCATTTGCGAACGTTGCGCGTTGGATAAGTACTAAGCTACGTGTCAGGCACCCAAGAATACTCGGGCACCCTATAAGTGTCACGTCAACAAACAAATAACTTTGGCCGTGGCTATAAATAGGCCCTAGAGCTCAATTTCCAACAATCCATTAACTGCAAACAATTCGGTTACTAGTTTTCTTCTGTCTTATGGTTCAAAGTATGTAAAAGGCTTCTCCGTTAGAAGGAGATTTTGATAGTGAGTTTTAGTCGTCTTGGATTAGCAACCACTTAGGTTACAACCAAGTAAATCTCTGTGTCTTAGCCTTTTATTAGTTTAATTAATTTATGTTTGTTTTAATTGATTTTTGCAACTAATCTGAATTATTTGTGAGACCGTACAAAAGATTGGTTTTTATTTTACAGTGGCAATTCACCCCCCCCCTCTCTTGCCAGTTCACCTCGACCTGACAATGGCATCATGAGCATGAGCACGAATAAGGTATAATGTGTCATCCCTGTGATTCTCCTACATGGAAACATCTTGATATTGTATATCATTCCTTTGTAATGGAACCTCATAATGTCAAATTGGGATTTTCTGCTGATGGATTTCAGTCATTTGATCAGTCGAGATAGTAATATTTCTCTTGGTCGGTGATATTAACATCATACAATTTATCATCATGGATGTGCATGAAAGATAAATTTATGTTCCTTACTGTATTGATTCCTGGTCCAACCACCAAAGATAAGATAGATATTTTTCTTCAACTTTTGATTGCCAAGTTAAATGAATTATGGAATGTAGGGTTGGTGACTTATGATGTTGCTAGCAAAATAAATTTTTGATTGCATGCTGCATTATTATGGGTGATCAATGATTTTCCAGCATACTCAATATTATCTGGATGGAGCACAGTTGGTTAATTAGCATGCCACACTACAAGATATATTCTGATGCATTTTAATTACGTTATAGTGGGAAGTCATCTTGGTTTGATAATCATCGTAAATTTTTACCAGTTAACCACCCTTTCAGGTGAAACAAAAAAATCCTAAAAAATGTTGTAGTCAGAAAACTTCCTATAGTCCATGCTTCAGATGAAGAAATCATTAAACAAATAGATAGTTATGGGGGATTCCTACCAGTATCTCAACCTGGTTTCGATGAGATCAATAATAACATTGTTAACATATCCAAGTGTGATTAGAAGAAAAGAAGTATTTTTTGGGATTTGTCATATTGGAAATATCTCCATATTGGACATAATTTAGATATCTTGCATATTGAGAAAATTTTCTTTGATAATATGCCTGGAAGAACTAAAGACACTGTAAAATCACGTGAGGAATTAAAAGAACTAGTAAACAAACTAGAGTTGCATATGAATGAAACAACCAATATATTTTCAAAGGTTAGGCTTGTTATACAGTGGATAAAGATGGTAAGCTAATTTTATGTAGTTCGTTGAGAAAAATAAAATTCTCTGATGGGTATGCCTCAAATATGGCTTGATGCGTGGATATGAACAAGTTAAAGATGTTCAAAATGATGAGTTATGACTGTCATGTATTCATGCAAAGACTTATTTCAACTTATAATTGCAGAAAAGATATACATAGGAGGAGGGCTAAGAGGAGATATTTAAAGCAACATGTAATATTTATTGTGCCAAGCTTTACAAAGATTTCCTCTATTACATCAAACAAAAGGGCATAAAATTGGCGTATATTTCTGTCAAGATATAGGGTGCATAGACGACCACTTGGGCTGAACAAAGGTGGAAAGAAAATGTTGTTAAAGCTCGAGCTAATAGAAATACCAAGCAAGGTGGCCCGAGTACTAGAACCGCTCGGCATACATCTGGTTCTAAATCTATGGTTGAGCATGATCTAGATTTGGTGAGTTTAATTTAAAATTGATACAAAGCAAGATTTCTATTTATTATACTTGTATGATATTAGCATAATATATTTGTGTATACAAGAACAAGAGCTAGCTCGACAATCGACTAGTATGAAGGTCTTTATGAAAACTCATAAGAAAAAGGATGACACATTTGTCGATTCTCATTCTGAGACCTTCCACGTAAAATTATTAACTTTATGTAATAGTTTCTATCTTGCTTACCTTTAGTACTTGTCATTGAATTGATTATTAATCATATTATATTTTACAATACAGGTGCAAATCATTGAGAGAGTTGTTCAGACATCTCAGTTTACAGTAGAGGGGGGAGTCACAGTATTTATCCACCAACGCATTTAACGAGATTATGATGTTGTCGATGAATGGACAAAAAACTCCACCTTCTACGACCTTAGCTCTAAGGCAAAAGTTTCATTTGAGTGCTTAAGAACTCTTAGGGGTCATGTCAGTTCCTCTTTAACTTATGAGGTAGAGAGTTTAAGACAAGAAAATTAAGAACTGCGCATTCGAATGACCTACATGGATAAAAAAATGGAGTCGTGGATGGTCGTCGAGTAGCATAGGAGGGATACTCAGGATGCAAGGAGAGCAGAGGAGGCCCGGAACCTTATGGACGAAAATAGAGTTCTCATGACTCAGATGTGAGCGTTTATAGCTACTATGCCTCATCAGCCATTATATGGTTTTGAGTCATAGGAGACTCAATGTCACGCCCTGAGACCAATGGAGCCGTTGTTCCAATATAAAATCGAACAACGTCTCCCCTGTCCGGCGGACAATTTACATATATATACATCACACGTAATTATAAAATGGCCTCAGGCCTCAACACAGCTATATATCATAACGAAAAATAACAGTGTCATAGTAAGTAAGCTGTAAAACTCACTAGAGCTGCCCTTGGGGCAGACACGCAGCAAAACGACATAACGAAGTCCAACAGAGGACTCAAGAATACAATATCGCTCGAATGAATAAAACTACAGAACTGCGAAAGTAAGATGAATACAACGCCAAAATATATGCTATAAAATAAATCTGAAATGCACGGAAGCACCCATCAAAGAGTCGTAGGGACCTGCGACCTGCAACTAGGCTCCTCCGTGAGCTATCAACCTGAAAACAAAAGCATTGTGATGGGTGGTGAGACCAAGTAGACTCCGTGGGTATATAGAAAGATATGCATGGCTCAACAGAAATAACTGAAATAGCTATACGGAAACAACAGGATACAGTCTCAAGAGGAATATCAGAATAGCATTACTGAAAGTAACAACCGATTGTACATACCAAAAATCAGTCTATCCTGACCATAAAAGAGTCAAACCACACGAGCAAGTGTAGGGTCATCCAACCACACATAAGTATATTCTGTACGTGCATGTCAAACAAGTGCAGCAAATAAGTGCAACAATCACAATCAAAATGCACAATGCATCATATGCATATGATGCAATGACATGGTTACCCCTGACGCCAGTCAAGTCACCGAGACATGCGATAATGTGTCGGCCGAGTGGGTAGGGTTGTGACACTGTACGCACTCTACCATCACTGCTCCTGAGTGACCGAGTGGACAGGATGCTGGCGGAGGACCACCCCCTATCCCATGTATATATGAGGGAACGTCGCTCTCATCTCCTCTGGTCTATGGAAAGACAAGGGATCCCTGCCTGCTACTACGCTTAGAAACCACTACTCATGAGCGATCGAGCAGAGCAGTACAGAGCAAATGCACACACCCAACAGTATCTACTAACCCATGAGTGGTCGTGTGTGCATATCATGTACCGGAAAACGATAGGCTCAATCACAAGAAAGTCACTGATCGCCGACATGCAACAGTGCAGGGATGGTGCATGACTCTAAACACATGCAACCCCTCCTGGTCATCATACATAACTCAACCTAATATGCACAGGTCGATCACAAGTATAATAACCTAACCATCATGCATCCAGGTGCACATGCAAGTAATAACAGAAATCAACCCAATGCAGATATCAAGTGACATGTCGTCATAACCCAATCATTTTATATCTAGACACACGTGCAAGTATGACTAGAGGCAATCAATGCAACCATACAGTGGTATGCTATTCTATATCTACATACTCATGTCATACCAATGTTATTCAAAATCAGATAATAAAAACACAAGACTGTATAGAAAGGAAATCCAGATCAAATCCAGGGTCAAACATAAGTATCAAGCAGGATAACAAAACAGTATCAGATTTAAGGTAAGTAAACCTACTGCAATAAACATAAATAGCCATGCATAAAGATAAAGTGGAACTATAGATACAAGCAAGAAGTACCCGCCTCAAAGTAAGAGTAGTCCGTATCAAATAAGAACCTCCCGTCCAGAAGTCTAAAAGCAACTCAGTGTCTTGTATCAATACATGTTATTTAGCTAGATATATAAATAGCTAATCTAATCCTAGCTCTACTGTAGATCAGATAATGAATCAATCCCTAACCCAAAACCTAACTCACCATTACCAAACCAATTGGATCCTTCGGCTCATGGCAAGGAGAGGAAAAACCAAACACCAAGCTCTAACCCAAACTGAAAACAAAACAGAGCACATCCCAATTCCTAGAACAGAACAATCCAAAGAATCATACTCCACACAATTCTCGGCAAGAGCTGGAACAAAACCACTCCAAAAGAACTCTCAGCTAAATCCCCAACCAGATTAGGTTCAAACAAAAGAAGAACTCACAGAAACTCTAATTCAAACCAAAACAACCTCATGAACAACCCTCAAATACAACAGAGACAGAACCATACAAATTAAACCTCATCAATTCAAGAACCAACAGCCAATACGAACAAAACCAGGGGCGACTTCGATCACAAGGCAGCACAGGACGAGATATGGAGCTCAACAGGACCTTACGGCAACAGACCAAAACCCAAACACTAACTCATATATGATCTAGAATCCCAAAATAGAACCATACAAACATATCCATAATGATTTAACTCACAACATCATCTTACTATTAATCTAAAACGATCCATCAGCAACCCATCATATCTACCTACTGATCAAACACATGTTTAACTCCACACCTCACCGCAACATGTTTCAATCCACACAACAGATTCATCAACATTGTGGCATCTTCACACAAATTAAAATTGTGAAAAGAAGCTCTACAATTGATTTACACAGAAATTCCAGATCTGAGCAGAAATCCCAAGTCCACAGAACTCCATTCCTAAAAACAACGTTAGACAATACCTCACCGATCTGGATTCAAAACAAGAACACACATCGAAAACAAGGATCCAATTTGAAACAAAGTTATCCCAAGATCCACCATCACAAATCGGGAGCTACACCATCTGAATCTGAATCCATTAATCTACACAGAATTCATCCCCAACAGATTCTAGATCCTTACCTGAGTTCGGCGTCGGCGTTGCTCCTCTGCCCAATTCCAGTCGATCAACCACAAAGTAGGTGGATCAAAACTCTCTGATCCGCTGAGATTCCAACCAATCCTTCCTCCCAAAAGCATCATTGTGATTCCCATTCCCTCTTTCTGTTAGTGACATGAGAGAAGGGTCCTAAGGCAATCGCCTTATGATTGTAATCATTTATTTTTAATAAATGAATATTCACTATTTGAGTATACAGATCTTAAGCTCATTTACTGAATGTCCGCAATACAATTCACAGCATGAGAGAATTTGTGATGAATTCACAACTAGTGATTATCTCTACATGTGTAATTGTGAAGTATTGAAATTGTCCCTAGTCGATGAATTGATAAATACGGACACTATCAATTCTGTTGAGACTAGCATGAGTTATTCTCTAATCAGCTGATTCTAACTGGCTGGTGACATGGAGATGTCCGGAGATAAACATGAATGCTAGTTAAGGGAACCAGTTCATTAGAGTGACTGGCTGTAAAACTTCATATGGTAGTCTACATATAGATATGTCAGTGAAGTTCTTACTGCAGCTTAAGTGCGATGTTCCTTTGACTTGCGGTGTTCAAGTCATCTTGGTCATGGAGACTTATACTTTGACATCTTAAGCAAGCATCTCCAAGGAGGTGTGGACCTAGGATGATTGGGTATAAGCCGAAGTGCCCGAAGATGTTTGAACAGCCTACAAAGGATTCACCACTCCTTGCGAAGAGATGTATACCCGAGGCCTATCGTCGGATTGTTACTCGAAACCTCTGGCCAGAGCATGACATGTTCAGAGTATGAATCTCTTAAATACATGAGAGTAATTAGAATCCATAGGACGAGGAAACGCTACTTGAGCTAGGTGTGACGTAGTCAGCCTAGTGGGGACTGACACACATAGACCATGTCCTGAACCAAGTGGGTATAAGATGGTGAAGGGAATGGGGCACAATTCATTATAGCTGCTGAAGGGTTTCAAAATCATTTCTGAGGTCAACCGTTGATCTTTCAATTAATTGGGGATCATGATGTACTACTAGGTGCCACTCATGATCGTTCTATAATTAATTAGTTAATTATGGACGGCCAACATAAATTAAAAGCCTATTTGGTCACACGCATAACGAGTAATTCGAAGGATTTAAAACGAGTTGAGAATTGGATTCTCCAATCGAGATAGACTATGTTTGGTAAGTCCAAACAATAGTCAAAACTGAATTTATTTCAGACGCATCGGAAGCATAGAATGACTAAGTCTTTTAAAGACTTAATGGGTGAATTAAATAAGTTTAATTCATTAAGAGATTTGATCCAATTGGGGTTAGATGGGCCGGCCAAGGAGGGGGCCTCCTCTCTTCTTGTCATGGCCGGCCACCACCATAAGAGGATAAGGCTATTTTGGTTTGTTTTATAAAATAGACCAAAGGTTGGTTTATTTTATAAAAGGTTATATAAATTTTATATATATATAAATTTTTATAATGAACCAATGGTTGGTTTGTTTTATAAATTTTTATATAATGAACCAATGGTTGGTTTGTTTTATAAATTTTATATAATCATGCCAAAAGAAAGAGAGCTTTGATTATGGATTGATTGAGAAATTATTCCATAATCAAGAAGAAGAAGCTTGATTATGAGAGCCTTGATTATGGATTGATTGAGAAATTATTCCATAATCAAGGAGAGGTTTGCTTGGGAATTAAGAAACCTCTCCCTATATAAAGGACCCAAGGGGTGCCATGGAAGAGGATCCATCCAAGAATTGCTTGGGCTCTCTCCTCTTCTTCTCTCCCTCTCTCTTGGCCGGCCATAGGCCTTCCTTCTTTCTTCTTGCCGTGAGCACAAGTAGAAGCATCAAGGCGACGAAGTTCTTCCTTGCGACGATCTTCCTCTTCGGCCAACCTTGGTGGTGAGTCTTTCGATTTGATTACTCTCTCGGTTTTCGTCGTGTTCACGGAGAATCTAGTAGTTCTCGTGAACACGAAACTCATGGCTTAGCGAAGTCATCCCGACGATACTCGACGTGGATACGAATAGAGGCGGAGCTTTCAAGGGACGCTAACGGTTGGATCTCGTCCCTTCTTCCAAGTTACGCAAGGTAATTCGTAGAGTAATCTCCTTTTCTGTAAAAATTTTATATTACGATTATGTGAACACATTGCATGCTTAGGATATGTGTTAGAATAATTTAGGAAATTATTCATACTTTTGTTTCCGTTGCATGTAATTATGTAACAATTACAATACGTGTCCGCGTCGGCATGCACCTGGTCCCAACACTTTCCAAATCCTACCCATGGCCGATCAGAGAACTAGTGGCGACGATTCATGTGGCGAAGAGGCGCATCGCCACCAATGATCGGGAGGTTGGTGGTCGCGAGATTGGGGAAGAAACCCGACGGCGTGGATTAGGTGGATCGGCAGCATCGGGCGGAGATCGGGAGGAGGAGCCGATCGGCAGTGATGTCCGGTGCTAGGGCGGCGATCCAGAGAGGAAGAGGAAGAACGTGAGCATGGGGGAAGTAAAGGGCTCCGATTTATTTTTTCTGGGCTGCGGAGAAAACAAAAAGGGGGGAGAGGAGTAAGTGTTAGTGGGGTTTTTTTGCACTTAGGTCCTCCTCTTCCGCCAAATCCAAGCTAAGCCCCTTAAGAATTCATTCTTAAACATTCAACCCCTTCAAGTTTTGAGTTTAATCCATTTAGACCTCTTTAAACTTTGTCCAGAGGACCGAAACCCTAAAATAATTTACAAAAAAAAATTTCTAGACCAGGGTAAAGTGTCGTATTTAACATTCTCCCCACTAACAAAAATTTGATCCCCAAATTTCGTTATTCCTATACGGCAAACCTTAGCAGCTAGACTTGTCCATACACATCATAAGTAACCACTCCATCTGATACCCTAAGGTTACACCTATGGAGCAACTGGAAATATCAATCCAAAGGTTATCATCCAATAACCAGGTATACTCGCACAACCAATCAAACATCACACTTATCTAGGGTGCTCAACCCTATGCTCACTAGCGCCAAGTCTATACTCCGATCGTCAAACATAAAACGTCAAATCCATGAGTATCACCCAAGTATCTCCAAGTCAATAACATTCTCCAAACATCACAAGTCATATATATATCCTCCAATAGACCGTCAGAAGATAACTATAATTAAAGATTCCGCCAATATGTCATATCATATGCTACTATCAATAACAAACTTTCAAATAATCAACCACAGAAAAATCATAAATCCACCAACAAGGTCCTCTAAATACAACACATCCTAGAGATTAGTCAATCTCAATCCACCTCTCAACGCCCTAACGGGTCGTACATTCCGATGTATTATCGAGATTATCCAACCATATACACTCAATCTATGGGTCAAAATCCCTCATAGACTCGTGTGGCAATGAGCGAGTCGACCATCCATCGCCTCGTAACCTAATGTAATCCAATTCCTCCACTCAATGTTCAAAACCCTCAGAGGTTTAACTCCATAAAAAGGAGAAAGAGACACACTATCTCTCAGGAATATCTCCATTTAATTACGAAGTGATTCCTTTAATCCCCGAAGGCCATCCTCGGTATCCTCCACACGGAGATAGTCTAATTTCCTAAATGATTCGCCTCAGCGCAAATCATAAGTACGATAATACTTTCTTGGTTATCCAAACCAAGTACAAACAGTAATCACGTAAGTGTCAAGCAATTAGCTCTACACTTCTGTATATCAACATAAGTCACCCATCACATTTACTTTCTAGGTCATCAACCAAGTATAGATGATCCATGGTCAAAGGCCCCATGGTATAGGATGTATCACTCCTCTAACGAGGGCAGTACGTAGCTAATGCTATCCTTCTGCATCAATGTAGGTAATATACCCTAAACGTGCCTTCCAAGTCACCTAATCAGGCACGAGCGACCCAAAGGTCTAAAACTCCTTGAACCAGGTTAAGTCAATCCTATATTGATCGAGTCATCTACGATAGGCAACCCTAGTCCTTGACAAGCTGACAGTGGCCAGTACAAGTACGATGAACCGTAAGGTCTAGGCAAAATCAAAATCCTTAACCTCCAATAGGTTGTTGACAAATTCGACCTTAGCTTTCCGACTCAATAGTCGGTGCTACTAAAAAATTAACATTCTCCGCTCCAAGGTCTCATCCGCAGCATGTCACTAATCGCTCACATGAATGATCACGAATAAGATAAATTGACAACATACCAATCCAACTAAAACCAAGTCTATAAATACCTTACATCTAGTAGGAATATACAATCCCCTAAGGTGGGAAAATCTAACCAATCCTAACTCTAATAGTGAATACTAAAAGTAGGATAGGTCTAGAAAGATATACCTCTTGCCGCTGGAGATGTCCCATCGCTGCCAAGTCCCAGAGTGCAGGTCACAACGAGAAAGCAACTCTGAAAATCCGAAATGTACTCGGGTAGATCACATTAAACCCGAGCTCTAATACCTACCGAATTGGTATCAGATACAACTCTGAAAATCCACAAAACATAAACATACACAAGTCCCCCAGGTATCAGAAAATATCGATACTCATGGACGACTCGATTACCAACGACATTTCATTTCTGTCGATATTTTTCAACAGAAATTAGCATTCCGATGGGATATCCCAATAGAAGTCTATATCCCATCGATAAATGTCGACGAAATATTGACTTTCCATCGAGAATGTCCTGATGGAATGCTAATTTCCATCGTTAAATAATGCCAACCGAATTTAGATTCTGTCGGTGTTTTTCCCCAACAGAATTTAATTCAGTCAGCAATATTACCGAAGGTAGTGTTGAGAATTGAATACAAACTTTTATTAATGAGGTGTGTGATATATAAATATCAAAACACCTAAATATTAGGAAACAAATAAATGACAAAATTAAAGAAATAAATATTCTCTAATAAAGAGAATATTATAATACTAGAAAACAAATAAACGACAAAGCTAAGGAAACAAATATTCTCTAATAAAGAGAATATTACAATACAAGAAACAAATAAACGAGAAAACTAAGAAAATAAATACTCTAATAGAAGAGAATAATATTCCCTAATATGCCCTCTCAATATGGTGTCCCAGATATGACATCAATCTTGTTGCAAATGGCTAACAGTCGAGGTTGAGAAAGTGACTTGGTGAGTGCATCGACCAACTGATCGGCAGTAGAAATATAAATAACTCGCAATTCAGAGGATTGTACCAGATCACGAATAAAATGATAGTCAATAGTAGATGCTTCATTCAAGAGTGAAAAATAGGATTAACCGAAAGACAAGTGACACCCAAATTATTAGTGAAGAGCACAACAAGCGTGATAACCAGAAGAAGCAGTTCTGTCAAAAGTGACTTAATCCATTGACGCTCCAATGTTGCAGAGGCTATGGCGCGATATTCGGTCTCAGTCGAAGAGCATGCAACCATGCGCTGCTTGGTAGATTTCCAAGAAATCAAATTATTATCCAAAAAAATAACAAATGCCCATGTAGAACACCGATCATCCAGATCTCCTGCCCAGTCCGCGTCGAAAAAATCATGAATAGTGAGAGGTGTATATGCAAGCAGGCAAATGCCAAGATCCTAATATCATTGAGATACCGAAGTAGATGCTTCACAACACCCCAGTGCCTCTTTGAAGGGGCATGCATAAACTATGAAAGCTTGTTGACCTCAAAGGAAATATCAAGACGGGTCATATGGAGATAGTTTAAACTACCAACCACCTGTCAGAACTTAGTTTCATCAAAGGATGGAAACTCATCATGCAAAGTAAGATGAGAACCAATAGTAATAGGAGTGGAAACTGACTTTGAGTCTAGCATGTTGTGTTTGGAGAGAAAATCAGTGATATACTTTTGTTGAGACAGAAGAAGATCATTTGAAGTTGTGCAAACCTCAATTCCACAGAAAGGAAAGATCCCCAAGATCCTTAGTTGCAAATTTGGCATCAAGTTTGTATATTATGTCATCAATAACAGAAGCATCATTACCTATAATAATTAGATCATCTATGTATATAAGAAAATAAATAACAGTGTTGTCTTGATAATAAACAAATAAGGATGTATCAACCCAGGAGGCGACAATGCCAAGAGAGACTAAGAAAGCACGAAGCTCCAAATATCAGCCCCACAGTGGGTGTCATAAGAGCAGTCACTGGCGCCGAAGATGGAGATGATGTTGAAATTTTTAATTGGGTCTCATAGCTGAGGAGTTGCTTAAAGAGCTCTTCAAAGGTGACAGGAATATCACGAATAAGCAAACACATATGAGATATTACAGTGGTCATGGCTAAGACCATTCCGGACACGAATAGAGAGCTCATCAAAATCAACTTTCACATTCAAAAGCGCAAGAGCATCAATAATTCTTTTGATGTCCTGCATATAATCAGTGATTGATCTATTACTCTGGTGAGAGTTGGCAAGGTTTTGACAATGAGCCATAATCCTGCCATGTGAGGGAGCAGCGTAGGTTCTCTCTAGTATCTTCCATGTGTCTCTCGACTAAGTAAATGCAACAATAAACTACACAAGAGTAGGTGATATCGATCCAATAATAGCATTGAGGAGAAGTTGATCCTGACAGAGCTAGAGAATATGATCAGGATTCGTCTGAGGGAGCGTGGTGTCTATAGGCGTTATATGTGGAGGGGGGGGGGGGGGGGGGGGGGGGGGAGGGACTCGAGCCATCAACAAATCCCAATAAGTCATACCCGAATAGAAGAGACGTGAACTGCAAGCGCCAAGCAGAATAATTGGAGGTGGTGAGTTTTAATGATGCCTGAGCATTAATGTTGAGAACCACAAGATAGGAAGACGAATCAGGAGCTTTCGTGGGAGGAGGTCGGCTGGTGATGTCGTAGATGGCGACCATTGTGAGCGGCAGTTACAGTTTGTGGAGAGAAGAAAGAAGAAAAGAAAAAAAATTGTTATTGAGCTTATAGCTATGATACCATGTTGAGAATTGAATACAAACTTTTATTAATAAGGTATATGGTATATAAATACCAAAATACTAAATATTAGGAAACAAATAAATGATAATGCTAAGAAAATAAATATTTTCTAATAAAAAGAATATTGCAATACTAGAAAATAAATAAAGGACAAAGTTAAGGAAACAAATTTCTCTAATAAAGAGAAGTTGTAATACTAGGAAACAAATATTCTCTAATAAGGAGAATAATATTCCCTAATAGGTAGAACATTCCGTCGGTACTACAACACCAATAATTTTTTGCCCGACAATAGAAATTTCGTGGGTAATATTGTTTGCCGACGGAAAATCGACTAAAAATTCCATCAGAATCCCTGAAATTTCTAGTAGTGGATGGCGGCGAAGGAGAATGGTGCAAGAGTAAGGAAAATTAAAAATTTGAGAGAGTAAAGAGAGAGTAAATAGAAATATTTTAATACTAAAAAAATGAATGAAAAAAAAGATTTTTTAATATAAAAAATTGAGTTGTAGTGTCATACAAGCATGCCGCTCATGACTATATACAAATTTAAACACAACAACTGTGATTTCTCGGGACAAGGCGATGAGTCCCTCGCACGACTCGGGCCTCTTAGGAAGTAATAATAATAATAATAATAATTGTTAATCTCGAACGTCCTTCGTTGTTGTTCAATCTTACAGTTAAATAAAAAAATATAATATCGAATAATCTCTTAATTAAGTGGAAGGACATTTTAATTCTCATCAGAAACGAACATAATAAAAATTATCTCTGACCAATAAAATAACTTTATCATTGAGTATTAACTAAGTCACGCCCGTGGAAGCATCCCAAACTCTCCTGAATCTTTTTATATCGGATCTGACTCATTTTGATCCTGACTATGGGAGTATTTGGGAGAGCTTCTGCTAGCTGCTTTTTAGCTTTTAGCCATGCAAAAGTGCTTTTGAGTGTTTGGGAATGTCAGATTCTACTTTAACTTCTGCAACTTTTACTCAAAAGCTAGAAGCAACAATTTGATGCTTTTTTCTGCTTCTGCTTTTTTGCTTATGGTGTAGAATTAAAAGTTGACATTTATACCCTTAATAAATTTATTACTTTACATAATTACCATCCTATTTTTAAATAAAATCTTATATTTTTATATAATTTATATTTTCAAAAAATTTTATACATATTTGTATAAATTTATATAAATTTTATTATTTTATTATTTTTTATATTTTTATTAACTTTATATTTTTTTAAATATATATATTATTAAAAAAATAATTTTGATATAATATTTAAAATATAATATTAAATATATAAAATATTATAGATCATGTATCAAAATTATATTTAAATAATTGAAAAAATTAATTTTGATAGTTTAAGGATATTATTGTCATTTAATTAAAAATTAAGCTTAAAGTGATTATTCACCAAACACTCAAACTTTATCTTGTATCAGCTTTTGACTTCTATTTCCAACACTGTATGCTTTAGCTTCTTACTAACTTCAAGATAATCACTACAAGAATCATTTTCAAGAAGTAAAAGCTTCCCAAACATCCTATATATATATATATATATATATACAGCAGGGCTCTGCTGCGGAACTTTTTCTGCGCGACGGTGCGGACTTGCCCTCGTGGCAAGTCCGCGTCTAACTTTTGCTGCCACGCAAAGTCTCGCAAAGCCTCCCTTGCCTCGCTAAAGCCCTAACTCCGCCGGCAAAAGCCAAAGCCCTAATACTCGCCACAGTCTCCCTCGCCTCCCCACAGCCTCCCTCGCCTCACCTCGCTTCGCTTCGCTGCCCTCTCTCTCGACCTCTACAAGACGCCGCTGCTCACAGCCTCCCTCGCTTTGCTTCGCTGTGCCCTCTGTCTCGATCTCTACGAGACGTCGCGAGACGCCGCTGCTCACAGTCTCCCTCCCCCAACAGCTAGGGTTTCCTCGCCGACAGGATCTAGAGTTTCCTCGCCTCCCCTCCGACTTTTCCTCGCCGACAGGATCTACGATTTCCCCTCCTTGCCGGTAATACCTCCTTCTTTGAATTTCTAGACTTCTTTGAATTTACGAAGGATCGTGCCTAAAAGAAGAACATATATTTTTGTTTTTGATTCCTGCACAACAAATCATCTCTATCTAGACTTCTTTGAATTTATCGAAGGACCATGCCTAAAAGAAGAACATATGTTTTTATTTTTGATTCCTAAACAACAAATCATCTCTACGCTCATCATTCATACCTTGGGCATACAAGTAAAGTCACCACAATATAAGAAGAAACAAAATCAGTCATACCCTTTTGATCATGTCTTATGCAGTAAGGATATTATTATTGTGATACAAAATTCATGTGCATTTGTACGTTTTATATATCGAGGAAAAAGAAATCATCTCTGTGATTGAAGGATCATGTCTTAAAGTATTAAAGAAAAGGGTTGAAACAAACAAAATTCTCATACATTTGTGATTTAAAATTATTTCTGCAACCAGAGGATCAAGTATTAAGCAATAAAAATAAGTCACTGTGACATGAAAAGAAAGTACAATCTTCATACACATGCAATTTTATTAGTTTCAAAGATTGTGCTTTCTTAATAATATTAGTTTCAAACCTCATTTGTTTTTGGTTGTTTTTTTTGTGCAGGAAATTTGCAAGACAGTTTTTCTTTTTATAAAAGAATGGTAAGTTATTTATTTTAAGTTTTAATATTTTGTTTATATAAACTTCTAATATTATTTTTATATAGGGAAAAATATATGTTGTATTTGTTGGATATAATCCGAGCATTTATGAAATGTCGGTGGAAGCATCAGGTCAAGTTTTGTGTTTTAAGGGCGCCGTATATCAATCTTACAAAAGTAGAGAGGAGACACAAAAAGCTTTTCAAGCACACTTAGATATAAAATGTGTACCAATTTTCAATTCATTATGTGCAACTTCGACTTCGAAATCAAATTCAAATTTAGAGCAAAAACTTTCGAAGGCTGAAAAAAAAATAAAAATATAAGGAGACATTGAAAAAGATAGAGGAACTTGTTGATTCATTATAAATTAGTGATAGTGATTAGGCATGTTATATTGTTTCAACTTTTTATCCGAGTTGTAGTTGAAACAATAGTGTTATCTATTGATGCTATGTTATGTTTGGACATGTTTTGTTATGTTTGGGTTGTTTACTTTCAGCATTGCCCTTTTTACTTCCTCTTGCTTGTAACTGGATGCTTATTGTATGAATCATTGATTTACCGTTCATCAAGCTTCATAGATTTGATTTTTGATTGGTGTACTCATCGAGATTAGCACAAATCTAAGGAACACATGCTTAATTTCATTGATTGATATGTCAGGATCTGGTCTATGTTATGGTTTACCCTCGAGTGATTGGGAAGAATTATGAAGGAAAGAATGAACAAAGTGAGCCTGTCGATGCCGATGATCACGAAGATGGCGGTGAGGACGAAGAGGATGTGTACGAGGATGATGGTGCCGCGGGCAACGAAGAAGACGAAAATGGTGAAAGATATGAGAAAGAATGCCTAGTGCATTAGAGACTACTTTGACAAATAAGAGTTTAATGCTTATGTTTAACTTCGCAACTTATGGAGCACACTGTCATCACTCCTTAGACAATTTGGAATCGATCTCGATTCAAGCACAATACTTGAAATGTATATTCTTTCGGTATACTTGAAATGTATGTTCTTTCGGTATAGCAATGCATCAGACATAAGAATGTCCAAGAATGCATAAGAATGCATCAGACATAAGAATGCATCCAAGAATGCATGACATAAGAATGCATCAGACATATGATAGCACATATGGACATGCTTTTCTTCTTTGCGATAAGAATGCATCCAAGAAGATAAGAATCAATCTACCTGGATTAGGCCCTTCACACGCCATACATTATGCTACTCACGCCATATAACAAAACTTCAAAACAACAATTTGTTATCATCAGGATGCATCAACTGCAACTAGACAATGTACTACCACAGATTACTAGACAGGATACATTATGTGGCATCAACTGCAACTAGACAATGTACTACCACAGATTACTAGACAGGATACATTATGTGTTTTGCAGACAATTGCACAGCCAAAACTTCTCCAGTTGCTTTCACACCTCTTCCTAGAACAACACGAGAGTCACCAACATTAGCTATATACAATGTACTACCTAGATTACTCCAACTAGACAACATGTGCCAACAGCTGCAATCTAGGGCTTCACAGGCCATTGTTTGGTCACCAAGGAAATGAATCCCTCCTCTGTTGCTTGGTATGCCTTCCTTGTTACATCAGTGGACATGGACTCCTGCTCTATTGCAAATCCTGCCAAAATAATTTCAGAAGATGAGAACATTTAAAGCCACTGAGAGATGCCAATCTTATTGGAGGCCTCTATTATGTTATCATCTATTAGCCTATAACAAAACATTCACTACACAAATATGTCTTAATTTTTGTGCAATTCAAAGTAGCTTTGAACATCCCACTATTTTTTGTGCAATTCCTAGCTGCTTTGAACATCCTACCATACAACCGTATCCCAAATATATTTTAATTGCAAGCAGATTATGTCAACGGCAGTCTTTAAACCATGAATTCAGATGCCCTTCATCATCATTAACTCATGAGCAAGCTAGCTGTCTGATTATTTGGTATCTGATAGTCTTCTGAGTGTTACTACTAATTTGGAAATGATTGCAATCGCAGAACAATTATTCTGCTTCCAGATAAGCCAGATTAACAACAGTGGATTGTGTAAATTAGTTTGTGCAATGCAAGACCTGACTGCACCCTTAGCTGGTAAATCCAAAGTTGCATTCAACAATTTTGCAAAAGGAAAAGGAGACACAGAAGAAAAATGAACTAGCAATGTTTTTTCAGAGAATATGTAAATTAAGTGTAATTTTTTTTAACAGAATACTTTTGAAGTGCCACATAAGAGGTTGTGAGCCCCTATTTATCCTTTGTCATAGAGAAACAGAGTCACTTCAACCTGTGCCAAAAAAAGGGCACAGAATCTATTCAAGATAGTATGAAGCTCATGCAGATGAAGAAAACCCTTACCATTAATAAGAGAGAAAAATTTACTCAATCAGATGAGAGAAAAATTAGAATGAGCCATATCCACTAAACCAATCAGACATACAAAAAGGAATTACATGAATACCAATCATAGACAATACCAATCATCCTAGCGTATATTGTTAGAACCTGCAACAATAAAAATAATTATTGATTGTATCAGGATTGCTTAATACTTGATCCTCCGGTTGCAGAAATGATTTTAAATCACAAGTGTATGAGAATTTTGTTTGTTTCAAGCCTTTTCTTTAATATTTTAAGACATGATCCTTCAATCACAGAGATGATTTCTTTTTCCTCGGTACATGAAACGTACAAATGCACATGAATTTTATATCACAATAATAATATTCTTACTGCATAAGAAATGATCAAAAGGGTATGATTGCTTTTGTTTCTTCTTATATTGCGGTGACTTGTATGCTCAAGGCATGAATGATCAGTGTAGAGATGATTTGTTGTGCAGGAATCAAAAACAAAAATATATGTTCTTCTTTTAGGCACGATCCTTCGATAAATTCAAAGAAGTCTAGAAATTCAAAGAAGGAGGTATTACCGGCAAGGAGGCTTTTGCGCACAGTGAAAGCGGCTTGGTCACGAGGAGGGGAAATCGCAGATCCTGTCGGCGAGGAAAAGTCGGAGGGGAGGCGAGGAAACTCTAGATCCTGTCGGCGAGGAAACCCTAGCTGTTGGGGGAGGGAGACTGTGAGCAGCGGCGTCTCGCGACGTCTCGTAGAGATCGAGACAGAGGGCGCAGTGAAGCAAAGCGAGGGAGGCTGTGAGCAGCGGCGTCTCGAGGCGTCTTGTAGAGGTCGAGAGAGAGGGCGGCGAAGCGAAGCGAGGCGAGGCGAGGGAGACTGTGGGGAGGCGAGGGAGACTGTGGCGAGTATTAGGGCTTTGGCTTTTGCCGGCGGAGTTAGGGCTTTAGCGAGGCGAGGGAGGCTTTGCGAGACTTTGCGTGGCAGCAAAAGTTAGACGCGGACTTGCCACGAGGGCAAGTCCGCACCGTCGCGCAGCAAAAGTTCCGCAGCAGAGCCCTATATTTTATATATATATATATTTTGACATAATTCTGCATTGCGGGTACAGATCATAATTTGATATAGTCCTTGCAAGAATATATCATCATTAAACACGGTCCTTGTAAGCCGGGACCATTATTGTCTGTGTCCCATCATAAATCTCACCGTTGCAATTTATAATCCGAAGATCTAACAAAACTCGAATTTTACGATATTAATTATATATATAATAATTAAAATCAACGACCATACGAAAAATATAAATCTAATATCTATAATTTCTTTGTTTTTTTTGTCCTTATCTTATTGACTTTTGTAGCGTAGCATCAAGTTCAATATCGAAGGACTCTGCCGAATAACTTTAGGCATGCAGCTCTGACATATATATATATCAATATATGTATGTTCTTTCGCGCGCACAAGATTGTTTTCATCACGCTCCTATTTTAGCATCCAAACTCCAATGTAAAGCTGAATTTCTGACACATGAGTACCTTGCTGAAGTGAAATAATAATCAATTTTAATATATTGATTTATTAAAGCATAACAAAAAGTGCTTGTTGTATGATAATAATTATTTGTTGAGGAGAATTAATAATAATAATAATGACAAAAATTAAAAGGACCTTTTAAAATATATTTATTATTTAAAAGAAATAAAATGAACCTCACTTATTATTTTATTTTGAAAATATTTTTTCATTAAGTACTGTTGTAAAAACTATCTATTAGTTTCTACTATATATATATATATATATATATATATATATATATATAACTGTTATTAATTGTAAAAGTTATAACTTTTATATGTTTGGTAACGATGAAATTGTATTTATTTAAAATATAATGAGATTCAATAGAATCTCAATTGTTTAATTTGCTCATTGAAATATTGATTGAATCAAGTACTTATCATTTAGAATAGTAAAATTAAAATGATATAAAATTATCATAGATATTAGCAATTAGTTTCTACACAATCGATCGTGATTCGATAATATTCATTTAAAATATAATAAGTATTATGGAATCTCAATCAATTTATTTTATTTATTGAAATATTATTTTAACTAGGTTATCACTCAAATAAATAAAATTAAAATGATAAAATTATTATTGTAGAAATCATCAACTAGCTTCTATAAAGTGTAGAAGCTATAGCATCTAGCTTCTATAAAGTTAGTTGTTAGTTTTACATGTAAAAACTAGTTATTCGCTTCTACATGATCGAATGATAAAATAATGTAAAGGTATTTTAAACCGATCGTTTTAAATGGAATGCTCATTTGATTTTAATCAAAAATGGGATGCAAAAGCCCATTTGATTTTTTTCCCTAATAATTGTCTAAGAACACCATTGAATGAGTCATCAATGAGTAGGAGTTGATGTTGACTTAGTCGTCATTAACCTAGCAACCACAAAGATTTTTGCAAAGAGATTGTTGGAGCATAAACAATAGCAAACAAGGAGAGAGTTAAAAGGAGATCTAAAAGATTTTCGCACGGGCACTCCAATGCTTAAGTCTCCGACAGAAGAGAATGAAAAAGTAGAAGATGAAAAGTAGTTTAAGGTTTTGGATATGAATGTGTACGCATACTTGTGCTCGTAGGGGTGGGCGATCTTTTTATAGAGTCATGCATACACTCCCATGTTCTTCATGTGCTCCAAGATCTATGCTTGCGTTACCCACATCTTCCAGACTAAATGACTATGTTTCCCTCAGCGTTCGAAAAATAACGACTGCATTGTTCGTATTTTCAACGAGTAGTAGCTTATCACCTTAATGACGGTTGATCACCTAGAATCGGGAATCACCTCGAGTTGGGGGCATCATAGAATTGGAGATCTCCTTGAGTCGGAGATCTCCTAGAGTTAGGAAAGCCATGAAGTCAGGGTGCCTTCTAGTCGGGCTTACCTGGAGTCGGGGATGATCCCGGTCTAAGAGTGATGTGGAATTGGGGATCCTCTGAAGTCGAGGTGACAAGGAATTACTAGAGTGTTTCAAGAATGACCCTTTGTTAACTTTGATTGTTACATTAGTAAGACTATTAATCTCTTTATATACTCTCCTCTTATTATCTTGTATATCGAATAATATTGTGACAAAAAAATCATACATCGACATTAGATATCTCAAACGGTTAATCTTACAGTATAAAGAGATAATTCATTTTAAAAAATAGAGTGCATCATTAGCTCATTAACTTGACTTCCCTGCCCATTGACTTAAGAATTACCTACCTATCTTTCAAATGGGATGTAAATTTTAAAATATTAGATTTTTAAATTGTCCATCTAATGTTTTTTGATTTATCTTAATGGTAAGCAAAAAATTTTCCGGGGACCGATCTCATCGCCTTCCTCTTCAAGCGACTCCCAAAGGTTTTCTTTTCCCTACACGACTCTCGACGAGAAGATCTGGCTACTCCCTTGTCGGGAGGTTGGAGGAGACACAAATCTGACTGCTCGCAGGCAGCAGTGGTATAGAGAGCAGTTGGCTCCCCCATAGCGTTGGGTACATGTCATGTTGGGTTGTGTGACTCGTGAGGAGTTGGCTCCCCCTTATTTGCGTAGGGGTACATATCATGATGGGTTATGTGACTCGTGAGCAGTTGGATTCCCTTGTGTCTGGCTTTGGAGTTATGGTTGTTGGAGCGGTTGGCTCCCTGGTATCCTGTCCACTCAGCCACCCAGTGTAGAGGTAGCAGTGCGTACAAACATCATATGCACATGTTGCATTATTGCATGGTTATTGTTGTTTGTATTATTGCATTTGACCGTACTTGCTGTATTTGATTACAGTATATGTATTTGATCTACACCTCCAGGAGATTTGTTTACCTTGGTGACCCTACATTACTCGTATAGTATTTGGACCTTTATATCTTCAGGTTTGTCTGACTCTAATATGTATCATTTATTTGGTATTCTAGTTTTAGTATTTCCTACTTTTACTCATGATACTGTTGCCAATTTGACTCTTACTCCTAGTATAGCTTACAATGCATATCAAATATGTGTATTCGCCGAGTTCTTTGACTCACACCGTTAGCCTTGTTTTTATTTTAGGATGATCGTCTAGAGTGCCCGACAGTCTGTCCCAGTCCTCCTACCTCGAGACGATTCGTGTTTGGGTTGTATTGTATTTGTTTTGATACTGTATTTCCGTTTGTATATGTTTCGTTTCGTTTTACGCTATGTCATGGATTGTATTGTTGTGGGCTATGGAGACATATTTTGTTGTATGGTTATCGTAAGCCATACCGGTACACGACTTTAGTATGTAGGATGTCATGTCTTTTCTTTTATGTTTACATTTCCAGCCATGTTGGCTGATGGGTTGTGGCGGCTATGTAGACCTTGTACTCATGCCTCGAGTGTCCATCGTACAGGGAAGATGTTATTCAATTCTATATTGGGCCAACGACTCCTCTCAGGAGCGTGACTATTAATCTTTTTATACACGTAATCTCCTCTTATTATCTTCTGTATCTCAAACAGTTAAATCTTACAATATAGAGAAATAATTCATTAAAAAAACTAAAGTGCATTATCAACTCGTTAACTTGACTTCCTTGCTCATTGATTTAAGATTTCCTTATTTATCTTTCAAATAGGATAGGATGTGAATTTTAAAATATTAAAATTTTAAATTGTCTGTCGTAATATTTTTTTGATTTATTTTAATGATAACTAAAAAATTTTCCGAGGACCAATCTTATTTTTTTGATTTATTATAATGATAACTAAAAAATTTTCCGAGGACCAATCTCATCGCATCATATTTGTCTATTAGCTGATTCAGGCCCGGTTAGTTATTCGTGCTGCATGACAGTGACGTTCGCCTCTCAAGGAACAGAATTGTAAATGTGGAATTTAATGCTGCAATTTATTAATTCAACATCGTTGGTTGCTTGCCTACCCAACAGGCTATGGTTGCCTGCCGATCATTCCATACAATCTCAATTTTGCCTTTTAGCATATTTATTAATGTTTAAAAGTCATGAAAAATAAAATAAAATAAAATTTAATTCGTTATATTCTTCTTTTCTGTTTTTCAGCTTTAGTTAAATTGTTCTATATAGATGTAAATTTTATGCGTTAACACGATTGTGGAGCCAATGATTTAAACTTGATTAACTCTTAAAAAATATATTATATAACTCCCAAAAACAATTTAAAAATCTTTTACAGATAATTTCCCTCGTTTAAAACTATTAAAATTTATTATTATACATTTTTAACCTTTTTTTTTCCTCCATGAAACGTCATTTTCTTATTATTTCCATTTCATTTATTAGTGAAATTGCGAATTTTCTATTTAAGCTCGTGAAGGATCCGTCTCCATCTCCGAATTAAATATTCCCACTCCTCTTGCTTCGACGTCGCTCCCTGTTCTCCTGCATTAATGGCTTCCCACTCTCCGCTTCTACTCTTCTTGCCTCCTCTTCCTCCTACGCCCATCTCACGACTCTAATCTCGATGCCTGCCCTTGCCTTCTACCCCTCCAGCCCCTTCTTCTCCCGTCCTCGTCTTAGAACCCTAATCCCGGCTCCAACTCGAACAAGCTCGCTCGGGGATGCCGTGCCTCGCTCGCTTTCCTGGTTTGTTCTCTCTCCGAATGATTGAGGTCTGGTAGCGTAGTGTAAAGTTGATTTCTTTACCGTTTTAAGATCTGGTTCGGCTCCTCCGCTGCTGTGCGTTTTGTCAAACATTCTTCTTTTTTTTCCCCCTTGATTATGTAGCTGATGTTAAAAGTTGTAAACTTTTTTTTTTTAAGTTTACGAGGTTGTAGTTTAGTTATCGAGCTTTAGAAGCATTTGACGCTGGGGTTACTCGAGATGGGCTCGGAGGGTGGAGGTTTCTTTCATTTGTTTGATTGGAACAGGAAATCACGCAAGAAATTGTTCTACAACGGAGTCGCTTGTTCTGGTATGTTGTTTTTTTTTCCTCATTGGTATTAGCCCGCTTGTTTATTCGGACGTTGAAGTCAAGGCTGTTGCAACTTACAATGTCTTCTTCTTACAGAAAAAACAATCAAGGGCAATAAGTGTGATGATAATAAGTCAGAGCCACAACTCAACCAGGTGCCTTTAAACCTCTTTTGCTCTGTCCTTTTTCAAGTTGGTACAAATCTACTTTTTAATGCGCTTTCTTTTTTGCAGGTTGATCAAAATCAGTTGGATGGGCAAGCAAGCACCGAGGTTGGCAGTAATTATTATGGTAATTTGTTAAGTGATCAAGAGGAAGGTGGATTTAAAGCTCCAGGGGTAGTAGCCAAGCTTATGGGTTTGGACTCTATGCCAGCCTCTAGCAATTCTAAGCCTGATTTTCCACTCTTAGATGATTCAAGTTCTTTTTGGGGTAACAATAGTCAGAAGAGAGATGCTGAATATTACTCCAATGATAATGTATATCATGTGATTACAAGAAATAATATCTATTCTGGAAAAACAGAAACAAAGTTACAGAGGATGCCGAGCAGCCCAATTGAGAAATTTCAAATAGAAATGCTGCCTCCTAGAGGAGCTAAAACTATCTCGATTACCCACCACAAATTACTTTCTCCTGTTAGAAATCCTGGTTTCATCACTCCTAGAAATGCATCTTATATAATTGAAGCCGCAGCAAAGATTCTTGAACCAGAATTTCACAGCACTACCATGGGTGAAATTCATTCTCTCAGGTTGCCTCTGAAATCACTAAAGGATAGGGAATCCAATGGGATCATAGAAACACGTAGGAATATATCAAAACAGATAGAATCATTTGCTGGAATTACAAAGACTGGTGATCCTGCATCTCTCAAAGGACGGACCTTAAAAAGTTCAAAGAGCCTCAAAGATGATACAGGTGCTCAATTGAATGGAAGTTCGAATGAGTCCCAGTCTTCAGGTGCTAAAGTAAATCAGAATTCAGGCTCGCTTCCAGTTAAAGCAAAGGTAAACTCACAGAGGAAGGAGGGAACAAGCTTGAAGAGCAGCACAACATTAGGCAAAGATAACGAGGGATGCAGCTCAAACAAGCCAGCTAATAGTTTGTTGGATGACCAAAACAGCAACCAGGATAGGAGACCTCCTTCTGTTAATGGTTTCAGTGTGCTGAAGAGAAGTAATCAGAAGGACAAGTATCTGTCTGGTAAAGGCAAGTTAACTTTGCAGCCATCAGTTACAGAGCAGCAAGGGACCAAAAACGTTACTGGACATGCGTCATCTGAGAAGAGAAAGATTGGAAATGAGTTTCCAGGGAATAATAAAATGGGTTACAAGAAAGGAATAGGGACTAATTACTATGAGAAAGAGGCAGTGTCATCAGGTTGCAAAAACTTCTCACAGCAGAGTAGTTTGGTAGAGACAAAGTCATCTTCCCAAACAAGATTTTCTAATGAGACCGCCCAGGTGCCCCCAGGTAAATCTTGGACCCTGGTGCAGCATAATTTTGTATTGGATGAACATTTGAAATGCAGGTATGATAATGTGCAAAAGAGCACAGATGTTGTTTCATTTACATTCACCTCACAAATTAGAAAGCCAAAGGGCTCATCACTGTCCTTCAGCAGCAAGGTGGAAAACCAGGTCAAAAAGAGTGAATATTCTGATAAGAAATGGCAAGATGTTGTATGTTCAGACAACCAAATCTTACCCCACTCAAAACAGAATGCTATAGAACAGGACTGTCTAGGCATTCTTTTAGAAAGAAAATTGCAAGCTTTAACTATAGGGGCTCAATCACCTTATTTTAATTTACTTAAACGAGGTAGTGTTTCAGCATGCATACCCATTGTGGATGATTCTGATTGTGCTTTTAATGAATATAGTTCTGAGTGCAAAAAGAAAGCCTTATTTTCATCTGATAGCTTGAAATCAGTTTCATTAGCTAGCGATATGACAGAACGCAACATGAGCTTTAGGCTACAGGTATGCTGCTACTATTTATTCTTTTGTCTGTGTTCTTCGCAAACATGTTAATTTATGGCTTGTGAAAAATTAATCATCGGACACTACAGATGCTGTTAATTTGGCAAACCTGCTTGTACTTGTTCAAAGTAAGGATTTGACATGATCAAGTTTTGTCACTTAAGTCCTTTCATGGTGTCTTTCTTATGCAACAAAAGAAGTCTAGTTTTTGAAAATTTGAATGATGAATATTGTTGTCTAATTAACCAGTACCTGTAGTTTTTTGTTGATACATATTGGTAACAGGGAAATTCTCACAATGGACACTGTCTTTTCGTTGTTTATTTTATGATTGTTTTCCAAAGGGAAATTTGAGGCTTAAATTGGGTTTGAAAATTTTAAACATGTTGGTGTTTTTTTTCATCAGGAGGGTCAACTAGACAATTTTTTGCTAATACCTCAATGATTTATTTAACCATGTTCCTTTACCCATTCTCTTAAAGATGATTACCAGAAAGATTATCAAAAATTGCATGCTTGATTTCTACCAACAAAACTATCTACTGTATCCCTCAATCACATTAAATTCCCTCTAGTATCTGTATATTAGTGCCCATGTTGCTGGGCATATGTGAACGTGCCCTTTTTTGTTTTGGTTGAGTTACTATATTATCCCCATTCATCTTTTCTGAGTGTGGATAATCCATGTATTAGGAGTTTATTTATATATTTGCACACATTATGCAAGCATAATTATTTTATTTCTTAATATCTTATGATGAAATTATAAATTTTGATAGCTGCCACAATATGGAATCTCATAATAATTAATATATTATGTTTATTTATTTATTGACAAATAAGAATGTTCTAGTTATGTAATTCTAAGTTTGATCAAAAAAATCTTGGAGACCAAATCTTGTGGCTGGATCTTGAAATGAAGATATACGGACTTAGTATTAAGCAAACAATGACCTGGATTGAGTTAGACCAACTGTCTGCTGTGTTTTTGTTCATAAAAAATTGTTCTTTGGGGGAAAAAAACAGTTTGATTCACAAAAACAATGATTCTAGTGAGTATCAACATAATCGACAAGTTCAGTGGCATAAAGATTTATCTAGCCTGGAGTCCTGGTGGATTTTTTTTTTTTCTTTGGATCTGGGACCTGAGCACACCAGCTTAATTTGGTCTCAGACTGTCCATGTTTTTTTCAGTGGTTTTAGCTTATCTAAAAGGTGCCCTTTTGCCATATATGTAAAAGATCCTTTGACCAAGAGTTTTAAGAAACATAAGCAAGCAATACAGTATCTAATTACCGAATATATGATCTGGTTACCTGATGAAGTCTCTTCCTCGGAGATATGGGGCCTATGCACACTAGTTAAATATAGTCTCAGACTATATTAAGATTTTTTAATGTTTTTTGCTCGTATGCATTAGTATAAGCACTTCTTATTAAAATAATTATTTCTTCAATTATTCATAAAATCTTGTTTAAATAGTTGTAGAACTTAACAAATACAAGTAATTCATAACATAAGGTTATCTTCGGACCAAAAAATAAGGTTATTAACAGAAACCATCTATTGAATAACAAAAATGCATAATAATGCCTAAATTTCAAATTTGTAGCCATAACCAAAACTTATAATATCTTTACAAAAGTCTTCAAAGCCAATGTGAAGTTTGTTATTCTTTTTCAGAAAGGGATTTAGCTATATTTACAATCGCTATCATAGCCATCATTTGAGACCCTTATGGTTATCATATTCCACACATTCTCAATATGAACCATTAAGTGGGTTTTTAGTTTATACTACCAGGGTACAAGTGAGTCTGCAGATCCTCTGGTAACAGAGTCTATTAGCTTGTGAGGTTTCTGAAATTAAATTCCTTGTTAAAGTCCGACCCAAGCTAATTTCTTTGTTAAATCATTTTATTAATTTGATTGCATTTGTCCATCTTTTGTGGCTAGGGATCTCATTTTTGCAGCCAGCTTATTAATTTGATCGCATTCCTTCTCACTTTGCTGTGTTTTAAAAAGATTTTATTGAATTTAAAATAGATTAGATTAGTTATCTTTTCCATGTGTTGCCTAATCACAAATATTGAGTTCTCTTAAACCTATTGCTTATCACAGTTTGGTGAACCATTTAAAGAATAAAGAATATGTGACAATATATGCATTAAAGAGCTCACACTTATCACCTTCAGTTTGAATGTGTAATGGCAGCGTATATAACTTGTAAAACATGACTTGCATATGCTGAAGCAAGGACTGTTTTTATGGAGGTAAAAGATAGCCAAATTCATATCATTTCTGGTGTGAGGCAGTTAGAGCCTTCATAGCGATGGTTTTGTTGACTAACCTTTCAAAAAGATCAGATCCAAAAGATACAAAGTCAACTTAAAAACTGTTGAAGAAAACTGGAAGCTTTGGTAACGTGAATAATTGGTGTCAATGTTCGAGTTAAATAAGTTTTTGAACAACTTTGCTGAAAAGGTCTGGATTGTAGTATTTGTTGGTAATGGCTTTATATTCTGATTTGCTGTTCATTATAGTTTGACTTGGAAGTTGGAATTGGGGAAAAGATAGTTTTTTGATAAGTTATAAGAGATGAAATTTGAAGTGGTCTGTCTTTTTAGTTTTTTTTATGCCTTTCCATTTCTTCCTTTATCAAAATTAGGGATTGGACCTGTGTTAACCAAGTATGGATGACACTCTAGACTACACATAAAGCCTTTTCAGTTACATTGCACATTAAGTCAAGACTATATGTTAACAAACAACATACTTAGCTTAGACTTGTTAGATTACGTCAAACTGTCGAATGCTAGTTTTCTTATGTTTCAATACTTCCAAGTATTACTAGATAACTTTATGTATGCATTTGTTTGTAAGCATTCTGTTTTTCCAATTGAACAGCTTTTGAGTCACTGCAGGAAATGAGTAGAGCAGGATCTCACAGCAAGGTGGATGAAAGTGGTCACCAAGATCTGAGCCCTTTATCGTGGTACTCAATGCCGAGCTGCAGCAGTGTTCATGGTACTATCAGATTGCTTACACTCAGATGCTTTCTTCGACAACTAAACAATTTTATTTTCTCTTTGCAGGATACAAAATAAATTCCACTTTTTGTGCTGATTTATCTGATTCAGTTTCCCAATTTTCTGAAAATAGAAATGAAGAATTAGTATCTGAAATCCGCAATGGTGGTTATACTAATTCATCCACTCAGGAACTAGAATATGTGAAAGAGATAATTATTAACACCGGCTTTACGTTCGAGGATCTGATACCATGTCCACTCGACCATTCTTTCGAGATACTTGATCCAATTCTTTTTGACAAGTTGGAAGAGACTAGAACCTCAACACCATATGAAGCGGAGGAGAAAAGGTTGAGGATGAGGCGGAAGATATTATTTGACTCTGTGAATGAATGCTTGGACAGGAAATGTAGCCAGTATTTCCGGTCAGGATTCCGATCATGGGTGAAAGGGGTAGCTGTTGCTGCAAAAAGTTTGGGAGATGAACTCTACAAGGAGATCTCAGGTTGGAGTAGCATTGGAGACTTGATGGTGGATGAACTTGTGAAACGAAACATGAGCACACATTTAGGTGGTTGGATTCACTATGAAATTGAGGCATTCGAAGCAGGAGTAGAGATTGAGTCAGAGCTCTTCAATTCCTTGGTTGATGATGTTGCTGCCGGATTGTTATGAGGAACAAGTACACAAACTTGAGGGATTCACATGCAAACCGCTTGAAGCCCCTATACAGTCGATCGTTTCAGGTATTTTAATCCTGAGGCTGTATAGGGGGTTTCACGGTAAGGTCCCTTCATGATTTATCGGTCTGTCTAGAAGAAAGTGAGGAAACATGCTTGCCTTTTTGTTCCCACATTTGAAGTGCAATCTGCACAGGTTTTTCTCCAGGATTCTTTCTTTTCCTTGTAACCATGTAAATACAATTCCAGGATTTGAAGAGAATCACTGTGGCTTTGGCGATGCACTGCTGGGACTCAAGTTAGCCATCATTTTGCTCCAACAAGAACTCCTAAAAAGGCAAGATTTTTTAAGTAGTGCATTGAACTTGTTGCTAAATGGTACTTGGCTCTACATGCTCTGGCACTCATAGACATTGAACTTAATCATCATGCTTCAATACTGTAGATTTTAGTTGCCCGGGACAATAGTACGGCGACATCCGCTCTCAATTTTGATGAATTAACGAATAATTTTTTTAATTAGCAGTTGATCTAAAAATGTCGAGTTAATGAGCCGTTCGAGGTAAGTGTTGTTCGGTTTATCTTGATAACTGATGAAAAATTTTTACGGGACTAAATCAATCACTCTCTTGGTTTTGATTGGTTAAGTTGGACAATCAAGTTGCATGGGCCTAGTTGCACGGGCGTCAGTTGTGCTAGTTGGGTTGCATGGTCTAGTAGGTTTTAAGCTTGCCTGTCTTGGCGGCTAGCCAAGCCACACAGGGTATGTAGGTTGAGCTGCATTGTGCTAGCAAGGTTGGACAAGCTGGTTAGGTTGATTGAGCCAAAAGGATCGATTTACTAGTCAGTTTGATTGAACTACATGATCGTGTGGCGTGGTCTGGCCGAGTGAGTCAATCCAAATGAATTTGTCAAATTGATTGGGTCAAATAGGGCAATCAAACTATATGAATTGCTCGAGTCCTATGATTAACAAAACTCATGAACAATTTATTAACAAATTTATTTATTAAGTTATTTAAATATTACAAATTTATTTATTTATATTTTGTTCACATGTATTAAAGAAATATATCATAATAATTTTAAGTTATTTGTAATACCTTACGTTAAGAAAAATATTTGTATTATATTGATTCAATTAATATTTTATTAAATTATAAAACAATAATATCTCTATTGAATTGAATAAATAGTTTGAATTCAACCTGAGCTCAATAAGATTTTTAATAAAAAGTGGAGAGCAATTTGACTTGGCTCCCTTATATCTCTATTTATAATCATAATTTTTGTAAGAACAATGATAAATAGCGAGAAATTTTAATGAGAAATTAACGGAAATGACGTGACACTTCAATTATAACGATCTCTATCGGGTTCATCGTACCTTCTAGGGCATAATTTGGTTCGGGGGAGAGGGGGGGGGGTCGGAGGCCGTTGATAGTGTGGATGGTAATCGGATGTGTTTATAAAAAATATCACATCATTTTCATTAGATTTCTCGTTAAAAATTTTCATCATTTCATTGCCCTTTTTGTAAGGACAAAACAATGAGTAACCAAGTTTTTCAGCAATAACAGGTTTGATGATACGTTATCTTTGTCGCACAGTTTTAGACAAGGCTTCGGTGGCCCCTAGGGTAAGACGTTATGGTAAAAGATAGAAACAGACTTCTATGCAATAAGGATTAGGGGGCGTTTGGTTCAAATTTGTTAATCGGAATGGTAATGGGATTCATTGAGGGGTCAATGGGAATGAGAATCATGATTCCATTGGTAATGTTTGGTTCAAATCCTGAAATGAAAATTATTATCATTGATGATGTTTGGTTCAGTTTAACTTTAGTAATGGGAATCCATAAAAATTTTAAAGTTACCTAAAATAATAGAATTATTACAAAATATAAAAAGTAAAATAAAATGAGATGAGAGATAAATTAGAAAAATATAGAGAGAAATTATGAGAAGTAAGGTAAAAAAAGAAATTAGAAGAAAAAAAATAGGAGAAAATGCAATAATAGAGAAAATAAAGATAAAAAGTAGAGAGAAAAAAATAAGATAAGATAGATGTGATAAAAAATAGAGAGAGAAATCAGAGAAAAAATGAGATGAGAGAGATAGAAAATGTAGAGAGAGAAAGTGATAGAATATATAGAGAAAAGTAAAAAATAAATATAGATAAATTATAATAAGAGAGGTAGAGAGAGAAAGTAATATTAAACATATATAGAGAGAAAATGAGATGAGAGAGGTAGAGAGAGAGTGATATAGAAAATATAGAGAGAGAAAGTAATATAGAAAATATAGAGAAAAAGTAAAAAATAAAGATAGATAAACTATAATAAGAGAGGTAGAGAGAGAAAGTGATATTGAAAATATATAGAGAAAGTGAGATGAGAGGGTAGAGAGAGAAAGTGATATAGAAAATGTAGAGAGAGAAAGTGATATATGAAATATATAGAAAAAATGAAAAATAATGATAAATAAATTATGATAAAAGAGGTAGAGAGAGAAAGTGATTATCAAAATACAAAGAGAGAATGAGATGAGAAAGGTAGAGAGAGAAAGTGATATATAAAATATAGAGAGAGAAAGTGATATAGAAAATATAGAGAAAAAGTGATATAGAAAATATAAAAAAGTGAAAAATTAAGATAGATAAATTATAATAAGAGAGGTAGAGAGAGAAAGTAATATTGAAAATATATAAAGAGAAAATGAGATCAGAAAGGTAGAGAGAGAAAATAATAAAAAATATAGAGAGAGAAAATAATAAAAATGTAGAGAGAGAAAAGAATAAATATGTAGAGAGAATTTTTAAAATGTAGAGAGAGAAAGTAAAATGAGATAATATAAAAGAAATAGTAAAATGAAAAATAAAAAATAAAAAAAGGAGTGTTTTGGATATATGAAAAGGAAGGAATGATTGAGGAATTTGATTGATGAGGAGGGAGTAGGGAATGAAAATGAGGGAATCATTCCCTTATTTTTATTCCCATTGACACTTACCAAACAGTGTCAATGGGAATGATTACCATCCATTCCCATTCCTTAGTCCCTATTATCCTAAACTAAACGCCCTCTTAATTTATATGGCAATAAACACATCTGTGATATTCGAATCACTGGCACTCATGAAGTTAGACAGTCCACTATGATTCATTTATATTTATATTTTTCGAATTTATTCGATGGGTCAATAGAAAATTTTGATGGAATTAAATCCATCACCTCCGAGATTAATGAGTTCGGCTGAATACTTGAATTTTCAAAAATAAAGAAGGCTTTGATGTTTGAAAAAAAAATTATACATAAAAACAATCTTCGGACATAAATTAAAATTTTAAGTGGCATTTCTAATAAGACAGTAAAAAAGTCGAGCCGACATAAACTTTGATATGTTTAAATTTATTTGATAGGATAACCAATTTAAGATAAGTCGAATTTAAAATGAACTAAACTTTTAACATGATTATTTAAACTTGGCTTGATTTATTTTTTATGAGCTTATCTTGAAGTTTGACTTGAATTTGACTCGTTTAGATGTTATTGAACTCTTTATTCAAATATGCCGTAAGTTTAGTTCGATCTTGGTTTATTTAGATGTTATTGAGATCTCAATTTAAGCATATTTGATTATTTAAAATTTTCATTTATTTGATTGGTTATTGAGTTTTATAATTTAAACTTATTTATTTATTTTATTATTTATTTATTTTATATATAGATAAAAATTTTATTAATGAACATAGTTCATAAATATTATGTTGGGACAGATAGACCGGCTAGGGGGGTGCATAGCTTGGTCACTCGAATTCGATCTCTTCCTATAAATGTTAGCGCAAAAGGAAATACAAACTAAGGAAGTAGATACAATACTAACACCTTACCGTTTACGTGGTTCGGAAATAACTTGCTTCTACTCCACAGCGTGTCCTTGAGATGGAGGAACCCTTGATCCTTCGATCGATCAATCTTCGATAATCTCCAACTAAAACTTTCTCCTTCTCGGTGGAGAAAAACCTCTCACAATCTTTTCTTCCTCTTTACAAGATGAAAGCTAGGGTTAGGAGGAAGAGAATGGACTTGGAAGCTTGAGCACTTGAGAAAGGATGTTTCACAATAGAACAGTTAATCATTCTCAAGTCTCAAGTTCCTCTTTAAATAGAGGAGAGAGCTGTTAACAAAACAGCTCAGCCCCGACACAAGTCGAATGCCACCAAGACCAGTCGACTGGTATCCAGCCAACGACTAGCCAAAGGTTAGCCTAACGACTGTATTTCGAATAGACCAATTAACTGCTACACGTTGTTCGACCTTACAGAAAGATCAGTCGACTAGTTCCCTTACTAGTTGACTGCTACAATTCACTTTCAGCGTTGCCAGTCGACTGCTTCCTTTGTCAGTCGACTGTCCAGCTTATAAACTCACTCTCAATCTCTCCAGAGTTCATCATTCACGTATGCCTTGAAGTCCACTTCCTCAGCTTACCCCTTGAAGTTCTCTTCTTTCAGCTCTCGTCCCTCGGATGCGCACACAAGCCCGCAGTTTATCTCCATGTCATCCTTCGCGTATGCCTTTGAAATCTACTTTCTCGGCTCGCCCTTTGAAGTGCTCTTCCTTCGACTCTCGTCCCTTGGATGCTTTACTCCGTTGTTTCTCATGTGTGATTCACCAAGTCCTGCAAGACTCAAACACACACATCAAACCAATATGAAAATTTAACTTGATCATATTGACACACACATCAAAACCATAATATACCTGATCAAACTTGGGTCAATTGCACTAACAATCTCCCTTTTTTTGATGTGTGACAATATGTTTAAGTTAGACACAAAGATAGCAAATGAAAATTAAAAACATAGCATACTAAGAAGCATAAACATTCATCATCCCCCTTAACCTATGTCTTATCATATGATTTTTAATTTATGCACAAACATGAAAAAAATAAGTTAAATTCTAACTTAAACTCTTCAATTCTCCCCTTTAACACCATCCAAAAGATTGTACCAAACAATGTTAACCTATGGTATCAAATAAAGACAAAGTTTTAAATTCTGAAAATGAACAGAAATCAGAAAACTCAAGTACTAGTCGACTGAGTCAGTTACCAGTTGACTGGTCTCATCGAAACTGCCCTTTCTACTAAGAAATAGTAAGATCAGTCGACTGACCCTTGGTATCAGTCAACTGATACATTTCTAATTCGAATTTTAGCTTTTTGAGCTAAATTTCAGACATGCATAAAAAATTTCAGAAATTCAAGAAATCATGAAATTTTGCAAACATATTTCATTTAATATCCTTTAACAGCAAAAAATATGGGTTCAATGAAAACTCAAAATATTTTTAAATTTTTGACCAAAACTGAAAACCTTGAAAAACCTTTAACTTTGTATCAAAATTATACCCTAGTTTTGAACCCATATATTTTTTAAATCTATGCCATAGCAAATAAAACACAGAATTATTTTCAAAACATTTGAAATATCCAACTATGATCAATGGACAAGATGTCCATTAATTAAATATTTACTTTCCCCATAGTTGATCTATTATTGCTAAAAGGATATATTTCATAATCATCAAAATGTCATAGACATATTTGAATTATGAGTATCATCCTTTCATCTCATATGCATAAATAAAATCATAAATCAAGTCATTATGAGATGTGATAAAGGTAATCCCTACTTAGCCCATTTAATTATGAATTGTATTTAGGCTAAGTGCTCCTCCTTAAGGTCTCAAGTCAACTATTTTTCAAAAATTTGAATTTTTAACACTTATGGTTGGCTAACCCTAAATACTCTAACTTTTGAGGATTGACTTTGGTACCCAATAGAGATTCTTTCTAATTAGGTTAACCAACTACTCCTTAGGGATCCACTTCCTCTCTAGGGTTTTTGTTTTAGATTGTCTTCTAGCAAGTAGACAATGATAAGATTTTCGATTAATAGATTTTCCAAAGCCTAATCTCTCTTTCTTAAAACTTGCTCTTTGGCTCTTAAAAATCATGTCTAGGGTGTTAGAGCCAATTTCGAATTGCCTAAGGATTTTACTAAGGTTATCCACCTTTTCCCTTAATTCCCTATTTTCCTCTTCTAAACATGAATCATTTAAACTAAAAGAAGAGGAAACATGCATGCTGTATCTAAGTGTCATGAATTCTAATTTTTCATTTAGCATGCAAATTTTATTTTTCAAACATTTGATTTTCTTTCTAGCATTAAACAAATCATCATTAGTGCTAGAAATTATTTTAACTAAAGTAGTAGTGGATAGATTGTATACCTTACTTACCGAGACGTTTGAGTCTGAAGTTGAGTCTCCTCCTTCACTTGAGCTCCCTTCATCCTCACTTAAGTTTTTTCCTTCTTCAATTTCGGATGAAGTAGAGGTAATATCTTCAATTCTCATTAAGGCAAAATGAGATACATGGTGTTCCTCCTATTCCGATGATGATGATTCTTCCCATGTTGCCTTTAAGCTTTGGACCGTCTTCCTCTCTTCTTTTGTTTTCTTCTTCTCCTCTTTCTTCTTTCCTTCTTTTTCTTCAAAAGAGGACATTCATCTCTCATATGTCCTTCTCCTTGACAATTATAGCAAATGATCTTCCTTGGTCGACTTTTACTTCTTAAGCTTTTTCTATCACGAAATTTGTTAGATGAAAAATGTTTAAAGACCCTTCTCATTTTTCTTACCATATACGCCTCCTCATCGCTATCCATGGATGCACTTGATTCTTCTGAGTCGGATGAGGAGATCTTCTTTTTCTTGCCTTTTCCCTTATTTACCACAAGAGTCACTCCTCTTGGTTTGTAGACTTCTTCATTAGCTCATCCAATCCGAGTTTCATGAAACTTCATGGTTGAGAAGAATTCTTCTAGAGAAGTTTTCTCTATATCCTTGTATATGTAATATGAATCCACCATTGAGCTCCAATTTGTGATTCTTTGGAAGACATTGATGGCTTTCATCAATGTCTCGGTTGGAGAGTTACTCACCTACCCTTGTTAGTCTATTAAGAATTTCTTTAATTCTAGAGTGTAAGTTAGATACTTTCTCCCCTTTGTCAAGTTTGACATTGTTGAGTTGAGATCAGAGAAGGTCTCGCTTTGCCAATTTTGCTTCCGAAGTGCCTTCATGAAGCTCTACTAACTTATCCCATAAGTTCTTGGCATTTGAGTAGCTCCCAATTCTTGTTACCTCTTGTTGAGGAAGCACACTTAGTAGATGATGCAAGACTTTTAAATTTGCTAGATAATCATCCCTTTGCTTCTTACTTCATCTTATCTTTTTAAGTATCTTGTTTTCTTGATCCCTAGGCACTTCAAAATCGTTTTTTTATTATTAACATAATATCAAAGTCGGTATTGAAGAATACCTCCATTTTATTCTTCCACCAAGAGAATTCTCCTCCAATTTTGGAGGTTAGATGTGCGAGCCGACCATTTTGATGAATAGCTCTTCTAGGCGGTTAGCCTAATTGAATGCAGCCTTGCGCTCTGATACCAATTGTTGGGACTGATGGACTGACTAGAGGGGGCGTGAATAGTTTGGTCACTGGAATTTGATCTCTTCCTACAAATGTTAGCGCAAGCGGAAATACAAACTAAGGAAGTAGATACAATGCTAACACGTTATCGTTTACGTGGTTCGGAGATAACTTGCTCCTACTCCATGACGTATCCTTGAAGTGGACGAACTCTTGATCCTTCGGTGGATCAATCCCCGGTAATCACCGGCAAAAACTTTCTCCTTCTCGGTGGAGAAAAATCTCTCACAATCTTCTCTTCCTCTTTACAAGATGAAAGCTATGGTTAGGAGGAGGAGAGTGGACTTGGAAGCTTGAGCACTTGAGCAAGGATGTTTCACAATAGAACAGCTAACCCTTCTCAAGTCTCAAGCTCCTCTTTAAATAGCGGAGAGAGCTGTTAACAAAACAGCTCAGCCCCGACACCAGTCGACTACCACCAAGACCAGTCGATTAGTGTCAGCCAATGACTGGATTTCGAACAGATCAATCGACTGGTTCCCTTACCAGTCGACTGCTTCCCTTGTCAGTCGACTGCTTCCCTTGTCAGTCGACTGTCCAATTTACAAACTCACACTCAACCTCTCTGGAGTTCATCCTTTGCGTATGCCTTGAAGTCTACTTCCTAGGCTTGCTCCTTGAAGTTATCTTCCTCCGTCTCTCATCCCTGGGATGCACACACACAAGCCCGCGACTTGTCTCCATGCTATCCTTCGCATATGTCTTTGAAGTCTACTACCTCGGCTCGCCCTTTAAAGTCCTCTTCCTTCGGCTCTCGTCTCTCGAATACTTCACTCTGTTGTTCCTCATGTGTGGTTCACCAAGGCTTTGAAGTCTACTACCTCGGCTCGCCCTTTAAAGTTCTCTTCCTTCGTCTCTCATCCCTGGGATGCACACACAAGCTCACGGCTTGTCTCCATGTTATCCTTCGCGTATGTCTTTGAAGTCTATTATCTCGACTCGCCCTTTAAAGTCCTCTTCCTTCGACTCTCGTCCCTCAGATACTTCACTCTGTTGTTCCTCGTGTGTGGTTCACCAAGTACTACAATACTCAAACACACATCAAACAAATATGAAAACCTAACTTAATTATATTGACATACACATCAAGACTCATGATCTACCCGACCAAACTTGGGTCGATTGCACTAATATATTATTCACGAACATTAACGAGTTGATTAACGAGGTTTTTCCAACCTCGAGCGACCGACCCGATCCCATGAAAGTTTCCTACCGGCCACTAGGATAAATCGGGAAGCATTCGCAGTGGGCAGTCTAAAAGTTCAGCGTCCTAGGGTTCGCGCCCCATTTGGAGATCGAACCACGGATGCTTGGGATAGCTACTAGTCGCTCTACCGCTGCATCATAGCCCTACCGCAACTAGTCTTGACACACACATCAAGATTCATGATCTACTCGATCAAACTTTGATCGATTGCACCAACATATTATTCACAAACATTAACGGGTTAACCACGTATATATTTAAACTTATTTATTTAATTTAATAAATTATTCAAACTTATTTATTTAATTATTTTTATATATATTCAATAAATATAAATAAATTCTTATAAAATCGATGATCAAACTTCTTCACGAACTAATTTATTTACCTCTTAATTTCTAAAAATGGTTAAGCTTTGGAATATTTTAAGTTACCAACTCCAAGTACAGTACGGCTACGGCACGCACGCAGCGACCATTTCAGCTGCTCCACCTCTTTGCGGGAATCAGTATAAAATGCCGACCCTCAGCTCCCCATCACGCCCTTCTCTTCGATCGCAGAGAAAACCAGAAAGAAAGAGAGGAAGAGTGATAATCCTAGTTTAGGCCTTCGATTTCACGTGGATCCTTCTGCTGCCCCAGGATCTGCGCGATCTGCGTCCTGTTTGAGCTCGTCGGCTCAGGCGCCTTCACCGAGGAGGGAAGGGAAAGCGATCGGTGGTCGAGATAATCGCTTCGAAGTTCATAAAATGCGTCGCCGTCGGGAAGACGTGCGTGCTCATATCCTACACCAACAACAGTTTTCCCACGGTCAGTTATGCCGAAAACTGAATCCCCTTCTTTTCCCCCCCCTTTTAGGTTTCTTCCTTCTCCGTGCTTACATCATTCGATCGGTCTTGAGCATTTATTTGTTTAGAGAAAATTGGTAAAGAAATTAGCACGAATGTCTGTCTAGTTTTCCCACGGTTAGTGATATCGAAAATCAAATATATTTTTTTCTCTTTTTTTTCATGTTTCCGCATCATCCTTGCATTGTTCAAATCGGTCTTCAGTTGGTTCAAATTTTTGGTTTGAATCTTGCGATTTAATGGTACATCTGTTTGTTTAAGAGACGAGAATCTTTCTATTGGAGAAAAATGGTAAAGAAACGACTGGGCATTAATAAATATGTCAAGAGTTGCTCCATATTGTGAAAATTTCCTTCAAACTAAAGGAGCATGAGCATCTAGACTGGATTGTATGAACCTGCTGATGTTTCATGATGTCCTAAGCACCTATGAAGGTTTTATTGCCTTGTGGTCTCTCCCCATTTGATAGTTAGATGTGTGATAACTTTCATCGGTTTGAATTGTAGGCGTGATTTAACTGATATTCCCTCTCATCTTAATCAATTCTGTGAAAGACTTGTTTGATTGTGTGCATTGGTCCATTAGGTTTTCAGATACATTGGGGCAATTCACCATGATTTATATAAATTACAAGCCAAATTGACTACAGATAGTGAACTAGTTAATTGCTCCTATAAACAACTGGGCCTTATAAAAGTTAGTGTATTTCGCAAGCATGTGATTACTACATTACAAAACCTAGTTGATACAAGGCAAACAAGTTGCCAACTATGTTCTTATTTGTTCTTGTCCACAATACTTGACAAAGGTCTACTGTTCTACATATATCACACATAATGCATGATTCAAGAGATTGGTAAGAGGTTGTTTTGAGCTTAGTTCAACCATTATTGTATCATCTTATACTATTACTCTATAAAAATTTTGTGGTGCGACAGTTTATAATTGTAGGATAACAAACCATGGCAAACATAAATTCATGGATCCAACATTTACAAGTGTAGCATTGTTAAATACCTGCACAGCACAGTTACTCAATCCTGCCAACCTATTAGAGTTTGTAAACAGGAACGGTCAAGTTAAGAAGACAAACATATTCGAAGGGGGAAAAAAATCCTAGCCAATGTACCACCGTTCATGGGATAAACATATATCAGCGGAAACTTGATACCTAGGATTCCATGTACTGAGAAGCTGGTGGACTTGTTTTTGTTTTCCAGGATCCTGCAGAAAAAGGAACAGCTTTAACAGTCAGGAAGAATAGACAAAATGATTGTTATTCGTTAGAAACATGTTGGTGCTAGAATCTTAGACACCGTTGTGAAAGATTCATCCAGTGAGACGAACCATAGAGCTTTGTTGTTGTTGAGAAGTGAGCAATGGATACGCTGCAGAATCTATAACAAGGATTTCTTTCAGTGAAGCCTGAGTTTTTAGTTGTTTTAGATGTGAATCATGTACGTGAGGAATATAACTCAGGCCCGACAAATTAGTTGTTTGTTTTAAACATTGCACACTTTGTCTTCTTTATCTATACCCTGTGGCATTGTTTATCATAGAACGGAAGTGGAGATGATATAGAATTAGTCTTTTTATTTGCCGGAAGGAGTAGTATTATATTTATTAATTACCCAAAGAAGATTGGTTTGATCAAAAGAAATAAATTTTACTTCGACTAGAAGACTGGAAGACAAAATGCTCGTAAACAACCGACTGGATTGAAAATTGGGGAAGTCTGAAAACAATTATCCTGTTGCATTGTCAGTATCACCATAATATGAGCATCTATGGACCAAGGATAAAAACCCTAAACCAAACTTGAAAATAGCAATGTTGAACTACACTTACTACACATAATAGCTAATAATCTCAATCCCTTCAATAATGGCCATTAACTTTGGGTTTTAAAAAGGCATTACCTTGAACCCCACGAATCTCAACTTCTCGCCATTCTTGAACCAGGGCGCAGCAACAGCAAAGTAGATGAGACAAGAAATCATCACAAAGCCCTCCCTGGTAGCAAAAGAGTAGTTTATCATCAAACTCTGAAAAGTAGTTTGGCTTCTCTACACCTCTTTATTTTTCTGAAAGTATTGTTAAGCCTTTAAAGATTGTGAACAAACATAAAATTATAAGGTTTAGAATTATAACACCACCTATTTAATAAATGATTGTAGCATTGTTTGCCGTCTCATAATGCAATAGCAGTCATTGAGCAATGCAAACTACATTGACATGAACATCTGGAAGCATGCGAGATAACTTCTTACCAGATTTTATTTAGACAAAAATTATCAACTTTTTAATTTAAAAAATAAACTTTGCAGAAGTAAACATGACAGAATGATGGAAGTCAGATTACCGTAATATTGAACATTTTCCGTAGCTTCCTTCGAACACAGCAAGTGTAACAACAGCATGATAATACTAACGTATATGCCATCAAATCATTACATGCTTCAGCAGAAGCTGTTGACAAGAAACAAGGCCTTTCAGTTCAACGCTAGTATACGTCAGAAATTTCTAGCAAACTCCGAACGGAAGTGTCTAATGAAAGCTTCCTACACCATAATAGTCACGACAGATGACTAAGAGCAAAACTGGAAAGAGGACTGCGAGCAACCATGTTCCCGTCCTCAAGAACAAAAAGCCAACAGATGCTAGAGGTCTTTTTTAAACATTACATAGTTTAAACATAGATTATTCTGAATAATTTTGTCCAATGCAGTCTGCCAACAGGTTCATAAGAAACTGAAAAAGTGCCGGCAAGAATCTTATGGTAGTCATCTTCATTCCCTTTGAAGAGCTTCTTGTTCTTGGTATATATAGCACTAATCATCTTTTTTTTCATCTCTATTATTTTTCCTTTCAAAAAATCTAGATTCATTTTGATTGATAATCATCCTTGACAATAATGTTACTGAATAGATTCAAACTATTCAAACTCTCAATGAAGATTGTGACACTTCATCCATGTATCAAATATGAATTATTGTTTATTTAGCCAAGTACATGCCATTGTCTGTGGGAAGTACAACAGTAAAGAACAAGCAGTCTTTCCGATGAATTATATCTATTATCTAGCTACTCAAAGAATCTGAAACTTTAAAGCAGATTGGTCTAGTTTCTTGTATATTTTGATAAATATACCAGATATTGATCTTTCCCAGTCTATGTCCAAGAAGATATACGTTGTCAACTAACATAGAATTGATTGTTTCTAATCTGAAATGACAGTGGCAAAAAGAAGAAAATTCTAAATAAATTTAAATTTGTTTGGGTTGTTATTCATTTGCTCAAAATATATATTGACTACCAACATAAAGATTAGGCAAGAAACTAGATGTGGAACAGAGTAACTTACAAATTGGTCTATCTTTTGCTACACTAGCAATCTGTGAAAATGTTCCACAAGGATAGAATAAAGTTCGCAGACCTGCAAAACATCATTAGGCAATATAATTTTTTTTATCGAATTTTTATAAACGAACTGTATACAAATAATCTCGTAAAAAACTATAACCGCATTTGAAATAGTTCTCAATCCTGCCTAAGATGGATAAACTAGTGCACATTTTATATCTTGAGATGGCAAAAGACGATTCGCTCGCCCCCAGCGCCCCCGCCAACCCGTCCCAGGGCCAACACAGAGGAAGTAAATCACGGGGACTACTAGCCCAGATGTTGTGACTACAGTTTACATCTTAGCTTATACAGAAACGAAGTCCACAATGAAAATCAACCGAAATTGTTAGCAAATCATGGGTATGAAGCTCCAATCAATGTGGGGTCCTAGGGAAGAATCTACAGTATGCAACCTTATCCTGCATTTGTAAGAGGTTGTTTCTGCAACTTGAATTTGTAACATCGGGTCACATGACAATAACTTTACCGTTGCACCAAGGCTCCTCTTCTGTCACTTGAGTTTGAAATTTGACAAATATTAATTGGTAACATAGAGTAGGAGACCTAAAATGAAGAACTGATCACTCATGTATGCATACTGTAGGTTGTTTGGGAGGGAAAAACACTTAACTTAAATCGGACGTGTGCATGTAAAGTGTCACGTCATTCACTTTGCCTTTCACTCTCTCATTTTCACTCTCCCTATCATTTTTCTAAGTTAAATATCTAAATATAGGGAACAGATGACTGCTACTGTCCAGCAATATCAAAAGAATAGGGAAGGAGAACATCACAAGCGCATCAGCTGACTGAGATGATCTGTTCGCCAACAAGTCTATGAAAAATAGAACAAATGCCATCGTGGATTTTTTTTCTTTCTTTTACTAGGCATATACAACTCAAAATCTATCTTGACAAGCTTTGCGACACTTAAAACTGAGCAGTTGTGTTGTTAAATTTGATTGGTTCACTGCATACTCCAAAAAATTAATTTCAATGACTAACAACTTTTCCCAAAGGCCAAACAGAGTATTTCAAAAAATATATATAACCCAAACTAAGTTAGTGCACATGATCCACCTTGCACACATGGAGATGAGTGTTAAAATTATGGTCAATTGTTAAATTTATCATCATTTTTTAAGGTTTTAATAAAAATATCCATATTTTCATTTCTAACTACAAATATATCACACACTTTGAACATGATAAGGAATCTATAATGGAAAAATAAGTATGACCAAATTTTTAATTAAATCTCTACAAAATTGTTTCCACATGGTAACATATCTCATTTGACCACAAGGAATTCAAGTACATAGTAAATCATAACAGTGTTTTGTAATAAGCAACTTCACAAAATAGCAAAAGCATGAAACTAACGATCACATACATAATGAAGGCTCTGAACAGCATCCCAGCAAATCTGCATGCCATTCTTCATGTCCATGAAATCCTTTGTATGTAGGTGTATCGTGACCATATGTATCTGGTGAATCCCTTCTAGGCAAAATTCAGAATTGTTATCATACTCTGAAGTTTACATTTGTGTTGTAAAACATCATGAACTAGAAAGCTTACTGTTTAGTCAAATTCATATGAATAAAGTATGAGATAGTGCTTTAATATCTTCAACTCATACATTCGTTCCAACAAAGTCCAAGTAAATGCTTAAAACAAAAGAGAGGTGAAAAAACAAAAGATGTGATGTGGATCAAACTATATTTATTCAGACAATGGTGATGGATCTCACATGTGAGTTGGATGGGAATACAGTGGGCAATGATGGGATGGATCACCATAGAAGCTTGTCCAAGCTGATCACACCATGTGCTATGTAAAGATTGGTATAGGAGAATTCAATACTGCTCATGGTTGTCATTGCTTGGGCTTAATGCCTTTTCTTTTAGAGAAACACATAAATATAATCATGGTAAACTATTCAACAATTAGGGAAGAAAATGACAGCAGGATAATAGAGGTAAATCACATGAGTTAGAATCAAATTCCTTCTTAGCAATTATTATGTGATAATCTCAACATTATATGGACATGTTGCCAGTTGACCATTTTTTCAAACAATTGCACAATTGAATTTACTCAAAGACAAATGTTTTGACCAGCAATATCAGAAAAAGAAAAAAAAAGAATTGTTACCTTAGGAGTATGCCTGATGCAACATAAACAAGAGGTTTTAGGAACTGAAGGAAAAGTTGTTAGCCGAGAACAAAGTGAACAATAACTTTTCCTTTGGTATGCTATATTTGAAAATTCATATGACAATCTATACCTCTTTGAATAAGTACATAGAAAGGAAATGAGTCACTAAAGTTGAACTAGAAAACAACTATTTTAGAAACTAATATTCAAGATCATGGAAGCATAGAATCATTTGAGGCTGGGAAAACACTATTTTTCTATTGGAATTCAAGTAAACTACATAGACATTATAAATACAGATTGCCTAATCTATTGAAATTTTAATTCCTTGAGTGGAAAATTTTAACCACTGGAATGATGGATTATCATCTTCTAAACAAAGATGTATTCTATGGATTTACGATCACGACTATACATATAGAAAAACAAGACCAACCTAGTTGTCCCATCAAAGGAATTCTCTTTGTAATTGATGGGATCAGAATATTTTAGCTCAACTTTCTTTGGACTTTTAAGATGTGCACTTTTTTCTTCTAATGCTGTTTCCACATTTTGTGTTACTCCAATCAAATGTTGGATCATTTCACTTTGACCTATATCACACGATCTTTCAAGCTCCATTTGCAGCTTTTCTCTTTCTTTCTTAAGGGCTTCATCAAATGGCACATTTGGATAAGAACAAGAGAGAGATTTCTTGAGAACTGTAGAAGGATTTGTTGATCGTTCACGATCCAAAATGACATCTTGCACCTTTCTATCTTCTTCATCCAAGGTATATTCTCGCTCATCCCTCTCAATGGAATCGAGCCTTTCCTATCATATGAAAAAGGAAATAAGAAGCTATCGGGGAAAGAACAAAAGCAAATATTACATGAATCATAAGAAAGGACATTGACATGTCAAGATCAATGGTAACTTCAAAAGTTTTTATAGAAAATCCAAAAGATCCACCAAAATGCCTAGATAAACTTCAAAAAAAAATGTTTCCAAATTACTCAATGAAACTGTAAATCAGGTTAGAATGAAAAACAAAAAAAAATCCACTTTTAATTAGGACATATGAAATTTAAACTTGCCAGACAAAGGAAATTCTGTATTGAATAATTGAAACCTTTGACACTTTAACTAAACCAAAGCTCACTTACACTTCAGACAAATCCACATGAGTAAAATTTTCAACATACAAAGTTATTCTGTAAAAAAGATCTCTAATACCAGAATTGAATGTGCTCGGCCACTTGAAGAGAAAATTAAAATCTTGCTATGTGCCTGGTGCTTAAACTAATGATAAAAAGAGAGAAAATAAGTTTAGATATTATAATACATTTAGAGACAACTAGAAAAGTGCATAGTTAGACAAGTTATATTAATTGAAGTAAAAGTAGAGAGGTAAAGTTAAAATAAAAGGATAACCAAGTATTCCCAATAGCAATTGAAGGATAACATTTCATACAGCCAACCCCACATAGCAGCAAAACAAGACTTCTTGTGGTAAAATGATCGCTGGTCATGTTATTTGCAAGAAAAATTATCAGAAGGGTTTCTGTTCACTTGTGGCCAATTCTGCTGATGACAACCATTCTGGCATATTTCTTTACTCTAGTAAAAGCTTTGCTGTTTACCATATCGATTACCAAAAAAAATTACAGGATAGTCAAACCGCTAGCTCTATCAACTGCAAGTCAAATCAAAACAGAAAAGGAGCAACCAAAACCATTTGCCAAAACTTCAAACTGAATCAAACTTGCAATTGTTACATGTAAACTCTTCAACCTATTAATGCAGACAAAGAGGAGCTAAAAAGGAACTGCAACAGCAAATCAAATCAAAACAGAGAAGAAGTAACCAAACCATTTGACAAGACTTAAAACTAAATCAATCTTGCAGTAATTAAATGTAAACTCTTCGATTTATTAATGGTCATATAGGAAGTCAATAAAGGACTTCATTTTGCTCTCAAATCAAGCAATAGGGAAGTAAATGACAGCGAAAGATTGATTGCGTTCTAGGGAAACTTCAAAAGATGGATGAATTAACAAGCTTTTTATTTAAAAAAAAGGATTCTTACTCTGACTCGAGCATTATCTACGAGGGTGATGAGTGGAACGAGTCGAAGATATCGATCAATCTCATTCTGAGCTCTTCTAAACTGGTAGACCATGTTCCATCCCATTGCCAGAAGGTACAAATAACTCCTGTTTTGGCAACTATCCACGAGAATGTAAGACCTCCTAAGAGCATCTTCGAGCTGCTCGAGAGGCTCCCGGGTTTCAGGGTACTTCCTCAGCTCCGAAATCTTCAGCTGATCCAAGAGATTACCTATCAGCTTCAGGTGCTGCGCGAACTGCCGGCAATTCTTCTTGTGCATCCGCGCAGTAGCCGCCGCCTGCCCAATCAACCCGATCAAACGGACGGCGTCGAGACCCGTCAGCTGGGCCACGTTCGACAGCTCTCCCAATTGCTCCCAACTCGCCATTTTGGAGCCGGTTAGGACGGAGAAAACCTAAATGTAGGTTGTTACACGCAACGAAGGAAAGGAAAGGAAAAGAAATTTAACAGACGCAATAGCACATGGCGACGACTTAGGATGCCACCCGTCTTTCGAAGAGGAGAAGGAACAAACTTAGACAGGTAGTAATTAAAACTATACTTCAGAATCTGTGCTACAGTCTACAGATCACAATACCTGCAATGAAACCACTCCAAAATTTCGCCCTTTTGTCAGATATCTCCCGTCGAAGATTTCTAGGGGATGAATTATCAAAACGGAAACGTTTAAGTTCCAAGGTGAACACTTCGATCGGGGCGCAAATCAAGGAGGAAATGTGGAAGTTCCGATATGAGCAACGCGGGAAACCAAACGATCTTCTAACTTTGCAGCTTCAAGTAAGTCCACAGATCTAAGTTCCAGATCCACCGCCGCGGCAACTAGACCTGGAAAAACCTCGTCTTTTCCATCTCGCCGCCTCTCTCCTACCCTTTGTTCCTTTTTCTCCAGAGCAGGGGAGGCCCGGGCGCCGTTGGGCAGCATTAACTAGAGGAAGAAGAGAGAGAAGCATCGAGGTGGGTGCGTCGCAGGCATTGCTTTGAGTGCGAGCTCGATCGGTCGGCCGAAGCCCGTGGGCGATTTGCGAGTTTCCTTTCCCCTCCTTTGGAGCGACGCGGCACGAGCGCCCTGTCCTCTTCCGCCTCTTCTAGTGGCCTCGCTTCCAAATCATCCTGCGTCTCTCCTCTCTCTCGACCTTTCTCTCTCTCACACACACACTGCTTGCGCGCCACATCAGTCTGTTGCAGTGTGTGTGTGGCTACGTTACCAGCGCATACGAGTGTAAAAGTGACTCGTGAATTATTCGGGTTAATCGGAAAAAAAAAATCGCTCGATTAAGTTGATGAATTAAGCTTACATCAATTTCGAACTCCAAAAAACGTATCCAATCGAGTGAGCTCGAAAATATTATTGAATCGAGTTCGAACTTAATATTTGATTCGAAAATTCACAAATATGAGAGACTCGTGAACATATTCGACACGTGTATCTTATTATTTTTATACAAAATTAATATGTTCGTTCTCCCCACTTGTTGGTCATAGCATTCGGGCTAATAAACCACATAATATACCTCCTCCGTGTTGATCCTAAGATGACTTGGCGGGAGTGTTGGGGTGAGTGAATCACCTTTATGCCACCCATATAAACGCTTTGTAGTAAATCTCTCGTCACGCGCCTGTGTGTGTCCGTCTCCCAATCGATTAGTGAATCGATTAGCGTTCGTGCCCAGCCTCACACACCATGACTCGAAGCCTATGCTACACATGGCAGGTGCGCCCCCCCCCCCCCCCCATGCTGGGTGCTCGGCCGCCTGCACATCGCCGACACCGGCGAACCAAACTATAGGCGAGGGGAAAGGTGAACCCTAGAGGGATCACGATTGAATTTTGACCTCGATCCGACATGATCGATGCCAAAATCCGACTTCTGTCGTACTCCGACTGGGTGTCGAGAGGGATGCGGCAGAAATCCGACTGTAATTGATCGCGACAAATCGATTTGAGGCGCCTTAAATCGATTGAATAATTGATTGTCACCTCCTAATCAATTGATCAATCGAGAGAGAGGCTGACACAACTTAAGGTCTTCAGAATAAACATCCATAAATTTCAATTTTTTTAATTTTTAATTTTATTTTTTTAAGTTTTCAATTTTGTCGATCAGATTTTACCAAGTGCATTTGATTGGGGGTTATCCATCCAAGATTATCAATGAAAATCTTATTTGGTTTAGATAATTAGCGATTCCCAAGTAATAATCGATGCTCGACACATCAGCAAAAGGGTCATGCAACTCGGAATCGAAAAACCTTAGGAAAGTAAGGTTTTTCTTAATTTCGAGGTTATGAAATTTATCTTTCTAAAATTATTCTCCAATATTTACATTTAAGAAAAAAATAACCATTATAAATTATTAACTTCCGAAAGTATTATTCGTGGCCGATGACCGACAACGACGGTCGGCGACCACTGCCGGCGGTCGGCGACCAACGACCACCGTCTGGTCGGCGGCGGTGACTGACGACCACTGCCGGCGGTCGGCGACCGACGACCACCGTCTGGTCGGCGGCCGGTGACTGACGACCACTGCCGGCGGTCGGCGACCGACGACCACCGTCTGGTCGGCGGCCGGTGACTGACGACCACTGCCAGCGGCCGGCGACCGACGACCGACAACCACGGTCGGCGATCGACGGTCGGCACCGATCGTTGGCGGTCAACGTGGACAGTCGCCCGGCAGCCACCGACAATCTACGCCGATCGTCGGCGTTCGGCGCTGACAGCCGGCCGCCGATGTTGAACATCGATTGCTTACATGGACACCGACAGTCGACGTCGATGTCGATGCCGATGTAGATGTCGTCGACGAATATTTTTTTAAATTAATATTTTAATAAAATTATCTAAATAAATTCAAAAGGATAATATAATAAAATATTATATTATATTATAGACTATTATCTCCAAACAAATAAAATTTTATTTGATTATCTAAATTGAACCAAACAATTTCAGGTTATGTTTCATTCTCTATTATCTTAGTTATGTGATTACTTGATAATCACATAATTAAAATTATATATGATAACTTGAACCAAACACATCCTAAAACTAATTGGATTATAATATTAAGTATCAAAAAATTAATTAAAATTTATAGGGAAATTATACAATAAAATCCTTAACATATTAAAACCAAATATATACTTAATGTGCCTTCTCTGTCTACAGTGTCATCTATGATTGAGTATAGATCGGAGTATCTAAATCACATCCAGATGCTCCGCACCCTCAATAATGGATGACGCTGAGAACAGAGGAGGCACAACATAATAAGATGATGACTTACCCAAGAAATTTGAAGCTTCTTCGTACAAATCTATCGTCTAAATATCGACTCAGAAAACTATACTTGCATGTCACACAAATTGAAGTCAACCAATAGATTTAGATATGCATGCTTAAGTAAGATCGATAGAAATAATAAGAATTTGGAAACGGATAAATAAATTAATCAAGTATGTATTTGTATATTTATAAAATTATTTATGTCTATTATTTTTAAAATTTTCATATATATATTTTTAATTTTATTATTGCATCAATTACCGACAACCTTATTTGAGTTTTGGCTCAATCAAACTCTCGTCGACAACCCAAGTTCACATAAATCATTTTTTTCTAAAAACAAATCGAAATTTAAATAAATAATATGGGCCTCGCAACAAATACATTCCAACTACTCTTTAATGAATGAAAGGGAAAATGAAACCTTTGCCTCCCTAGTCCCTACTGTGGGGCTGGCATGCGTCTGGGGGCAGAGGTCTGTGGGTGGCTCCATCATGGCAGTTAACAAAAGCCAAAGGCCCTCCATTTGCTAGTGGAACAATAGATAAAGATATCTGGCATGCACCATTGATCACTCAAAAAGTTAGCAACGAAAATTAATAATAATAATAATATAATAATAATAATAATAATAATAATAATAATGAAGAAGAAGAAGAAAGCGATCGGCACGCATGCAGTGAGTAGGATGAGCATTTTTGGTGGGATGTTTCAGTGATCCACTAAACTCTGCGATGCCTGCTGCATTTCGATCTGCTCATTTGTTTCTGAGGTCTCTTTTGGCCTCTGGTCAATTAATCATCAATTTACAATTCAATCCTTAACTATAATAAATTTATAAAAGAATTTCTTTCAAATAAGACATACAGCCGCGGGATGTTTGACTTCTAGATAGCTCGCCGCTAGTACTTCCTAATTTACTCTGGCAACTAGTAAAAAAATTTTATGAGATTAGATCGGTAGTTTCAAATTCGACGTTCTCCAATCTGATTAATAATTTTTTTTCTTTTCAATTTAACGGAGAAAATGAAAAAACAAAACAAATGAAAATATGAAGAGGAAGATGAAAGTCATGAAACCCATGAGTTAAGGTTCTGAGTCTTCTTCCTCTTGTGTGTGTGTGTCATCTAGCTTTTACATTGTTCGTTCGTTTGAAGAAGAGGAAGAAAACCAAGTTGTTTGTTTTTATAAACCGATACTGATGAATAGTAAAGAAAGCTTATCCATATAAGTAAATAAATAAACAAACATTCAAAATCAAACTCATTAATAAACAACTAAATAAGTTTTGTAAACCAATTATAAATAAATAAATTTCCTCGGGCCGGTTAGGTACCAAATTTACTTATTGCTATCTAATGTTGAAGCCAGGGACTGTTTGAAATAAATTCCATCATCTATTGCAGCATAAATATAAAAGATTCAAACAAGTTTAAACTTGAGAGCACGATAACATTTAAAAGAATTGAATTTGAATTTGAAAACCGAGTCAAATTCAAAAAACTATTTCAACCATTTAATATATTTTATACTTGGCTTGCAACCGAAGAGTGTTACGGCAAAGAGCACCGAAGTTCGATCCTTTGTTGGGACATGCATTGATGTTCAATTTGATCAAAAACCTGAGTTAGCAGCCTCGGTCCAAAGTACCCACAAGTAAGGGTGGAGCCAGCTAGCTAATCTACTCGCCTAGCCGGGTTAATTATCGCAAGCGGATCTCAAGCCCCCGGGCTATCTTCCTCTCTTTCTCGTATTCTTCCTCTCTCCCGTCCCCACAAGGATTCGGAGTGGTTAGTGCATAGGGGTATTGTCTAAGAGATCCTGGGTTCGAGTCGTGCGAGGCGCACTGGATTAAAACTCTGGGCGTTTGGTGTATCAATTCTTGGTCCAACTATGCACTAATTACTCCGGGGATCGTGATTTACCTCCCTCATGATGGCCTTAGGATGAGTGCGACGGGGGCGCTAGAGGCGAGCGATTTCGTCTTTTTATCGTATTCTTCCTCTCTCCCGTCACTATAATCTTCTTCCCAACGTGGTCGACCCTCAGGCTAAAGTCCGGATGAGCTATAACGTGGCTAGAGCCCACGAGTAGACAGCGAAGGATGCGAAAGTTGGCTACTAATGTACTACCGTGAGACGTGAGTGTTTTGGAATGTACTCAACCATTCAACCTTCAAGAATAATAAGAAGAAGCATTAAAAAGTAGAAATGGCATGGGTAATTATTTGTATACAAGTGCATGTGTTTTTAATTGAAGTGTTATGTCATTCTAATGAGATGGTTGAAATTTACCATAATTATTTTCAAAGTTGACACAGTTCTTGGTCAAGCATGGCTTATTATTTTGCGCGCACGATGGATTATTGTGACCACCTCCTCTATTTTCATGCGTTATAAGTCGTAATCGTCTACCAACTATCATACGAAAAGGTGGGCGCTGGTAACTACTGTTACGCATATTATGTTTATCATTATCATTATGTGACAGATCATAACCGCTTACTAGCTGTCATACGTAGGGGGTGCTGGTAACTGCTGTCGTGCATATTAAATTTACCATTATCATTCCAGGTTGTTCTCTCTTTTTGTCACTAACACTCTGGCAGTACTCTAAAGGTGTTTAAGGACTTCATGAATGAGATCCCGAGTGATTGGCCAACCAAGACCTAGGACTCAGCTGAGCTTCTCTCCCGAAATGGACTCCCCGAGACGGCATCGGGCACTTATCTCCCGAGATGGACTCGAGCACTTATCTCCTGAGTTGGACTCGACCCCGCTCTCCTGAGATGGACTTGAGCACTTATCTCCCGAGTTAGACTTGGGCACTTATCTCCTGAGTTGGACTTAGGCACTTATCTCCCAAGTTAAACTTGGGCCCCACTCTCTCGAGATAGACTCGGGTGCTTCTCTCCCAGCTATTGTCGTCACACCACATAGCCTCCACGAGCCATGTGTCTGCCACTGGCTAATATCCCAATCACAAGCCCCCGTTAAGTCTAATCGAAGGAAGTTTGTCTGACTGATTGGACTTGTAGTGCTTTGGGAGAGAGAAGTATGAATAAGAAATGACGTCTGTATTTTTTTTAACATTAATTATTTAAGGATTCGAGGAATCGAAACATTCATGGCAGAGCCATTTAAATTAACCTCAAAAGTTTCATGAGTTCCGATACGCTATGATTGCTGGCTATCAAACACTTATTAAGAGTGCATGGTTGTTGTTAATCACTCACTAAGAGCGCATGAGACATATTAATGACGGGATATCACCCTTGCAAATGGAGTGGCGCCATGCGACGCGATCTCCTTGAAGCATCTTTTACTCGATGTGTTGGGCAAGGCATGCTAACTTGCCGCTATAGTGATCCGTAAGCCTCAGAAATCCATAGCCGCTCTTCGACCACGAGTCCTGCATCGATTCATTCTATGCTATTTCGGTCTCCCTATAAAAGGGGATGAGGAAATTACCATCTGCTCAATTGCATCGCCGACAACCGGAACTTACAAACCTCATATATCTTCTTTCACCGAAGTCTTTTTTCCTTGTAAGTTTTGTTAGGCTATCTCATCCTTGATCGTCCAGACCTCTTTCTTAGTTTTCTCCTTTAGCCATCGAATCATGGGAAAGAGTGGAAAAGAAGAAGGGAATAATGGAAAGAGTGGAAAGGGGGAAGGCTCAAGGAAAGAAAAGGGGCATGTCTACCAGCTAGAATGGTATGAGGTCATATCCTCCAAAGTTAAGCCCGGAGTTTTGCAAACCATCTATAAAGCCTCCTCTAGGGTTTTATACCTTTTTCTTAGGCCAAATAGAGTTTGGTCTCCGTTTTTCGATCCCCCTTTTCTTTATGTCTATATCCCAATACTTTGACATTCTTCTCCAACAAATGACCCGAATGTCTTCGCTCAAATGAGTGGGTGTTCATTCTGTTCAAACTATTTGAGATACCTCTGACTCTTTGCCCTTTCCATTATTTATTCCTCCCAAACCTTGCGTATAGAGGGGCCTTTAACTTCACGACTCGAGCTGGCCATAAGTTCTTAGGTGACCTTTCGTCCTCGCATAAGGGATGGAAGGAAAGATTCTTTTTTATCAGACTTTTCGAGCACCCTTTTCCCCAACTCGCTGGTTAGACAAACTATCCCCTATCCCAGAGCTAGGTGACTTTCAGTATGATCAGGGGTACCAGTGAGCCAAAGAAATACTTACTGTGATAGAGGGGTTCTTGTATCGAGCCGGGATTAGCCCCAAGACTACCAACCTTGACCACGACCTTAGTAAGTCCTTTATCTTGTTAATATTTGTTTATACTAACTGATGTTTCTTTGACTTTTTACAGAAGTCACCATGCTCACCCGATCAATGAACAAATTGCTCAAATGGGAGCTGGTTGAAGAAAAATCATTAACCCCCCATCCCAGGAGACCCTCCTTCCGAATCAAATGGAGACTCCGAGAGGACTCATACTCAGGAGTCTCTCCCCGTGGAGTCACCAACTACTAGGGAGGCAAGCCCCTCCTCCATACTCGCAGCTGTACAAGGAACCAGTGCCCTATCGGAACTAGTTACTCTTCCAGAACCGGCCCAGATTGGGAAGCTAGTTCCCCGCCACCTAGGCGAAGACTGCTTCTCCTTCAAGCCAAGGAGGGGGAGGAGACCGAACTACCAGCCAACCCTTAGAGGCAAGAACCAGCTCCCACCCCTCGAAAGTATAAACTCCGATCAAGACGAGCTCATGCCACTGCCCCTGAAGACGACGAGGATATTATCACCCTATTTAAACGTTGAAAGGGGTTGCCCCCGATTGCAGAGGGGCTCGAAAAGGAGTTCGTGCAACCGATCGAGCAGTTGAAAAGTTAGCCCATCCTTCTTTCCCCAAGGGTTGCCAGTCGCAAGGGCAAGACTGTTTGGTTTGAAGAAACAAAGCCCACGCGTGGCCGCCTTCGAAAGAAGGTGCAAGCCACTGAAAAGGCGGCTTGGATTGGACAACAACGCTTGCAGATCAGGGAGCCACCTCAGGGGTTTCAGCCCACAGAAGAGATCTCCTCGAGAACAGATGATAATTTCTCGAGCCATCTTTTGTACCTGTCAAGGGTACCTACCAAGTGGTCTTCCCCTTCTGCCCCTCTGAAACTACCTTGGGCATTCCTTCCCATAGAAGTCGGGAGGTGATTAAGGAATGCAATGAGGAGTATATCGTCTCCCTCAAAGAGGTGGGCTCGGCTAGGGTAGTTGCCCGACTATACAAGTCCCTTCTAAAGGTACAATTCTGCACATTTTTCCTTATTACAGTTACTTATACTGTGAGATCTTACTGCTCCTCTTACTAGGTCACGTCTGAGTTCTTGACTCTTGGGCGTCGAATGCTTCCGAAGCGCAAGATAATGTCCCCGAAGCAGAAGGTAGCCCAGCTCGAGGTCGAGATCCGACGGATCCAACGGGAGGGTTAAATGTAGGTCGAGGTCACAAAAAAACTCCGAGCCAAGCTCAAACATGCCGCGGACAACTCCTGAGCATTGGAGTTGACTTTGAATAGCATCTGACACAGGGAACGTCTTATGGCGAAAAGAGTCAAATCTCTCTCGGACGAATGCACTCAACTTTCCCTGGATAAGGATCAACTTCAAACTCCGGAGGCTCAACTGCTAGAGGATATTCGCCTCCTTGCAACCTCAGAAGAGGAGTTGAGCGGCCTGGTTAAGGAGCAAATGGACAAGCTGGCTAAGCATGAGGCAGATCTGCAAATTGCCGCTGACTATATATCTGATCAACAAGAGACTATCGCCCAAGCTGAATCCCAACTGTCAACGGCCTAAGAACAATGCGATGAAGCTCTCGCTGTCCGAGACCAAACATTGGCAGATGCGGAGAAGATGAAGACTGAAAGGGATCGGGTCCTCAAGGAGCTAGAAAGCTACAAAGCAAGAGAGGAAGTCCGTCGATCTAAGATAGAAACGATCTTCAAGGCTAAGTTCCTCCAGATCTACACAACTTGGGCCAGGTCTACACACCTTGGGCATCCTCGGTGTAGGATCGTTTATGTCCGCTAGAGGGGGTGAATAGCGTTTCTCGGATCTTTCTTGTACCTGCGTTGTTAGTTGCACAACGGAAACAATAATAACGAAAACAAACAACGCTAACAAAGAGAATTTACTTGGTATCCACCCCGGCCGGGTGACTAATCCAAGAATCCGTTGGTGGATCACTCCCCGGATAACCTCCGGCTAACTCTCGTCGCTCCTTGTGGGTGGAAAAACCTCACCAAAACACCTTGAGAACCTCTGAGCACAAAGACTACTGTTTGGCCCTTAACCAAGACCAAACTCGTCAAGGAACTCAGCCACCACGAAGTCCTCTTTAAATAGGACTCAGGCTGAAACCCTCGCTACCAGTCGACTGCCCCTAGGGCAGTCGACTGGTGCCACTGAAATTCGACCGTTGCACCCCAACGTTCGAATTCTCAGCCAACTCACCAGCCACCTACCAGTCGACTGCCCCCAGGGCAGTCGACTGGTCCCAGGCTGAGACCCTTCTGTGAGTTCCATCAGTCAACTCCCCTCCGGCCAGTCGACTGGTCTACTCACCCACCTAAGGTTACCCTTCCTGAGTACAATCACACTGCACTCGTACCCTCACGACTCGACTGACTCCTCCTCCGCAGCCTCGACTGTTGCCTTCGCGCCCTCTTCATCTTCGGCTCCCGTCCCTCGGATGCACGCAAGCTTCCAGCTTGCTTCCATGCCATCCTTCACGCATGCCTCGAAGTCCGTGCCCATCAGCTCATCGTCTCTACTCTCCAAGGTCCCTCAGGTGCGCACACAAGCCCGCAACTTGTCTCCATGCCACCCTTCAGCGTACCGAGGTCGTCCAGTCAAGTCCATATGTGTAACCTGTACAACCTGCACACTCAACATACACATATAAGATAACAAGGGTAAACCTAACTTAAACCCTTTGCCCAAACATCAAAACATATGGTCACTCCGGACCATAGATTGCCTCAACACTCGTTACCACATGCTGGTAGGAACTTCAACTGCTCCCAGCCAGGCATCCTCAACACCGCAGTCAGGTCTACACAGTTTGAGCATATTTGGCACTACAAGCTGGTAGGAACTTTGGTTGCTTCCGATCGGGTATCCTCAGCACCGCGGTTAAGTCTACATAGCTTAGGCATCCTAGGCACCACAAGCTGGTAGGAACTTCGGCTGCTCTCAGTCGGGCATCCTTAGTACCGCGGCCAGATCTACATAGCTTGGGCATGTTCGGCACCACAAGCTGGTAGGAACTTCGACTGCAACACTCCTTGATGGGCACGTTCTTATGTACTCGAATTCCCGAAGGAAATTTATCCTGTCAATTTAATTGACACAGACCAAGAGGATACAAATATATGTACATGTAGAAGTACTTCATGATAGAAATTACTGCGTACGATAGGGTTGGAGATGAATTGTATTCCATGGCCTATCCAACATTTGGGCATTAGCATCTTGCAAATAATAACTACCACTTGTGAGCTTTTCAATGATCGTGTATGGTTCACTCCATTGTGGCTCGAGCTTACCGACGTCACCAACAGGCTTGATTCTTTTCCATATTCGATCCCCGACCTGGAAAGCCCTGGGGATCACTTGACAGTTGTAGATGTAGGTGCAATCATGCCCTAGATAAGAAATTTCGATTATTGATAATTGTTTAAGTTTAAGCTAATACATTGGATTTAACATTGAGTTTTAGTGTGCAGTAATGCAAGAAGTCCAAGGAATGGTCAGGGACCGGATTCTTGGCATGAAGACTCAAAGATGAGGAAGCTCTAGGCAAGAAGTCCAAGGAATGGTCGGGGACTGAATTCTTGGCATGAAGACCCGGAAATGAGGAAGCTCCAGGCAAGAAGTCCAAGAAATGGTCAGAGACTGGATTCTTAGCATGAAGACCCAGAGATGAGGAAACTCCAGACATGAAGTCCAGGAAACAAGAGGTTTCGCTAGCACGAGGTAATTGGATCAATTGAGAACACGGAGGGATATTTAGGATTGAGAATCCTAAATCTAAGTGTATCAATCGATTAGGCAATCAATTGGAAAGAAATCAATCGATTGGTGAATCGATTAGGAGAAATTCTGCTCTCAAACAGAACACTCTTTAATCGATTGAGAAATCGTCAATCAATTGGTCAATCGATTACTAGTCATTCTGTGTGAAACAGAATGCTCCCTAATCGATCAGTCAATCAATTCTGAAGCCATCAATCGATTGGGAGATATCCTGTGTGAAAATAAGATGCTCCGTAATCGATTGACCAATCGATTACAAGTCATTCTATGCGACACAGAAAGCTCCCTAATCGATTGGTCAATCGATTAGGGCACCTCCTAATCGATCGTGTAATCAATTGGGACGCATTCCTTACTTGAACAAAATGGTTCCGAATCGATTCCATGATCAATTGAAGCAACCAATCGATCACTACATGATCCCAATCGATTAAAGATCAAAATGAAATAATCCTAACCGTTCATCTGAGATCCGTATTGTTCAAAAACTATATGATAATCGATTGAGACTTTCACCAATTGATTAGTGACGCCAAAAAGAAAGTAGAGAAGTCATTTAAAAGCAGGTGGTGAAGCGAAAGAGAAGTCACTGTTACATTACGCATTCTTATCATCTCTGTGCTCAAGTTCTCTGCTCAAGCTTTCAACACCATCTTCAAGCAACCAAGAGAAGGGGATTCAAGCACAAAAATTACAATATTTCTTTTCTTCTTCTCCTTGTTGTTGTTCTTCTTGTTGATGTAGTCTGACCCTGATTGTTGTTTTGGTGTTGACACCGATTTTAGTTGGGTCCCGGTGGTGCATCCTTGGGTGACGATGAGGGATGCCTGAGCCTGCGAGATTAACACAAGCATTAAAGGGCCACACTGGAAGGAATTCCGATGGAGCCCTCTCCGACGCTCAAGTCAGAAGCCCTTCAAAATGGGAGGAAAGCCAGAAAGTAAGTAGTGTACAGAGTCCAGAGAATCCAGCCCCTTACCTGGGTGCTTTAGCATCTTTTATAGTCGTTGTCCCTCTCCTTTGGACACTAAGATGTTATTGTGACCACCTCCACTGTTTCCATGCGTTACGGTCGTAACCGCCTGCCATTATCATCATGCGTTACGATAACTGCTGTCGCCGCTTATATTAAGTTTACCATTATCATCATGAGTTACGGATCATAACTATTTGTCGGCTATCATACACGGCAACCAGGGGTGGGTTGCTGGTAACTACTGCCGCACATATTAACTTTATCATTATGATTCCAGGTTGTTCTCCCTTTTTGTCACTAACACTTTGCCAGTACTTCAAAGGTGTTTAGGGACTTCATAAATGGGATCTTGTTGTTAGGACCGGGTGCATGTTGACAAGGATACGGGTTCGTAAATTTTAAAATATTTACGTGCAGCGGAAAAATTAGCATAAATAATTTCTTAAATTATTTTTAACCATGTATCTAGCATGCGACCTTATGATGTGTGGACATGATCATAAATTAAAATTTTGCAGAAAGTAAACTAATTTACTCGTTACCTCGCGTAACTCGAAGTAAGGGACGAGATCCAACCGTCGCGTCCCTTGGAAGCTCCGCCTCTATTCGCGTCCACGCCGAGTTCTCTTCGGGATGACTTCGCAAAGCCACGAGTTTTATGCCGACGAGAACTACTAGATTCTCCAAAGGCACAACTAGAATATCAAGAGAGAAAAGATAGAAACTAACCACCAAGTAACGGAATCAAGATTCCGTGAAGGGAGGAAGAAGACGCCACTCGCTTCGTCTTGGTGGTGGCTCACGGCTAGGGAAGATGGCGCCGGCCCTAGAGAGAGAGAGGGGGGTGCGCCGGCCCTAGAGAGAGAGGGGGATGCGCCGGCCCTAGAGAGAGAGAATAAGGGAGAGAGAGAGAGCTTCTAAATCTCTTGATTAATTATTGGAATTCAAGGCTTGCCTTTGGTTCCTTTATATAGTAGCCTCTCTATTGCCAAGTCTCCCTTTTAACGGAATTAACGGAATAAATTTTCATAAGAAATTTATCTCATAAATTCACTTATGAATTATTCCGTTATGCCAAGTTTTATTATAACTAACTTTATAATAAAACAAATATATCTCTCCTTTTAATTATGGAATAAAATTTGTATAAAATTTTCTTATCATAGAAAAATCAATTCATAATTGATTTTATAAATTAAAATTAAACCAATTCATGGTTCATTTTAATTTCCATAAAAAGAATAAATTTCTACAATTTTCTTTATATAAATTTCTTTATATTAATTTATTTATCCATAATTTTATAAAACAAATCGGCTTGATTTATTTTATAATTTAAACCAATTAAATTGGTTTTCTCTCTTTTATTGTGGCCAGCCAAACCAAAGAGGGTGGGCACCCTCTTTGGCCGGCCATACCAAGCCCTTCCCTCGCGAATTAAACTCATTTAATTCGCCCAATAAGCCTTCAAAATACTTAGCCAATTTAAGCTTCCGATGCGCCTCTGACAAATTCAGATTCGACTTATTTCTCTTGATCGGAAAATCTAATTTTCAACTCATTTTAAATCCCTCGGATTACTCGTAGTGCGTGTGACTAAATAGGCTTTCGATTTATGTTGGCCGTCTATAATCAACCAATTATAGAACGATCATGAGTGGCACCTAGTAGTACATCATGATCCCCAATTAATCGAAAGATCAACGGTTGACCTCAGAAATAATTCTGAAACCCTTCAGCAGCTCTAATGAATCGTGCCTCATTCCCTTCACCATCTTATACCCACTTGGTTCAGGACATGGTCTGTGTGTCAGTCCCCACTAGGCTGACTACGTCACACCTAGCCCAAGTAACGTTCTCTCGTCCTTTGGATTTCTAATTACTCTCATGTATTTAAGAGACTCATACTCTAAACATGACATGCTCTGGCCAGAGGCTTTGAGTAACAATCTGACGATAGGCCTGGGTATACATCTCCTCGCAAGGAGTGGTGAATCCTTTGTAGGCTGTTCAAACATCTTCGGGCACTTCGGCTTATACCCAACCATCCTGGGTCCACACCTCCTTGGAGATGCTTGCTTAAGATGTTAAAGTATAAGTCTCCATGACCAAGATGACTTGAACACCGCAAGTCAAAGGAACATCGCACTTAAGCTGCAGTAAGAACTTTACTGACATGTCTATATATAGACTACCATGTGAAGTTTTACAGTCAGTCACTCCAATGAACTAGTTCCCTTAACTAGCATTCATGTTTATCTCCGGACATCCCAATGTCACCAGCCAGTGAGAATCAGCTGATTAGAGAATAACCCATGCTAGTCTCAACAGAATTGATAGTGTCCGTGTTTATCAATTCATCGACTAGGGATATTTTCAATACTTCACAATTACACATGTAGAGATAATCACTAGTTGTGAATTCATCACAAATTCTCTCATGCTGTGAATTGTATTGCGGACATTCAGTAAATGAGTTTAAGATCCCAATCAAATACACAAACATGTATACTCAAATAGTAAATTTTCATTTATTAAAATAAATGTTTACAATCATAAGGCGATTGCCTTAGGACACTTCTCTCATATTACTAACACCTGTGTGATAGGCCAACCGAGACCTAGGACTTGACTGAGCTTCTATCCCGAAATGGACTCCCCGAGATGGCCTCGGGCACTTCTCTACCGAGCTGGACTCGGGCACTCATCTCCCGAGTTGGATTTGGGCCCTGCTCTCCCGAGATGGGAGATGGACTCAGGCACTTATCTCCCGAGTTAGACACGTGCACTTATCTCCCGAGTTAGACACGGGCACTTATCTCCCGAGTTGGACTCGGGCCCCACTCTCCCGAGATGGACTCAGATGCTTCTCTCCCTGCCATTGTTGTCATACCACGTAGCCTCCGTGAGCCACGTGTTTGCCTCTGGCTAATATCCCAATCAGTATTATTATCTTGAAGGCTGGGATCGAAACCTAGTAAAGTTAGTGCCCACCCTTCTAACGCGCTAGTCACAATATCCGGACTAGTAGCTTTCATGATTTATCTTCTCCGTGTTAATTCTGGGATGAAATGGCCGAGGTGTCGGGGCGAGCGAATCACTTTTTTGCTATTTTAGTCTAGCTCGGCTTTGCATATATGTAATATAATTTCTTACTTCCTATCTAAACTACTTTTAGAGATGAAAGCGGGCCTTTAGGTCATAAGTCACGATTTGAGTCATACTAAACTTAGGTTGGAGTCTTGCTTATATAATCTTGGTCGTTCTTTTGTTCGGTAAAAGTGTACAAAATTAAGTGGCATTCTATTGTGACAAAAGAGCTAATGCGGATGTTCATATAGAGAGTGTACAATCAATATGCGATGGTGATCATAGTTAAGGAAATAGAGGAGAGCGTGAGACGAAGGAAGAGGCAAGAGGAGTTTGACAGTAGGGGTGCAATGGACACAAATTGAGGGATGCTCGAAGATTTTCCACTCTAAGCAACTTGTTCCTGTCTGAAATCGTCGAGAGGGTAAGCCATCACGGGCGAGGTGTTATTGATATTGACAAAGTCATCATGACTAGAAGCAAGAGCGGAGCCAAGTGATGACCTACTCGGATTGTAGCCCGAGGGACCAACGCCAATGACATTGAAGAGCTATCAAATTTGTGATGGAAAAAAGAAAAAAAAATGAGGGGATAGCCTGGGAAGAAAAAAGAGGAAGATAGGTTAGAGGGGGGTTTTTTTCCCATCAACTCGAGGATTGTAAGATTTCTAACTCTGCCCTTGACTCTGTAAAGGACATCACCGTACGCGGCAGAGAGAACTGAATCATCTGGAAGGCTTGCCAAGAATAGAAGAATGAGGGAGAAATTAGAATGAAGGCTGAGGTGCTCTGGCTCATCCACTCTGAATCAGTATCTGACAAAGAAAATAATAAAAATGAACAGTAATAAATGTGAATGTGTACTATGTAAAATTGTAATGATGCCTTAACCCACATAAGCGGGACTTTTTTTTATAATACGAAAGAGTAGGATGCTAGTCGGACGTCCGAACGACAAGGTTGATCATGCTAAAATTGATCAAGAAGGAAGGTGGGGCTGAGATGTCCTCTGTGTTGACAGAGTCAGCCTGAGTTGCAAGGAGGTGGAGCCATCAAAGATACCTGCGGAGCTATAGAAAGACATCGCTATGCACGGTAGGGAGAACTAAATTGTCTGGAGAGCTTACCAGGAATAGAAGAACGAGGGGAAGATTAGAATGTAGAGATGTCCTGACTCATCCACCCCGATATTCAAGTCAATATCTAACATCGAAAATGAAAAACATGAACAATAGTAAATGTGTATATATAGTCGTATGTAAAAGTGTACGTGTATCTTAATCCACAAGAGCAAGACTTTTTTATAGTACGAAAGAGTAAGATATCAATTGAACGTCCGAACGACATCAATCGATTATATCATGCTAAAATTGATCATTGTTCCTCGGCAATCCGAACTTTTCATGGAGTACTAAGCATCAAAATTTGAATATTTTGAGAGGAGCAATAATAGACTTATATTGATCTTTCCTTTCTTAAGTGATAAAAAAAATCACAAACTTATTCATTCTTTTTTCATTAAATCAAACAAAAATGAGCAATTAAGGTTGAATAAAATTTGATTGACTTAGAATAGCTATGTTTATTTTTCTTTAGAGACAAGTTGCGTGCTCAATTGACATGATCGAATGGAGAATTTGGGTGATAGGAACCCAGGGCCTATTACGTGGTAAATCAAAGAAAAAGGAAATAAGAAGGGGGATAGGGTGACCACTTCGAGGGGATCGACCTCCAATAATCAAGTGAAATTGGTTAACCAAAAGAAATTACTTATCTTATGAAGAAACATAACACCTCTTTAAATAGGCACATAGGATTGTCTTTTCAAAAGAAAAGTCTAACTTACCTAAAAAATAATAATCTTATCTTAAAAGAAATTAAAATAAAAGGGTTTATTTGGATTGATCCATTAAAGTATTGAGGCAATCTATGGTCCGTGTGACCATATATTTTAATGTTTGGAAAAAGGATTTAAGTTAGGTTTACCCTTATATTTGATATGTGTATTTGAGTGTGCAAGTTCTATAGGATACACATAGACTCAGCTTGATGGCTTTGGGTCTGGTGAATGATGGTGTATCCGAGGGACCGTGGACAAGGCAGCAAGGATGAGCCGAGGGAAACGTACTTCGAGGCATACGCAAAGGATGACATTGGGACGAGCTGAGAGCTTGTATGCATCCGAGGGATAAGAGCTAAAGTGAAGAAGGCTTGAAGGCAACAGGTCGAGGCTGCAATGAAGAGTCAAGTGAGTCACGAGGGACCATGGACTTGACAACAAGGACCAAGGCCGAAGAAAGTTCCAGAAGGCAAGACGTGAAGGATGGAGAAGTATCCGAGGGATGCGAGGCTGATGGAAAAGGCTAGAAGGCTAGGTCTAGGTTGGTCGGACGAGGACGAGTGTTGAGTGAATGTACTCGTGGTTAAAACCCTAGGATTAGGGTTTTACTAGTCGACTGGTATCCCATACCAGTCGACTGGTTGAGGGCGTAGAAATATCAGTCGACTGATCTTTCTGTGTAGTCAACTAGTGTCGGCTGAATTCAAATATTAGGCTGTAACGTTCGAATTCGATAGTTGTCGGTTGACTGGTGTTGGCACCAGTCGATTGGTAATGACTGGATCAAGAAACGAGTTCTATTTAAGAGAACTCAGTTTTCTTGAACAAGTTTGACGAAATTGGACTTCGTTAAAGGTCAATTAGTAGTCTAAGCTTTCGGAGGTCTTGTGTGAGGTTATGACAAGGTTTCTCCACACACAGGGAGCTACGTGAGCTAGCTGGAGGTTTTTCGGAGAATCATCTGCTGACGGAACCTTACGGACAATCGTGGAGTAGGAGCGTCATCTCCGAACTACATTATATCAATTTGTTCGTCTTGTTAGTTTTAGTTTAATTGTTATTCCGCTTGCGAACTAACATCATAGGAAGAGAAATCAAAATTTTTAAGTGCCCTACTATTCAACCCCCTTCTAGCAGCCATCTGATCCCCTACATAAAGGACCTATAAGGATCTCTATGCAAAAATAACAAAATCGTAGCAGAAAAATAGGATTCATTTGAACAATCCATGCGAAAAATCCATACAAAGTTCTATCTAAAGAGTTATATTTTTGATGTATGCCCTTAGTTTATCCCGCTAGTACTTGGTTCCCCGGATCTCTGCACAATCAAAATGGTCATGCCTCTAATAGTATCCACACGAACACGATCTTGGTTTCGGAGTTGAACCACCTTAGTTGTGTTAGCAACTTGGGATGGTTTACAAGACAAGAGGACCAAAAACACACCTTGTGTGTTTCGGCCAAGAAGAACGAGAGGAGGAAAAAGAAGGATCAAGTTCAACCACATCTTCATTCCACCATCATGACCCTTTTATAGTCAAGTTTTAGAATACAAAAGGTCTTTGACTTTTGGTCTTCTCAACCTATTAATGTTCATTAATATCAATAAATACCAAAACCTCTTGGTATTCTTTTAACCTTTTGTATTCATCCAATGAATATAAAGGGTTTTGGTCTCTTGGTATTCCTCTTTAATAATGTTCATTAAACACTTTTAATAAACACTAATCCCTTTTAAGTGATTGAGTCTAATCTAAATGAGTCTAACTCAGATTAGACTAAATCTCATAATCCAATTAGATTCATTTAAGTCTAACTCAATTAATCCAATTTCGGATCACATTTTAGTCAAACTAAAAATAAGTTATCTTTGAAACATTGTACTCATTGTGTGTGACCCAATAGATTCTCGTAACGTTGACAATGTATTTAAACCGCTTTAAATACATAAACAATGAGCGGTATCTAGCAATATATCATTGCTACCCAAGTGATGAGAAAGTCGAGATCCGACCTAACTTTTCCGTGTCTATTATAATATATGACTTTGTCCTTCTATCTTCGATATTTAGATTTATCAACGAGACATAGACCATGTCATCTTCTTATCAATCTTTGTGTTTCTTGATCTCCAAGTAGAAGCACTCAAGTAAATGATCTCAATATCTCATATTGATTCATTTGAGCATGAATATTTGTTTTAATGGTCCTACTCGATCAACGGTCTCACAGATATCACTCTAATCATATGGGAAGGAAGATCTTATCTAAATTACTCACATCCCTTAGCATAATTCATTACATACCTAGTGATCAACTTTATAGTTCACCCTGTTACAGATGACGTTTAACGATACCAAAGTATACAACTCCTTATGTAGAGAATCGTATTGACTTCAAGTTTAAGGAATATTCATACCAATAGTCACAATGAGAAAGTTTATGTCGATCATATAACAATCCATAAAACTTTCTCATTACGGGTCAATTCAATATATATATTCTCCAATATATATCTATGTGTCAACGTGATATCTCATATCCATGACTTATGAGATCAAGTCATCAATTTACCTACATGCTAGTTTCAACGCATTAATATTGCCCCTGTATATTAATGTTTGATTAGGAATAGTTAAGAGTAGTGTTCTCTACAATCTCTTATAATCAATTGATGTGTTGTAGATTAAAACCTACTATTTTAGGACATTATTATATTTATTCAGCAGGCATAAGCATGAAATAAATATAATAATAAAAAATTTACCTTTATTAATACATATAATACTTTATGACCTAAATCAATTAACTCTTGATTGGCTCTTTGGGCTTACACCAATAGGACCTTATCCTAAGGGTAAAATTTTAAAGGGTTCATTTGAATAGATTTATTAAAGTATCCTATCATTCCACCGCCCTTCAAAATAACCTTGTCCTCAAGGTTGTTTAACAATAAACTCCAGAAAATTTTCTTGAATTATATCATATAACTCTCATGTTGCATTATTAATAGATAAATTATTCCAGTGAATTAATAGTTCAATCGTCGCTTGATTGTTCTTCTTCACAAGAAAATAGCATAAATTTGTTGTTGAGGGAGAACTAAATCATCTGGAGAGCTTACTAGGAATAAAAGAACGAGGGAAAGATTAGAATGTAGACTAAGATTCTAAAATACACCTTGAATTTCATGTGTCTTGTTTAAAGAAGAAATTCAAGGTGTATTTTAGAATCTTGTAGGAGCTCCAAGCAATATGCAACAAGTCCAATACGCTCTTTCCAATTGCTTCATTTTTGCTTGTGCATTATATAAGTTGTTTTTCAAAAGTTGTAATATTTTGTCCCTTGTGCGTAGGTTTTGGTTGGCTCAATGCACATTTGTTGATCCATGTATGTATGAGTTGATCAAGGGTGGTACATATCCATAAACTATCTCAAATGGGGTAATCTTAGTAGTTGAGTGGTAGGTCGTATTGTACCACCATTCTGCCCATGGAAGCCAACGAATCTACTTCTTTGGTCTATCACCAGTTAAGCAGCGTTATTAATTTTTAAATATTAATTAACCACCTTTATTAATCCATCTGACTGTGGGTGATAGGATATGCTAAAATTAAGTTTAGTGCCCTGCAATTGGAATAATTCTTTCCAAAATTTACTTGTAAATATTGGATCTCTATTAGTGACAATAGATCTTTGTACCCCATGTAGTTTAATTATATGGTCAATAAATTCTTGAGCAACACGGACAACTATATAAGAATGTGATAAAGAACAAACATGAGTAGGTGATCAACGACCACCATGATAGTGGTTTTTCCTTGTGAAGTTGGTAGCCCGTCTATTAAATCCATGAAAATATCTATTTATATTCGTTCAGGTATGGAAAGGGGTTGAAGAAGACCTGGTCAAACAACATTTTCTCCTTTGTTTCTTTGACATACATCACATTCAACAACAAAATTGTTGGTATCTTTTTTCATTCCTTTCCAATAGAAAACTCTTGAAATCCGTTTATACGTATGTAGGAAGCCAGACTACCCTACAATTGGTGAAGAATGAAACTCCTCCAATATTACTCTTTTTCCAACTGCGTTTGTTGGAAGGAAGATTCTGTCTTTATATCATAAAATTTTCCCATCCCAAGAATAGTGAGGTTCTAGCGATGAATTTTGTAATATGCTTTGAATGAAATCTTGTGCCGCTGAATCTTCCTTTAGTTCTCTTTTTATGTCGTCCAAGTTCTTCCAAGTTATTAAAGATATAGCAACGAATTCTATTTGGTTAGAAATGTGAGATAAGGCATCAACTACTGTATTTTTTGTTCCTTTCTGATAAAGGATTTCATAATCATATCCCAAGAGCCTCTTGATCCATTTTCATTGATCCATATTAGAGATGCATTGATCCAAGATGAACTTAAGACTTTTATGATTAGTTCGTATTTGAAAGCGTCAGTCGAGAAGATATGGTCTCCATTTTGTAACGGCATGTATGAGAGTCAACATTTCTTTGTCATAAATAGGTATCTATTAATGTAGAGGAGATAGTGTCTTGCTAGTAAAAACTAAAGGGTATCCTTCTTGCATAAGAATCGCTCCAATTCTTACTCTATATGCATCGGCTTCAATGATAAAATGCTTATTGAAATTAGGTAATGCCAGAACTGGTGTTGTCATCATTGCCTCTTTTAAATTCTGGAATGTCATTTCTGCTTCAAGACACCATCTGAATGCATCTTTCTTTAATAAAGCTGTTAGTGGAGCACTAATATTTTCATAATTTTTGTACAAATTTACGATAATAACCTATGAGGCTCAGAAAACCAGATAATACCTTGATATTCTTTGGGGTAGGCCACTACTTCATTACTTGTACCTTTGAGGGATCAACAACTACTCCTTAATTAACTTACAATATGACCAAGGTGTTCTACCTTTGTTGTCTTAAAGCTACATTTAGATCTTTTTACAAAAAAAGAATACTCGCGCAAAAGAGTGAGTACTTTATACAGGTGATGCAAATGATATTCGAACAATGAACTATAAACAAGAATGTCAAAGAAAATTAATACAAACTTACATATGTAAGGCTTGAAGATATCGTTCATCAAACTTTGGAATATAAAAGGTGCATTAGTTAAGTCAAAAGGCATAACCAAAAATTCATAATGACCATCAGGAGTCCGAAAAGCTATTTTTGAGATATCTAATTGATGGATTCGTATATGATGGAAGCCTAAGCGAAGATCCAACTTTGAGAAGAATGAGGCACCTCCTAATTCGTCAAGTAATTTATCAATGATGGGGATGGGATACTTGTCCTTTTACTATAATTTTATTGAGTGTGCAATAATCCACACATTCGCCAATTTCCGTCTTTCTTTCGCATAAGCAATACTGGAGAGGAATATGGACATACGCTTGGGTGAACGATACCCGCTTGAATCATCTCTTGTACAATCTTCTCGATTTCCTCCTTCTGTATGTGAGGGTATCGATAAGGCCTAACATTAATTGGTGTACTCCTCGGTATTAGAGGTATACGGTGGTCATGTAAATGTGGTGGAGGAAGTCCCTTTGGCTCGACAAATAACATAGAAAATTCCAAAAGAAGTGTCTCAAATTCTTGAGAAGTATGCGATGTATCTCTAACATTAGCTGCATGAGAAAAATGTAGCAATCTTTCTTTAATGACCACTCTACCTGATAACTATTGATCGATGTGATAGTATCTTGTAGGGGTGGATCTAGAATTATAGGTTTGGGAGGGGGTGCATACTGTTGGTGCAGTTTGCACTAACGGTCAAACTCGGGTTTTGATGTATGACAAAGTGGTTAAGTTAGGGTTGTTGGTTTTAACCTCTTACTAGTGTGCAGGGTTGAAAGACTTAGGACCAGACACAGCTGAAGTCAGGATGGTTGAGTCCTAGCGGAAGTCAGTTGGTCGCGGGACTGACAACTGGCTGAAGACCAGTTGGTGAGACTTGGCAGGAAGACCAGGGGTTGAGCCTTGGCAGGAAGTCCTGGTGGGTCAAGAAGTCAAGTAAAGCTGCACAAAGGGTAAGTGAGGTAAGTCACTGGAGGAGTAGGAGAGGACGCGTTCCCCGTCGAGGGAACAGTAGGCGTCGGTTCGACCTAGGGCTCCATTTCGGAGACCAAAGTCAGAACCAAGACAGCTAAGGCTGTATAATCTAACACTGTGTTTTATTGTGTTTTGGACTAACCCTGGATGCAGGACCAAAGGAAGGAGTGTCTGCAGCTCAGATAGCCTCAAAGGAGTGAGGTAGTAGCTGAGTAGGGCGCCCGGAGTGTCCCGGGCGCCCCCAAGGGCCATACAAAATAGGTAAAGTAAAAGAGGGTTCGAATACATGCTGGGTCGGGCGCCCCGGTGCTTCCGGGCGCCCCCGCTGCTCCCGGGCGCCCCCTGCTCTGCGGGCGCCCCCATGCGCATACCTCAAACCGAACCCCTCGAAGCCAAGGAGATAGAACTTTGACCCGGTCAATCCGGGCGCCCCGAGCGCTCCGGGTGCCCCGGTCAAAGCGGATCCAGAGGATCAGATGCGACCGAGAGCTCTGCGGATCAGAGGCCACGTGGGGGGCGCCCCCAACGTCCCGGGCGCCCCCAGGCCCTATATAAAGGGCCCTCGACCCCATGCTTCCGACAATAATTCTTCCATCGCCTCAAAGTTCTTCTACGCTCGCGCCTTGCTCCGGAAACGCTTCACCTCGAGCCGACAACGTCCTGCTGCCCCGAAAGAGTCGACCTACTCCGAACGTCGGTAAAAAGAAGAGCGTATTTTTTTAATACTTTATTGCATTTAATTACTTGAAAGTGTGGGGTTGTCACACTTTCAATTCTTTTGTACTCGCCTACTCTATCGGGGTTACCGGTAGAGAGTTTTAGTGGGTTGCCCAACGGAAAGGTCCGAGGGACCTGGGCCTTCGAGTAGGAGTCGTCGAAGGCTCCGAACGAAGTAAAACTACCTGCGTCGTTTGTATTGGTTTTTCGTTCGTGTTTTATTTTTTCCGCTGTGCACGTTTTTTTAAAGCGCTCTGATTTTTTAAAAAGTCACGTGATTCACCCCCCCTCTCACGTGCATCGATGCTACACATACTAAATGTCATAAATAATTATTATAATAATAATCACGAAAATAATTATTATAATAATGTCCTCCTCAATCTTTATACATAATGTATATTTAATTTAAATTTGAGAAAAGAGAGACTTTTTTAAAATTTAGTTATTCAAGATATTTAAACTTTTGTGTGCTAAAAAAAATAAAATTTACCATTAGATCCACTATGAATATATATTTTTAAAGGAGTCAAATAATATATATACTAAGAAAATAAAATTTTCTATACTAAAAAAATAAAAATTTCTATATAAAAATATTATTAAAAATTTAAAAATAATGTTATTAAAAATTGGGGAGGGGGGGTCGTGGCCCCCCCGGGTCCCCATGTAAATCCGCCCCTACTATCTTGTCACTTGCCTCTAATGCAAACTTCTTATTCTTGATCTTAGAAGCGCATTGTTAGCTGAGATAAATTCCATATTATGTCTATTAATGTACTCAATCATTGTGCTCCAAGTACGACATCACAACCATCTAGGGGTAGAAGAAAGAGATCTGTGGTTAATTTATAATTTGGTAAGCAAATTTTAACACTATCGCACTTTCCTGGACTTATAAGTGATCTTCCATCTGCCACCTTGATATCAAATGTAGATGTTTGTTTTACTTTTTGTTTAAGCTTTCTTGCCAAAGTTGAATATAGAAAATTGTTTGTGCTTCCTAAATCTATAAGTATCGTCACTGGTTATTTTTTTTATGAATCCTTTTACCTCCATTGTTTATGGAGTTTGTAGTCCTTCTAAGGCATGGACTGATATTGTCATACAGTCATCTTGTATTTCATTGATATTTTCTTGTGTTTCACATTCATCGAAATCATCTTCTTCTTCATAATTCTTTACTGGTTCAATCATCAATATTCTTTTTTGCTTACATTGATAACCACAGTGCCACTTTTCATCACAATGCCAACATAATCCTTTTATCATTCGTTTTCTGATTTCTTCCTTTGTCAATTTACGGGGTGCTAAATAATGCGATGTGTTTTCATGAATTACTTTATTATTTCTTTTTACCTTCCTCATTGATCATCACTTCTTGTAGTCATGCAAAGGATATGGCAGCCTTCATGGTACAAGATTAATTCATTTTTTACTTCTCGTCATATATCAAGGCGAAGTCCCTCAATAAAAGTCCCTAATAATTGCTTGTTTGTCTAGTCACGAGTTCAATTGGAGAGTCGCTCAAATCGTCCTTGGTATTCTAATACGATTGTAGTCAATCGAATTTTAGCCAACTCCCATCAACATTCTCATAATTGGAGGAACCAAATCGATTGAGAAGCTCTTCTTTGAAATCCTCCTATTTTGGAGGTCCATGACATGACTCAAGCCAGTTATACCATTGGATGGCATCACCTTCGAGGTTTATAGATGCTAGTTCTATCTTTCCATGGTCTGATGTGTCGTGGAAGCGAGAATATTTTTGAACCCATGAAATCCATTCAATTGGATTGTTGTTCTCCCAAAGAGGAAATTCCACCTTCATACGTGGGAGGTTGTCCTCTCGATCTTCATTTGAGTTAGCTCTATCGTCATATTGTTGTTGTCAAGGAGGTTGATTTGTTCCCCTTTTGATAAGTAAGCTCGAGATGGAATCGTCCTCTAAACGACCCTTCAACTCTTGTACTATTGTAACCCAGGATGCTACAGTCTTTTCTAGCTTTTCCATTCTTGTCTCATGCTTAGCTTCAAATTCTAGAGCCCATTGGCGCCAGGTTGAGATCTTCTGATTGTCATGTTAGAGTGTATTTTCTTTTCTTGAAGTCGGGTTAAGACCATGCGCTTATTAGTGGATGTGAGCTTAAGGTGTTGAAGAAGTTGATGCTTGATGACATAAGGCAAGGGTGAAGTTGAACATTGCTCTGATATCAAGTTGATAGGAATCAGAGGCCTATCACATGATAAATCAAAGAAAAAAAGAAATAAGAAGGGGGATAGGGTGATTGTTGGGATCGATGGCATGGCTAGAGGGGGTGAATAGCTTTTTCCTCCAATTCATTTTCTTCCTACAATTGTTAGCGCAAGCGGAAACTCAAACTATCAATTAGAACAATGCTAACTCTTTACCGTTTACGTGGTTTGGAAATTGCTTGCTCCTACTCCACGGCGTGTCCTTGAGGTGGACGAACCCTTGATCCTTTGGTGGATCACTCCCCGACAATCTCCGGCTAATGCTTTTCCCTTCTCGCTGAAGAACAACCTCTCACAAATCCTCTTCCTCTTTATAAAATGAGAGCTAGGGTTTAGGAGGAAGAGAGAAGACTTGGAGCTTGAGCACTTGAACACTTGAGCAAAGATTTCACAATAAAAGCTAACCCTTTGCTAGTCTCAAGCTCCTCCTTAAATAGAGGAGAGAGCTGTTAACAAAACAGCTCGGCCCCGATACCAGTCAACTGCTCCCAGGGCCAGTTGACTGGTGTCCAGCCAACGACTAGTCTAACGGTTGGATTTTGAACAAACCAGTCGACTGGTCCCCAGACCAGTCGACTGCTACATGTTGTTCGACCTTACAGAAAGATCAGTCGACTGGTTCCCTTACTAGTGCTAGTCGACTGCTATAGGTCACTCTCAGCAGTGTCAGTCGACTGCTTCCCTTGACAGTCGACTGCCCTGCTTACAAGTTCACTCTCAACCTCTCTAGAGTTCATCATTCGTGTATGCCTTGAAGTCCACTTCCTCGGCTTGCCCCTTGAAGTTCTCTTCCTTCGGCTCTCGTCCCTCGGATGCGCACACAAGCCCGCGGCTTGTCTCCATATTATCCTTCGCGTATGCCTTTCAAGTCTACTTCCTCGGCTTGCCCTTTGAAGTCCTCTTCCTTTGGCTCTCGTCCCTCGGATGCTTCACTCCAGTGGTTCACCAAGTCTTACAAGACTCAAACACACACATCAAACCAACATTAAAACATAACTTAATCGTATTGACATGCACATCAAATCCATGATCTACCCAATCAAACTTGGGTCGATTGCACCAATAATCTCTCCCTTTTTGATGTGTGACAATATGTTTAAGTTAGGCACAAAGATAACAATTAAAAATTAGAAGCATAACATACTAAAAAGCATCAACATGCATTCTCCCCCTTAACCTATGTTTTATAACATGATTTTCAATTTTTGTACATACATGAAAAAATAAGTTAAATTCTAACTTAAACCCTTCAATTCTCTACCCTTTGACACCATCAAAAAGATTGTACCAAACAATGTTAACCTATAATATCAAATAAGGATAAAGTTTCAAATTCTGAAAATAAATAGAAATTAGAAAACTCAGGTACCAGTCAACTGAGTCAGTTACCAATCGACTGGTCTCATCAAAACTACCCTTTCACAGTGGCTTCAGTTGACTGGTCCTCTGTACCAGTCGACTGATACTTTTCAGTCTCAAATTTTAACCTTTTAAGCTGAAGTTCAGAAATATATTAAAATTTTAATAAAATGCGAAAAATCATGAAATTTTATAACCATATTTCATTTGATATTCTCTAACAGGGAAAAATATGGTTTATGAAAACTCAAAATATTTTTGAATTTTTGACCAAAACTCAAAAACTTTGAAACCCTTTAATTGTGTATCAAAATCAAGCTCTAGTTTTGAACCCTTGTATTTTTCAAATCTATGTCATAACAAATAAAACATAGAATTATTTATAAAACATTTAAAATGTCTAACTATGATCTATGGGCAAGATGTCCATTAATTAAACATTTACTTTCTTCATAGTTAGTTTATTATTACTAAAGTGATATAATTCATAATCACTAAAATGTCATAAGCACATGTGAGTTATGAGTATCATCCTAACATCTCATATGCATAAATAATCACATAAATCAAGTCATTATGAGATGTGATAAGGTACTCCCTACTTAGCCCATTTAATCATGAATTACATTTATGCTAAGTGCTCCCCTTTAAGGTCTCAAGTCAACTATTTTTCAAAAATTTGAAATTCTAACAACATGCATGGTTGACTAAACCTAAATCCTCTAACCTTTGAGGATTGACTTTAGTACCCAATAAAAATGTTTCCTAATTGGGTTGACCAAGTACTCCTTAGGGATCTACTTCCTATCTAGGGTTTTTGCCTTAGATTATCCTCTAGCAAGTAGACAACGATAAGATTTTTCATTGCTAGATTTTCCAAAGTCTAATCCCTCTTTCTTGAAACTTGCCCTTTGACTCTCAATGGTCATGTCTAGGATTTTTGAACCAATTTTAAATTTCTGAAGGGCTTTAGTTAGATTATCTACCTTTTCCCTTAATTTCCTATTTTCTTGTTCTAAGCATGAATCATTTAAGCTAGAAGAGGAAGCATGCATATCATTCTTAATTGACATGGATTCTAATTTTTCATTTAGCATTCAAATTTTATTTTTCAAACATTTGATTTTCTTCTTAGCTTTAAATAAGTCATCATTAGTACTAGAAATTATCTTAATTAAAGTGGTAGTGGGTAGATTATATACCTCACTTCCCGAGATGTCCGAATCCAAAGTTGAGCCTCCCCCTTCACTTGAGCTCCCTTCATCTTCACTTGAACTCTTTCCTTCTTCAATTTCGGATGATGTGGAGGCAACATCTTCAATTCCCATTAAAACAAAATGGGACATATGATGCTCCTCCTCTTCCGATGATAATGACTCATCCCATATTGCTTTTAAACTTTGGACCTTCTTCCCATTTTCTTTGATTTTCTTCTTTTCTTCTTTCTTCTTTCTTCTTTCCTTCATTTTATTCAAAAGAGTGCATTCATCTCTCATATGTTCTTCTCATTGACAATTATAACATATGATCTTCCTTGTTCTACTTTTGCTCCTTGAACTTTTCATACTATAAGACTTGTTAGTTGAAAAATATTTAAAAGCTTTCCTCATTTTTCTTACCATGTAAGCTTCCGCATCACTATCCATGGATGCAATTGATTCTTCTGAGTCGGGTGAGGGAGCCTTCTTTTTTTTACCTTTTCCCTTATTTGCCACAAGGGTTATACTTTGTGGTTTGTAAACTTCTTCAATTGTTCCTCCAATCCGAGTTTATGGAGCTCTGTAGTTGAGAAGAATTTTTCTAGAGAGGTTTTCTCTAGATCCTTGAATATGTAATATGAGTCCACCATTGAGCTCCAATTTGATGTTCTTGGGACAGCATTGATGGCTTTCATCAATATGTCTCGGTTTGAAAGTTGCTCTCCTACACTTGTTAGTTCATTAAATATTTCTTTAATTCTAGTATGCAAATTTGATACATTTTCCTCTTTATAAAGCTTGATGTTGTTGAGTTGAGATCGGAGATGATCTCTCTTTGCCAATTTTGCCTCTGAAGTGTCTTCATGAAGCTCTACTAGCTTATCTCACAAATCCTTGGCACTTGAGTAGCTCCCAATTCTTGTTACTTCTTGATGAGGAAGCACACTTAGTAAATGATGCAAGACTTTTGAATTTGCTAAATAATCATCTCTTTGCTTCTTGCTTCATCTTATCTTATCAAGTAGCTTGTTCTCTTGATCCCTAGGCACTTCAAAATTATTTTTCATAATCAACATAATATCAAAATCGGTATTGAAGAATACCTCCATCCTCTTTTTCCACCAAGCGAATTCTCTTTCAAATTTTGGCTGTTGGTTGTGCGAGCCAACCATTTTGATGAATATGCTCTTCTTGGCGGTTAGTCCGTTGAAGGCGACCTCGCGCTCTGATACTAATTGTTGGGACCGATGACATGGCTAAAGGGGTGAATAGCTTTTTCCTCCAATTCACATTCTTCCTATAATTGTTAGCGCAAGCAGAAACTCAAACTACCAATTAGAACAATGCTAACTCTTTACTGTTTACGTAGTTTGGAGATTGCTTGCTCCTACTTCACAGTGTGTCTTTGAGGTGAACGAACCCTTGATCCTTCGGTAGATCACTCCCCGGCAATCTCCGGCTAATACTTTCCCCTTCTCGGTGGAAAACAACCTCTCATAAATCCTCTTCCTCTTTACAAGATGAGAATTAGGGTTTAGGAGGAACAGAGAAGACTTGGAACTTGAACACTTGAGCAAGGATTTCACAATAAAAGCTAACCCTTGGCTAGTCTCAAGTTCCTCTTTAAGTAGAGGAGAGAGCTGTTAACAAAACACCTCAGCCCCGACACCAATCAACTGCTCCCAGGGCTAGTCGACTGTTGTCCAGCCAACAGCTAGATTTCGAACAGACCAGTCGATTGGTCCCCAGACCTTACAGAAAGATCAGTCGACTGGTTCCCTTACCAGTCGACTGCTACAGTTCACTCTCAGCAGTGCAGTCGACTGCTTCCCTTGCCAATCAACTGCCCTGTTTACAAGTTCACTCTCAACCTCTCCGGAGTTCATCCTACATGTATGTCTTGAAGTCCACTTCTTCGGCTTGCTCCTTGAAGTTCTCTTTCTTTGTCTCTCGTCCCTCGGATGCGCACACAAGCCCACGGCTTGTCTCCATGTATCCTTCGCGTATGCCTTTGAAGTCTACTTCCCTGGCTCGCCCTTTGAAGTCCTCTTTCTTTAGCTCTCGTCCTTCGGATACTTCACTCCATTGTTCCTCATGTGTAGTTCACCAAATCCTGCAAGACTCAAACACACACATCAAACCAACATTAAAACCTAATTTAATTATATTAACAACCACATCAAAACTCATGATCTACCCAATCAAATTTGGATCGATTACACAAATAATGATCAACTCAAGGGGATCAACCTCCAATAATTAAGCAAAATTGATTAATCACAAAAAATTACTTATCTATCGAAGATAAGTAACGTCTCTTTAAATAAACACAATTGTCTTTGCAAAAAAAAAAAACTTTTCTAAAAAAAATTAATCTTTTCTTAAAAGAAAAGAAAATAAAAGGGTTTATTTGAATTGTTTAAGATCTTACTGTAAGGATAAAGTTTTGAATGGTTCATTTGAATATATCCATTAAAGGATCTGGGGTCGAAGAGGACCTTGGAGACAAGACTTGGACTAGAGGAAGCATGGTGGTGAGGGCTCGACGGTCGGAGGGCTCGGAGGTCAAAGGGCTCTAGAAAACGGAGCATGGTAGCGCAGCTTACGACGGCGAGGGTGGAGAGGAGGTAGCATGCAACGGCGAGGGTGGAAAGGAGGCAGCGTGTGACGGCGATGGTTGCTAGTCTGGATGAGGGGGCTGCGCCATAGGTCGGAGTCGGACACCAGATAGTGATTGTGGCGACTACACCACACGTGAGAGGGGAATAGGAAGCAAGAGACAAGGTGACAGCGGCGTCCCTTCGGTGGATGCGATGGCGACCCCTAGAAAAACGAGGCTTTTTTCTAAGGTCAATTCTAAAATCGAAAGACACTGAAAATCCAAAAACAACCGTCCTCTCCAGGTAGTGGCCGTGGCGACGACGCCGCACATGAAAGGGGAAGAGGAAGCGAGAGACGAGGGCGGTGATAGCAGCGTCCCCTCGGTGAATGTGACGGCGACCCCTAGCAAAATGGGGCTTTTTTCCAAGGCCAGTCCTAAAATTGGAAGACACTGAAAATCCAAAAACAACCATCATCTCCACGTGTACCTCCAATCCACCCCACATCACAACCGAACCAAATAAACAGTCCAATTTCCAGATTATTTTGGTCTATACCGAAGAGAGGAATCTCCATTGCTAGGGTATAGTATACATATTATTTTAAAACATCTTAATTTATCAACAATGAATGATAGTTATGTCTTGTAGATCCACCGTTTTAGTAGCATACAAATTGATCCGGTCGGGAATTAAGCCAACCCGATAAGAATCCCGATCAGGCAAAGATGGTTGAGCGCACAAGGGGTTCACCTAGCCTGATGAATGCATTCGAGGATACATGGATCTGATTCGGTCGGTGATAGCTGGTCGAATATGCCCGGTCGACTGAACCCGATCGAGAGGCTTCAATCAGGTAGATAGAGAATACACCTCCCGTTTGAAAAAGTGTAGGCGAGTTCCGGGCGGACCATCCCAGTCGGACATTCTCGACCAAACGAACCAATCACCATGCCAAATAAAATCACTCACCCCCGTTTTGAATGACTCACGATTTATATCCAACTGTCTGGTCGGACATACCCGACCGGCCGATCGGACATACCCGGCTGGCCAGTCAAACTGGCTGGTACTAGGAATGACTGAATTCGCTCAGGCCCACTCGTTCACCCAAGAGCCGATTGACAGTCGAGTGATCGAGCCTCGCCGAATGACCACTCCCGGTCGGTCGACCAATCCATATGGAGTCATAGTCACCGCACCTAGTAAGATAAGCCAAGGTGTCCTCACTGTCTCAGTAGTTTAATTATGATCAGATTTTTAAGATCTTCCATATCCTCTCATTATGAGGAAAAGACACATGCCATAATCATGCCCCCCCTAGTGCATAAGACAGACCCTTTGGCGGTCCTGTCAGATCCTCGGGGAGACTAAGGCTGCCAGGAAATCGTATAAGAAGATTGATTTTTAATGAGACAAGACAGCCCCGACAAGACAGGGAGTCTCCTCCTCCCCCTCCCCTATATAAGGCCCCTTGGGTGCTTCAAAAGGGAGATTCTGCTACTGAAATATTTCCTCTGCTTCCTGTGTCCCCATTTTGGGTCCGACTCCGACTCAACCCTGTCCTACAAGCCTTTAATCTCGACCCCAACTCACACACCACCGCAACTCGTCCGTCTGACTGGGTCATCTCTGTCCGATCAAATCATCTGAGTGAGAACACTCTCCAATTGTCGACATGATCACAAATAGATTAAACACTCCCTATTAGGAAATTATCATTTTACAATAAATCTCTAAATTATAGATCTTAAAATATCATACTAATGTTTAATTAACGACAGATTTCTTGTAGAATTGTCCTGTCAGTTGATTTGGATTTTTCATATTTTAAACTAAATTAATTAACCTTACCTTTTTTTAATTAATGATGAAAAACACTGATCTATAATTAATCAAAACAGGAGATACAAACAATAATACAGCCCAAAAAAAGAAGACATCCGTACTGTGTGGTCAGCAATAAAAAAATAAATCAATTGCAGGTTTCCATTGTACAGGGTACCAGTTAAAGAAAGAATTTGTAAGGGCTTTAAAAAAAAAAATTTAAAGAATCTTATAGAATATATAGTTAGCAGAGATATAGACAGTATCTTGTTGTCATGTTAGTTTTCACTCCAAATCTGGTTCTCAAAATGTGATCCTACTCTCCATCTTCAAAAACAGTAATATCTAAACAAAAAAATCTAAGGATAAAAGCACCCATAAATTACAGTATCAACAACAAGCAAGCATCAAAGTCAAACTGAAGTAGCAGATTACCAATAGCTGATCTAAGGCCACACACCCAGTTTAAATTAATCTCTCCGATTTATTTTTTTATTTTTTATTTCTTTCCTTTCATGAAAAGACTGCTTCTCTTTGGCGTCGTCTTGGCAGTCAAGTATACCTGGGTCTAAAACAACGAATCCATCAGTTTCTTGTTGTTGAATAGGTTGCTGTAGTTCTCGGGGAATCGAAGTCAGACTGCACTGACTGACTTGCTGGATGATCAAAGTCAGACTATGCTGATCCGACTTGCTGCAGAAACGACCAGCTAATTCCGTCTTGAGCTGGATTGTGATCCTGCTGACCCCATTTGAAGTACCTCAGTTTGAGGCTGTCACAAACTTTGTCTGGAAGAATCCCTTACACTGAATTATAATCTGATGTAGATGCGGTGGAACCAGAAGCTTGTCCATCTCGACCTGCTGCTAATGGCAATATCCATTTCCTCCAGTCATTGCGCCTTCTTATGTTCTGCCCCTGTTGAAGCAAGAGTAGGGATGGATTAGACAATCGCCTAGAAGAATTCAAGAGACAGAGAAGATAAGGCTTCTTGTGGCATTTATTTTGCAGATAGATGAATGGGCAATAGTTGAGTAAAATCATAAGGATTTTGATGAATCAAGATACAACAAAAACACAAAGTGACCCATAACGATACAATAGTAAGTGAACTCAGGAGTCTTGGAGTATATAGAATAAACAACAAAATGATTGACTGTACCTACCTGTATTTCAATCACTATCGAACTTCTTAAAGCACTCAGTATATAGTTTGTGTCACTAGTCACACTCTTGACCTGCAGATGTTAAGTCACGATCAGTGTCCATTCTAATGAAAACAAAATAGATTAGAGTCGAGAAAATGAGAAAAACACAGTACACCAGTGATTGAAACCATTTAAATTGAAACTGAACAAATAGATATTTTTTTCGAACAAACAGAAATTTTCAACAAAAATCAAATAAAACAAACCAATAAAACATAAAGTAATTCGGTTGATAACTGAAATTATTGATTTTTTTATCATCAATCGACTGATACTTTTCATTAATGTACTATGATGGACAGTCGACAATTGATTGTTAAATATTATGTTCAATTTTTTTTTTGGTTTAATCGGATTAACCGAATTCGGACTTTTAAAACCGAGACCAAATCAGTAAAATCAATAAAATACTAAAAAGGAATAAACAATGAATCATCAACATAATGTTCATCATATGATTCAATAAACTGATCCTATACCAACATAAGTACAAAATAAAGACTACAAAAATTGTCACCAATGTAGCAGCAGAAGAATTAAACTGGAATTGTTATCAAAAGAGGAAGAGAAAAAATGATTCTGATATGATTAAATAACATGAAATTTTCATCAAAAAGGGGTATTTTAAATACTCAAAAGACAATATGCTAAAACTTACTGGATTACAAACAAAGAGAGCATGAATCAAAACATTGGCAATATTGCAAGGCAATAGATGCAAACTAACTATGGTTGCAGGTTTGTTTCCTTTTATGATATTATAGACGATGTTACACAGAATAAAATAGTGACAGAATCTATTAAACAACACACCAGGTAGCAAGGAAAGTAAAAAGGAAACAGAAATAAATTAACAAGAATTCAGAGCAACTCACCTTCCTGAAGGTGGCGATCAATGAGATGGGCACCCACCCTTGAGCATCCATATTTCTTCGCAGGAAAGAATCCTTGCACAGATTATTGATACTGCAAAAACACAATGATCAAATGCAGGACCTTGAAAATGAGACATCTATGGAGTTGTTAGAGTACCTGAAGTAGTATTCTATTTGTTCCTTCAACACCAATTGTCGAGGTGAAAGTGAAGGTGGAGGTGGGCGGACATAGTAGGTATCAAGAAGTGGAGGAGGGGCAGCATAATACGTCTCAAGAGCTGCAGGTGGTGTGCCATAATATGGAGAAGTGCCATCTGGACGAAAGATCGATAATAACGATCATCAAAACCACAAATAAACCAAGCTTGACAAAGAGGAAACAAAAATGCTTTACCAGGGTAGCCTATGGGATTCACATGAGGTGGGGCTTGATGTAAAGCATGCGGGACAACGAACGGTTGTCCATGTCCCAGAAATTGGGGCATCGGCGTCCGCATTCGTGGATTTGTACCGACAACTGGAGGGCCGTTCCAAAGATATACTCCTAGTTCGGGATGAGGTTGATAATTCCCGTATCGTCCGTTATCGCTGTTGAATCTGCTCTGATCGCCGCCGATTTGTAACAGTGGCAGGAACCCGGCGTTCGGATGACGAACGGGAGTGATATTTCCTGAGGTCGCACCGCGGAAAATCGGAGTTCGTACCGACGCCTCGGGACCGCCGTTGGCTGACCCTCCGCCTCTACTGCCGCCGGCATTCTGCATTGAGATCGATAGGGTTTTCGATTTCAGAAAATAAAAAATTTACATCGGTGAGATAGGGAAAAGCACGGACAAGACGAAATCTCACCGCGGATGATCCATCGGACACAACTTTCAGAGAGTCGGAAGAGGAGGAATAATTGACGGAGGGCCCGAGAGCGAACTCCGTGGACGAAGGGCGCCGAGACTGATATCCCAAAACCTGACTCGCCTCGTGCACTCCGTCGGCCATCGAAATCAAAGCTTCGCTATCGCTCAGCTGTTCTTCGTCGTCGCCCGGAACGTGCGCGCTGGCATCGGAAGGCTGTGGGAGAGCGATTTTCCCGGGCTCGTCTGGCGCAGGAGAAGAGAGATCGACGTCCAGACTTGCACCGGAGACGGAATCGAACTGCTTGGGCATGGTGATAGGGTTTTCGAAAAGACAGAGCCGATCGCGCGGAAGAATATAGTGATGATCGTCGGACGGCGAAGGGGATAGACGTTAATATATATATATATATATATATATATATATATATATATAAACACGTGGAAACTTTCTAATTTTTTTATATAAAAAAATTGAAACGGCGAAATCAAGTTTCTTTTTCTTTTATAAAAAACATTAAAACAGAAAATTAAGGATAACAATTGCGATATATATAGAAAATGAATTTTATCCACAGCGATGAATATTGTTAAGATAATTCCTACTGTATATTCATAATTTATATCGTATAGTCCCGAGACAATGATGTATTTTTTAACGGATAATTAAATAATTTAACCATCTAAGGATCATCGGTGATAGCAGATTTTTTTCAATTGAGATCCTCTATCATGAGGATTCCGAAAAAACGTCTATCCCGTTTTTCGATGATGATCAGCGAATTATTCGATTGTAGATCGGATATCACCGATGGATTTTAATTGTCGTACCGAATCAAATGATAATCTTAGAAGAATGATGAATCAGTTAGAATCGCTACAATTGCAATCTCGTAGGATTCGACGGTGAATCCGGTGAGATTGTAATTGCGGCGATCCCGATGGGTTCACCGTACCCTCAGGAAATAATTTTGTTCAGGACGGCGACCGAAGGCCGCCGGTGGTGTCTGATTGATGATCGGATGACTCGCCGGTTGTCGTCGGGGAGCGGGCCAGAGGCTTTTTTTTAGACAGAGGATTTGCCCTCAATTTTTTTGAATGAGAAAAAAAAATATCTTAAGAATCTATCTATTTATCTATCTATTAATTAATATCCATAAAATACACTATTAATATTAATATTAATTAATATTAATATAATATCTATAAAACACAGTTTTTGCTACAGTACGCATCGAGACGTGACGCTCACAGGGAACTTACGATTCTTGCCTAAACCAAATCTAACTTTTAGATTTTTCTAAACCAAATAGATTTTAGATTTTTTTTTAATTAGTTTTTTTATTTCTCTTTTTTCCCTCTATTGGTCTCCCTCACTTAACCCTAAACAATCTCTTTCTCTGTTCTGCGCCACCACTTTTGCCGCCGTCTTCTTCGATTTTGCTACCGTCTCCTTCGATCCGGTCGTCTACAGTGCATTAGACAATTAATAATTTAAAGTTATTATTAATCAACTCTCAATTAATTTGATAAAACACAAAATTAAATTAAGTTATAAATATCTATTTTTTTTTTCTTTTCACACAGAAAAAGCATTTAAAACTTATTAATAATTTCAATTTCATATTCTTCTAATTATATACATTTGGAAAATAAAATCATAAATATTAAAAATACAAATTCAAAAATTAAATCTATAATTACAAATCTTAAAAATATAAATTTAAAAGATAAAACTATAATTACAAATTTAAAAAATCAAATATTAATCCAAAATTAAAATTATAGATAATAATTTATCAAATTCAAAAAATTAATTTTAAGTTATATTTTTAAAATTATAAAATTAAATTTTCATCTGTAAAATTTTCGAGTTATACTATATATATCTTACTATCTTACTATTTAATTAATAACTAGTGTAATACTCGTGTGATGCACGGGAATCTTACACAATTCAAATAACATATTGAGTGATAATATATATATATATATATCAATTTTTATTATTAAATAAAAAATGAAAATGAAAAGTAGCATGCAAAGATCACATGTTCTATGTAACATACAAAAATCACATGTTCTATGTAACATGTATTTGTATAAGTCAAATTATGAAAATTTAGAGTCTAACAGTTAAATAACAAAAGTAGGATGTGGTTAAATGAATTAGATTCAAGGAATACATACCTTAGTCGAAAATTTCTCTATAAACAACATTAATTATGTAATTTTCTGAAAGTCCTTCATGATTCCGAATAAGAACCTTCAAACTTCTTTTGCTTTTAACTCTTGAAAAGGCTACATATAATTGTCCGTGTAAATACATCCCCCAGTAAGTATAACCCAACAGAAGATAGAGTTTGGCCTTAAGACTTATTAACTGTCATAGCAAAAGAAATTATCAAAGGGAATTATCTTCTTTGAAATTTAATAGGAATGACATCATTGCTTAGTACCATAGTCATTCTTGGAATCAAAGCAATCTGTCTGATTTTATTCCCTATAAGAACTTCACATTCTTTAACATGATTTCCCAATCTTCTAATTTGTAGCCGTGTCCCATTGCAAAGGCCTTTCATTGGTCTATGTTTCTTAAAAGAATCACTGGAATTCCTATATTAAGAATGAGTTTATGTGGAGGCAAACCTGAACAATTTAAGTCATTCAACATCTCTGGACCCAAGGCATCTAATTTGCTTTCTAAATTGTCATCTTCCCCATATGGAAAAAGCAAAGGATATTACATAGGTAGATACATTAGATATAGGACATCCAATCGCTGCAACCTTCTAGATTTTGTTTCGACAATAATGTCTCTTTCTCCACCAAGTTGATCAATATCTCCAATAATTAAAGCAGCCACTTTAGAAGCAGATGGCAAATTATAAGTTCTACCATCTTTGTGTCTTTTTCTTATCAACTTTAACTTTAGTTCTGAGAAATCTCCACTTTTGTATCTATCTCTTGCATATCTGAATGACTTTGCAAGTGTGTTGTGTCTGTCAATCATGTTCTTCAACATTGAGACAATTTCATAATCTTCATTTTGTATCTCATGCATATTCCTGTATATAATGCAAATGAATAGCATCTAATATAGGGGTTAAAACAAAACTTAATAGATAGAATAATTACCACTATATAGAAATGACATAAAAAAGAATAATTATGAGTAAAATTTACCTGATTGTGTGTAGTCTATTATTGAGCTCATTTTCTGTGTGATAAATGTAAAGTTGAGCAAACTTTGGTTTCAGATTATCTGGTGGAAGCAAATTGCTAATACTATGATAATTTTGGCCATCAAGAAGAAAAATTGGTGGAGTCGTTCCATTATTTATTTGATGATCAACTTTTCCAGCCACAGAGGTGAAACTAAACATGTCATTAAAAGATTTGATATTCTTTAAAAAAATATTTGCTTCTATTATTTATATTGCTATAGAGATCTTGTAAGACTTCTGGTGGTTTAGACAGTAATGGAAGTTTCACTTTACCTTCCATGCAACAGAGAGAAAATCTCGGCTATAAGAGATTCTTACTTTTTGCAAGTTG
>JAGFNQ010002441.1:996965-1021008 GCA_024364735.1 Boesenbergia rotunda
TTTATCAAATGATGAATTTGTGGTGCAACTGACATGCACATACACCTGCAGGATCGCCGGGGCTAGCTGGGACCGCAATAGAACCGGAATGTGCTGAAGCCGACAAACTGTAATCCTCCCGTGAGGAGCTTTTGGATGCACGCGCGCGACTCATCCGCACCCGTCACACCACCCCTCCGGCAACAGTCCCAAACAAACACCCGCCTCTTCCTCAGTCCCTCTCCTCGTTCCAACGCCGTCGCCACACCCCTCACGAGCCGCCCCACATATTCCATGCCATGTCACTCTCACACCCAACCTCCAGTGCTAGCTAGCTCATATATACAAACTTAACTATACATGATGATTAAATTAATTAAACGCCTCTCGATCGCAAACTTATTGATCGTTTGTACGTGGACCTGTAAAGTAAAATTAAAGCTGTTGGGGTTTGGATCATCTGAGGGGATATATACATATAAATTGATGGGTTGAGTATCTCAGGATGAACACGTGACACGAAAAAATTGCATATCAGGGTCCACTGCACTTGAGCATTGAGGTCATACCAAGACCATTTCGGGAAAGTAGATCAAATCCCCAAAGTCAGACCGAGTGGTCGGGCTCCTGAGATTACCTTTGGAGGATAGACGCCCAAGGTAAATTTAGGTTTAAGTACCCGAGACTATCTCAGGAGGACAGACGCCCGATGTCAAGTCAGGCTTCAGGCTCCCGAGACTCTCTAAGGAGAATAGACGGGAGCCTCCGAGGTCAGATCGGGTGTTAGACCTCGAGACCTTCTCGGTACAATAAATGAAGGCCCTAAGATCAGCTCGGGAGAGAAGACCCCGAGACCGACTCGGGAGAGTGGAGCCCAATGATCAATATATCAGAGAGTTTGACTTCAAGCAGTTGTTCATCTTTCCAGAACAGGAAAATCATCGGATAATTATTGTCCGTTACACGCGACAATTAAGGTCTTAATGATCGCAGTGACCGTTACCTAAAAGATATTACGTAACCGATAATTAAGAAATGCGGAGGAGAACGTTAAGACACGTATGATCAAACCCTCAGATATATAAGATGTGTTTCGGCACCCAGGTAAGAGGGTAAAATTTCCGATCCTAAAAAAACTCGGATTCCTCGCCGTCCTTCGAAGATATTTCTCATTCCTGACTTGAGCGTCGAGATGGGCTCCGCCGGAAAATCTTCTGGTGTGTTTCCATTAACACTCGTGTTAATCTTATAGGGTGCAATCGACTTTTCCCTGTCACCGTTCTCGTGGGCTATTCTTTGATGATTCACCGTCCATGTCGTTTCCTTCCCAAACATAAATAAATAAATATATATATATATATAAATAAATAAATATATATATATATATACACTTGCCCTGCATCAACAGGACTTGTTGATGATTAGCCATATTATTTTAAGACGCGCCGTATAAAAGACAAGGTCGATGAGTAGGAAGAACAGTTCGGATGCCACGTTGTATCAGAGATTAACACGAACAAGGGCGGTTTGGACATTTGATACACAGCTACCCAGCCTCCTCTCTCTTTATATCTCTCTCTCGATCTCTTCTAGTTTCGATCGATCACGGCAGCTGGGAGATGGTCTCGAGGGAGCAGAAGAGAGCCGCGCTCCACGAGAAGCTGCATCTCCTTCGCTCGCTCACAGACTCTCAAGCAGTAATCAATATATTCATATATATTCAAGATTTTGTGGTTTAATGTATTAATTAATTACCTGTGTATATATGGCAGCTCAGGAAGTCCTCGATCATACTAGATGCCTCAAAGTACATCCAGGATCTGAAGCAAAAAGTTGGAAGATTGAAACAAGAAGCTGCCTGCGAACAAAGGCCTCAGGTGATTATCTATTTCTCTGTCCTGTGCTATATATCTATCTATCTATCTTTTTCCTGATTTGATGTGAGATGTTGTTATTGATTGTTTTTATTGTAAGAATGATTAAAGGTGAATGTTGAAACACTAGAGGAAGGATTTCTGATCAACGTGTACTCAGAGAAGAGCTGCCCGGGGCTGCTGGCTTCAGTTCTAGACGCGTTTGAGGAGTTGGGTCTTCATGTGGTGGAAGCAAAGGCCTCCTGCACTGAGCCTTTTCGTCTGGTAGCTATTGGAAGAGAAGTAAGGCAATTTTAATTTATTTATTAATTAGTCGATTGATCTTGGATTAAAAAAGATTGTTTGAATAATCAATCTGCAGGCACAAGGCATGGAAGCGCAGGTGGTGAAGGAAGCTGTGCAGCGTGCCGTCAGTTGTTTCTTTGAAGAAGACAGTGAAGAAGATATGGATGATTAATTAATTAATTAATTAATTATATTCCCCTCAATGAATATTAATTAGAATCAAATCCATGCACGAATGTTCTTGGTAGCCTGTTTTTCCCCCTCCTCTCGTTCAAAGCTTTGATGTTCTGTGTAATTCATCTTCAAATGCAAGAGTAAATTAAGTGTGATTAGTCCTTAATGCAAAGATTTCTTCTATGAGTTGAAAATTTCTAGTTTATTTTCCATTGTCTGCTGAGAAACACAAAAACGGATGCCAATCCCTCCAACTTGATCTTCTAGCTAGAACTATGAAAGTTCATGATACACAAACTTCCATGATCTGCAAATGTGGTTTCTGTTAAGCTACAATGTTAGACTCGGGCACTCAGTGGAAGGGGAAAACAGCAAGTTAAAAGACATAAATAAAGAATTAATTTAAGCAATTGTCATTCAATAAAATTATGATTAAACACGGCATCTGCAAATTCTGCTACAGAGCAATCAACCTCTCCACCACCCTGCATCAGTTCCATTTCTCTGTTGCTATCCTCCCTGTTGAACCAGCTATGATCTTGAATCAAAGTGGTTTGTGATGCTACTTTGTCATTCTTGCCATTGCTAGCAGAATTCGACATCACTTCATCGGCGATCAGGATCAGAGAGCTGCGGCAGGTGTGAGCACCACAGTAGGTGACTTCAAGTGCTGATGGATAATCATCAAGCCGTTGCACCTTCTTCTTTGCTTTGCAACCATAGTGATGTTTATGGGTGCAATGATAGTAGCTTCTGCATTAGCACAAACCTCCAATCACTTAGTTTTTGCCTGCCCTCAAACAAAAAAGCCTTAATTCTATGGTAAATTGGCATACCTTGGAAACCTCGAATTAAGTATAGCTTTCTGACCATACTTCTTCCAGGTATATCCATCAACAGGAGGATTCTCCATGTTAGGATGGGCCGGCACCAACTCTATCAAAATGCCTTCATTCCTGCAACTGGTACGATTAAGCTTTCCAATAATTTACTAGATCTAAGATATCAAGCTTTCAGTTAATTTTCACCTCTTCTTGGAAGATCTCTGCACCGAAGACTTAACATAGCTTAAGCCACCTTCAGACTGTATCAGAGCTTGGCTCTGCATGGCATATAATCCATGGATGGCTTTGTTGAAGGCACCAACAATCTCCTCGCAAGATCGCAAGAGGTAATGCGCATCAGATGAAAGATCGACGTAGAGGAGAAGGCTGCTCTCCAGTTCTGCAGCAATCTTGCATGCACCAAGGATTCGAGATAAAATCTCCTCCATGTGCCACTGAATCACACAAATGGATTCGAAGCGTAATTAAGATGTTTTGAACTGGATGGATAGAGAGCGAAAAGGAGGTCTTCTTAAACCTTAATTAACAGTCTTATTTTCTAGACGTTAGTGTATTGAATTTGAATGGGTAGGAAGGGGAAGACTTGGTCGCGTTCTTGGGTCTTTGGGAAGACTGTCTCGATCTGTAAGCAATCTTTGAATGCTTCATGCTTGCGTGGAAAAACAGAATCAATAGTTTTAAAGAAGAATGACTCGTTTTTAGAGCAAAATTTGACTTAGTCAGGAATATAGAACACATGAGGCTGGGATTATTGGAAGTAGGGAACAATAATAAAAAAATAGAAAAATGAAGACGAGAAAGAAAGAAATAAAAATGAGAAGTATTTTTGATTTTGTTGTGATATCTAACGTGATAAAAGGATGATCCCTCAAATAATTAAACATTATGTTTATATAGATAAATGCTAACTCATAAATAACCGTCGATCGTATAACAAAAATATCTTAAATATTATAAAAATAAAAATTTCTAAAAAAATAAAAAGATATTATCGGAAAAGCTCCTAAATGTTATTTCTGAGATCCGAAACGTACATGACGATTAAAATTCATATTTTATAAAAGATGCTTACTTTTAAATCTGATCATATTAGAGTTTATTTTATAAGAGATGTTTATTTTTAAATCTGATCATATTAGAGTTTATTTTATAAGAGATGTTTATTGTTAAATCTGATCATATTAGGAAGAGTATCTAACTCAGAAAATGCTCCAAAATTTTTTTGATTGCTCATTCGAAAACTATAACCTTTAGTTATAAAACTAAATCATTTTCTTATATATGAGAAGAATTTTCAAATTAATAAGGAAGGAAGCTTAGTTTGAACGAATTAGAATTTCTAGTCTATGATTGACTGTTCAGTTTGACCTAATTTCTCCTCAACAAATAAAATCTTGAGCCAATAAAATCTTATCTATTTGAGAGATAGTTGGAAAGTGACAAAAACCCTATATGTTTTATTAAGATCAATGAATCAGAAATAGATGAATTGTTTTATGAAAGAATTATTGGTACCCAAGTTAGTTTTGATGTGATCAACCAAGTTAAGTTATGTCTTGTTGGTTTTGATCCCTCTGTTTAAGTGTGCAGGAACTTAGGAGCGGAGGAAGTCGAGCGTAAGACTCAGTGGACGAGAAGGATTGCATGGGGAAGTGAGCCGACGAGCTTAGTGCATCCGAGAGATGCAGAAACTGCGAAAGAGTACACCGGTGAAGCGAGAAAGACGTGCGTGACGCCCGAGGGATGAGGAGCCGGAAGGAAGGATGCTCGAGGGGCGAAAGGTCGGAGTCGGATTCGGGTGAGCCTAACTCCAGTTGGCCAGAAATCACCCAAGAATATTGGAAGTCAGGCTGGAGAGTTGTCGGTGGTTGATGACCAAAAAAACCACTCTCGGGCGCCCGTAAGCTTACGGGCGCCTGGCCTCTCGGGCGCTCGAGCACTCAGGCACCCGTGAGCCAATAGGCGCCCAAGAGGCTATGTTTAGCCGTTTGCGAACATTGCGCGTTGGATAAGAGTTAAGCCACGTGTCCGGTGCCCAAGAGCACTAGGACGCCCTATAAGTGCCACGTCAGCAAACGGATAACTTTAACCGGGGCTATGAATAGACCCCTAGAGCTCAGTTTCCAATCATCCATCAACTGCAAACAACTCAGTTATTAGTTTTCTTCTATCATGTGCTTCAACGTCTGTAAAAGGCTTCTACGCCAGAAGGAGATTTTGATAGTTAGCTTTAGTCGTCTTGGATTAGCAACTACCTAGGTTGCAACCAAGTAAATCTCTATGTCTTAACCTTTTATAAGTTTAATTAGTTTATGTTTGTTTTGACTGATTTTTGCAACTAATCTGAATTCTTTGTGAGACCGCACAAAAGATTGGTTTTCATTTTACAGTGGCAATTCACCCCCCTCTTTCCGATCCACATCGACCCAACAAGTGGTATCAGAGCCAAGACATCGCAGAAGGAATAACCACCAACTGCAGCAAATTTTAAAGAATGGTTGGACCAGTGATCTTCACGTCGAAGTTTGAGAGGAAGCTTGGAGCATGGAAAAGAAAAATGAAGGTATTTTTTTACTATTGATTATGAATTATTATTAACAATGAAAATTTTTTTTCAACTCCAAAAGACAGCGAAAAAAAAATCAAGGAACCTGACTCCTGGAAAAAAAGGAGCAAACTGACGCAATAGCAAACGGAAAGGCGAAATTCCATTTGCTGACCATCCTCCCTGAAGAAGATGTCAATCGAATCGAGAAGTATGACTCGGCAAAGGAACTTTGGGAAAAGTTCCTGGAATTGCATGGAGGCACCTCAGAGGCAAAACTAGCACAACGAGACATTCTACGAAGCCAGCTTACCAACCTTCGAATGGAAGACAGACAGTCAGTTGCTCAATTGCACGTCAAGTAAAGGAACTAATCACGAGCCTTGAGAATTTCGGAGAAAAGGTATCAAGTCGTGACGCTCAACGGTACGCACTAAATGTCTTTCTGAGAACCCCAGATTGGACCTTAGTAATCGGCTCATATTTTATTTCAAAAGATCTTGACGTAAGTACTCTAGAACAACTATTTTCGGTTTTAGAGCTTCACGAATCTCGGTATGTATGGAAGAACAAAAAAAACTGATAACGTCGCTCTAAATGCGAGAAGAAACCAAGTAGTGGAGAAGTCGTTAACAGACGATGAAAATACAGCGGAGATGGTAAAAAAAATCTTAAAAGCTTTTTTTAAAAGGGCTAATAAATATTCTAAGTCTTAGGGTAAAAGACGATCTCCGAAGAAACGTACAGTCCGATGCTATAACTGTAAAGAGGAGGGTCATCTAAAAGACCAGTGGTCCAAACTGAAAAACCAACCAAAGAAGAAGAAGGCGTTGAAAGCCACCTGGGATATATGAGTCCCCGTCCGATGAATCGGAAGCCGAAGAACACGCTGGTCTTGCATTGATGGCAAATCATCAAGAGGAAAATACTGAAGAAGGGGGAGCTACGTCAAAGAAAAGTAGTGACGAAGGGGGAGTTCCTTTTTTCGAAAGCGCCCCGGTAAGTGTGCTATGTTTCCTCCCTCACGATCAACTGTACTTAGGTATAAAAGAAATGTTTAAAGCTAATCTAAAATTAGAAAAAGAAAATCAAAAGTTAAAAATGAAATTGACTAATGCATGTTCTTCTGATGGTTCTGATAAATTGAAAAATGATATTGTTAATTTGAGAAATTTAGCAGAAAAATTAGAATTTGATATTGCATGTTTATGCCAAAAGAAAAATAGTTATCATGATAATCTAAACTGATATATTAAAAATCACAGGGGCCTGTTGGATTGAGTACGGTTGCTAGAGGGGGGGTGAATAACACTTTTCGGCTTTCTTGTACCTACGTTGTTAGTTGCGCAAGCGAAAATACAAATAAAATAATAAACAATAAGAAAGCAATGCTAACAAGAATGGTTTACTTGGTATCCACCCCTAAGGGTGACTAATCCAAGAATCTTTCGGTGGATCACTCCCCGGATAACCTTCGGCTAGCCCTTGTCGCTCCTTGTGGGTGGAGAAACCTCGCCACAATACCTCGACAATCCCTGAGCACCAAGACTACTATTTGGCCTTTTACCAAGACCAAATTCGTCAAACCTTTCAGCCAACACGAAGTCCTCTTAAATAGGACTTGGGCTGAAACCCTCGCCACCAGTCAAATGCTCCCAGGCCAGTCGACTGGTACCAGCCAAATAGCAATCTAACGGCTAGCTGCAACGGCTAGTTTTTAACTTTACCAGTCGACTTCTCCCAGGGCAGTCGACTGGTCCCCAGCCAAAACCCTTCTATGAGTTTCATCAGTCGATTGGACAATCCCCAGTCGACTGCCCTGCTTACAACAGCACTCCTACTCACTCCGTTGACCCTCCTTCGCGCGTGCCTTCAGGTACACTCCCTTGGCTTGCCCCTTAAAGTCTTCTTCCACTGGCTATCGTCCCTCGGATACGCACACAAGCCTTCCCTTGGCTTGCCTTCATGCCACCCTTCACGTGTGCCCTTGAAGTCCACTTCCCGGCTTGCCCTTGGAGTCCTCCTCCCTCGGCTCTTGTACCTTCATGACTTTGCTGACTCTTCACCAGCAGCCTTGACTATTGCCTTCGCGCCCTCTTCGTCTTAGGCCCTCGTCCCTCGGATGCACACAAGCCTCCAGCTTGTCTCCATGCCATCTTTCACGTACGCCTCGAAGTCCGCGCCCCTCGGCTCATCATCTCTGCTATATCAAGGTCCCTCGGGTGCACACAAGCCTCCAGCTTGTCTCCATGCAACCCTTCACCATACCGAAGCCGTCCAACCAAGTCAATATGTGTAACCTGTACAACCTGCACACTTACATACATATATTCGTACATAAGAGAAAACCTAACTTAAACCCTTTGCCCAAACATCAAAACACATGGTCACTCCGGACCACAGATTGCCTCAACAGGGCCAACTTAGAAAAGTATCCAAGAACTATATACCCGCGAAATTTTTAATTAACCCCGTAGATAGACACTTATTTTGGGTTCCTAAATCTTTACTAGATTAATATTTACTCGATATATGTTTTAGTGGTAACAGTTTTTTTTCCAATAGATTATTTAGTGTCTTTGAAAAATAAATAGCAGTCAAATTTTAAATTGATAAAATTATCTTCATATTTTTTTTCTCAATACATAAATATCTTCTTTACGTACTGTGAATTTTTGAGATTTTTCTGATTATTTTTCAAATTTTCACAATTTAACATACGAAATTAAAATTTTAAATTTTAAAAATAGATAAAAAATTTATTTTCCCAGATTCAATTTTTCTGAATCTAGATATGATTAGTAGACCCTTTGTAAAATTTCACTCAAATTTTTTGAAGTGCTTTTGAATTTTAAATATTCATTCTTCAAACATTTTAGTCAATCAGTATTTGATTTATTTTCAGACACAGATAAAGTTCTTAATGTCAAAAATTTTTATACAAGCTCAAAACTCTATTTCTCACTGATACAAAGAGTTCCATATTTTTCTAATATGCTTTCGACATTTTATTAATTTTTTTATTAAAATTTGATTTTTAATTTTAAATTTCGAAAGAAAATTATTTTAACGAATTTTTTCCCTAACAAAAAATAAACAAAAACAAAATACTTAGGAATTATTTCATTCATATTTTCTATTCCTTCCCTAGCCATTTTTTTTACTATGATCAAAGGGGCAGAGTAGCATTAGTTCTAGAGGAGGTTGCGATGCTTTTTTGCAAATATCTCTTTTACGCTTAATGTTTTAATTTCCAAATATTTCTTTCATGCTTAGTGTTATCTCTTTTAGCTTAACCCTAACTGAACTTGGGTTGATACATATTAAAAAGGGAGAGATTGTTGGTCCTCTGGTTAGTTTTGATGTGCTCGACCAAGTTAAGTTAAGTTCTGTTGGTTTTGATCCCTCTGTCTAAGTGTGCAGGAACTTAGAGTTGGGACCGGTGCGTACGGTTAAATGGGGGTGAATAGCCGATCACCCACTTGATTTGCCGATTTGTTCCTACACGTGTTAGTGCACAACGGAATACAAAATAAACTAAATCCAATACAAAGGAAGACAAACCAATTTAACGTGGTTCGGAGATAAAGTTCCTACTCCATGACTGTACGTAAGGTGTACGATCCCGATCCGTCAATGGATAACTCCTCGGAAAGCTTCCGGCTAGCTCGTGTCGCTCTTTGTGGGTGGAGAAACCTCGCCACAAACTCCCGACAACACCTGAGCACTTGGAGACTACTAATAAGCTTTACCCCAGCTTATTTCGTCAACCTTTGCCCAGCCAAACCGAGCTCTCTTAAATAGAGCTCGACACTGTTCCTGTCGTTACCAGTCAACTGGTGCCAACACCAGTCGACTGGTCCACTTGGATTCAAACGTTGCAGCCCCAACGTTCGAATTCCAGCCGACACCAGTCGACTGTTACATGCAGCAGTCGACTGATCTTTCTGTGACTAACACCAGTCGATTGCTATATGCAGCAGTCGACTGCCCAAACCCTAATCCTAGGGTTTCAACCACGAGTACTGTCCCTCAGTACTCGTCCTCGCCCGACCAACCTAGACCTAGACTTCTAGCCTCCTCCATCAGCCTTGCGTCTCTCGGAGCTTCCTTCGGCCTCGGTCCTTGTTGTCGGGTCTTCCTTTGCCAAGATGCCACTTGGACTTTTCTCCTTTGCCAAGATGTCACTTGGACTTCCCTCATTGTACCTGTATCCTGCATACTCACAATGCATATCAAATACAACAATAAACCTAACTTAAACCTTTGTCTAAACATCAAAACCCAAGGTACCTAGATTGCTCCAACACTTAGGAGCGGATGAAGTCGAGCGTAAGATGCAGTGGATGAGAAGGATTGCACGGGGAAGTGAGCCGACGGACTTGGTGCATCCGAGAGACGCGAAAACTACGGAAGAGTATACCGGTGGAGCGAGAAGGATGTGCGCAACGTCCGAGAGACGAGAAGCCGGAAGGAAGGACGCTCGAGGGGCGAAAGGCCGGAGTCGGGTTCGGGTAAGCCTAACTCCAGTTGGCCAGAAAGCTCCCAAGAAGACCGGAAGTCAGGCTGGAGAGTGGTCAGCGGTTGCTAACCAAAAAGGTCACTCTCGGGCACCCGTAAGCTTACTGGCGCCTGGCCTCTCGGGCGCTCGAGCACTAGGCACCCGAGAGGCTATGTTTATCCGTTTGCGAACGTTGCGCGTTAGATAAGAGTTAAGCCACGTGTTAGGCGCCCAAGGGCACTCGGGCACCCTATAAGTGCCACGTCAGCAAACGGATAACTTTGACCGGGGCTATAAATAGGCCCCTAGAGCTCAGTTTTTAATCATCCATCAACTGCAAACAACTCAATGATTAGTTTTCTTCTGTCTTATGCTTCAACGTCTATAAAAGGCTTCTCCGTCAGAAGGAGATTTTGATAGTGAGCTTCAGTCGTCTTGGATTAGCAAGCACCTAAGTTGCAACCAAGTAAATCTCGGTGTCTTATCCTTTTATAAGTTTAATGAATTTATATTTGTTTTAACTGATTTTTGCAACTAATCTGAATTCTTTATGAGACCGCATAAAAGATTGATTTTTATTTTACAGTGATAATTCATCCCTCTCTTGCCGGTCCACCTCGACCCGATAAAAATCTTTGGATCCATAAAAATGAAATTTGTGCTTGCAAAAATTAATGAATAATCGGAGCCGAAAAATAATATTCGAAATTTTATCAATAACATGAAGTTTCTCTAGAACTCTAAAAGAGTTAGGCACGAGCACAAACAGAATTTTAATTTGATATCCGAATTAAAAATTTTGATTAATTAAATGAAGTCAAATTAACCGGGATTAATCTCCATCGTTGATTCCATCAGCTTAACCAATCGAATGAAGTCAAATTAACCGGGATTGATCGAAAAGTTGCGACGCTATCCAATTGACAAATGATTGATTCATATTCCCATTCATAGAAAAATTTCTCTCACTCTTCTCATCTCTCTTCTGTTTTTCTTTTTCATAGAAAAACGACCGAATTAGTAGTTTCAAATCATGATTTGTTAATGCTATTTCGATATTTTTATATCATATCGAATTGTTCGAAGATAAAAAAAATCCATACCTACTCATTTTTACTCTAATTTACGATTTTCTATTTAAATATTTAATTCCGGTAGATTTTGTAGCTATATTATAATAATTTACATATATTTTTTTAAATAAGTTTCTGTTAAGTTTCTTTTCGATTTTATTTTTTCCCCAATTTTTTTTAAAAAAATCAAACTGTAAACTCCAACTGTTCCTCGTTTTTATATATAAAATATTTTTTTTAGGGTTGTTAATTTACTCTAGGATTGGAAATAGGCTAGACAACCTATCAAAGATATGTGATCTCACTTATATTTAACCTAGTTTGTTTAGAAATAGGATAATACTCAGGTTTATTTTAAAATTTATTTTCCTTATTAGGTTAGTCCAGACTCAATATAAAGACTATCAAATTTGACAGATTAGCTTGAGCTCGTTAAAATTATACTGATTATAGACAAAAGGTTAATTTTCGACATGTTTAATACTTTAGCCTATTAGTCTGTATAAAATATTCTAAATTATAGATTTTGTAAACAGGTCACATGCCAGATCAGGTTATTAAACAAATCAGACTTAGACTTAAAATAAAGTCTATAATAGGTGATACGCCAAGCTAAGTTATTTTAATAATACAGAGTCTGATCCGTTAAGATAAAAACCTGATCACTCCTGTCCTGATCATAGTTTGCAGAATCGCGATCCTGGATCGTAGGATCGTACGATCCTACGATCCTACGCCAGAAAACGATCCAGAATCGCGCAGAATCGTTTTTCGTAGCAGGATCGCAGCAGGATCGGTAGGATCGGACAGAATCGGACAGAATCGTATAGGATCGGACAGAATCGGAGCAGAATCGGAACAGGATCGGTGAAAGCTTCAAGAGGTCATAATTTTTGACTCGGATTGAACCACGTGACCTATAATATATCAAATTGAAACTCGTTCAAAGATCTACAGGTTAGTTTTAAGATTGAATCCCAAAAAATATTATTTAAAGTTTTTTCAGAAGCTCAGAAGATTATTAGTCTTTTTTATTATTATTTTTTTATCTTTTACAGAGTTAGTGTTAGGGTTTTAAGATTATTTAAACATCTATTTAATTATTTTTAGTTAGTTTTTGATTAATAATATTATGTTATATCTTTTTCCTAAGGGTTTTAAGATTATTTAAACATCTATTTAATTATTTTTAGTTAGGTTTTGATTAATAATATTATGTTATATCTTTTTCCTAAAATGATACGTTTTTAGATGTCTATTATCTAATAGGTTGACAATTAAATTGGATCATCTTGTAATCAATAGAATATTCTTGAAGTTGAACGTGATTATTATCATTATAGTGTTAATAAAAATTGTATATTCTTTCATTTTAAGGGTTTTTGGTAGGATCGTACGATTTTACGATCCGATCCTGACCGATCCGATCCTGACCCCAAATCGATCCTGTGTAGGATCGCGATTCTACGAACATTGGTCCTGATTCATCCCTAATTTACTCGTTTGTATATTTTTTGAAATGTTTTTTTTATAATATTGTAGAGGGTTCGGTTCCAAGCAAAACTCACCCTCTATTTAAATACGTCGAAACCCCCCATCTAGTCTCCGTTCGTAGATGCCATCGAGTGGTGCGCTCCACCCCCTGCTGAATCAATCAAGCAGTTCTTCGCCGCTTTCTTTTTCTAAGGTTCGTCCGTGTGATCTCTTCTTCGATTTTCCCGTCGTTGGTTTTCTCTCTTTCCCTTTTGTCTTTACGATCCTCTGCGCCATTGTCATGCTTATGGCCGGCTTTCCCTTTTCTATCAGATCTGATGTAGGATGAGCTCTTGGAGACGTTCGGGGTCGCGAAAAAGGCAGCGGACTAGGCCCAGAATGGCGGGGAGTACATTGAGGTGGACCGTTGTGTCAGTGCTCTCCGGAGGCTGATGAAGATACCGGTTACTACGAAGAGTTTGGTGGCCACCCAGGTAAATCGGTCATACCCGACCTGCATTTTTTGCAATTTGACCAGATAACTGTACCTGCAGTTGTTTTCGACCCTTGTTTTGTTTGGAAAGTTTCGATGTTTATATGCTTTTTAAAGCCATTTAACAATCGCAGTTGTAGAGATTTGGTGTCTCTCTATCATGTTTCACGATTTGGTATCGACCTAAAAGGGAGTTTTAGATTTGGAATAATTCGAGGGGTGATTAACTTTCTAATTTTGTTGTGGGTCGGACGAGAGTAATTGAAAGAAACGCGACGTTTTCCCTAGATCAATAGATGATTGCATTAGTTCCAATGTAGTGGAATAACCTCCTTAGGATCTGATTATGAATAAATCCATTATATCAAATGGCTTAACTGTTGGAGGATGTATTCCTTTTCGGAGAGTTAAGAAATATTAAATTGAAATTATAGAAATTTCAACTTAGCTGTTGAGTGGTCCGAGCTGCCTTTCATGCAGAATATAGTCTCTCGAGCTGGAATTCCCGACCTGGAATTCCCGAGCTGAAATCTCCCGACCAGGATCTCTCGAGTAGAATCTCCTCCCGACCAGGGTCTCCTGAGCAGTATCTCCAGAACCGGATGTCTCGAACCGATCTTCCCGAATCGGAATTGGAGAGTTACTGAGGCCTGCGTAACATAGTTTCCTTGAAACAGATTTGTCCTCCTCCGACGGTGCTTCGAGGCTCCAATGGACGTCTGTCTCTCAGAATACAACAGCGGGACCACGGGCACAACGGAACACTTATTGCTCGTGGCGAACTGAAGAAGTACTCGAACACTTCCATGGAGTTGGGAACGAGGTGGAAGACAATCTCTCCTCTATATCTTTTGATCTCGGTCACAACCTCTTTACATAGGCTCAGACCCCAGCAGTAATCATTGAACGAATTAACGTCATTTACTACTAATTAACCGTCTAGATCCAAACGTCTGGGGGTTACTGATTTTGTATTAATCAATAGTTAATGCATCAGTTACATTTGAGCAAAAAATTTGGCAAAACATTAGATCATCCGCTTGGACAAATTTTGCCCTGATCGGTCGAGCATTCGACGCGCACAGGTCGTGCACGGACACGAGTCCACTTGGTTTAGTACAAATTCGGGCCCTGGATTTGCACCCCCTTGCGCACCCACGCGTGAGAGAGAGCCTCTCCCCTTGCATTTGTTCACAACTAACAAGCTTGTGAAACAATATAAACCCACAATTATGCCTTAAGACTCCCAATGTGGGACTAAAGTCTCATTCACAATGGAGTCTCTTTATTCTCTACCTCCCTTTCCATTCACTAGAAACTCCTAATGTGGGACTAAAGTCCCATCCACAATGGAGCATCTTTCCTCCCTTTCCATTCACACTATATCCAACAATCCCCCACATGAATGGAAACATGATATGTGATAGCATTTAGCAGTTGAGTCTAGTATAGGACAGGTAGGTTTCACCCTTTGAACCTTCCCTTGTGAAGATCTGTTTACTTCCTGGCTGACAGTAAACATGATGTCCTTGAACTGTGCTGCCGTTTGTGTAAGCATTGAAACATCTCACCCAAGACTCTCCCTGATACACCTTAGTTTTCATGAGTGTGTTTGTTCTTGGCCATGAACACGCATGATTTTGTGAGAAGATGTTAAATCCGACACTTTTGACTAGGTCCCGGTAATTTTCGGAGGATTACTAGATAGGTTCCGGGGTTTTCGAGTCCTTGGACACAAATTTAGGGACCAAAATGTATTAGAACTAATAGTTACAGGGACTAATGCATAAATAAACTTAGAATTTAGGGGCAGACGGGAAAAAAATCCAAAATGTTTGGACTAAAGCGCAAAAATGACAATCCCTTATATACTTCCACTTCGCTTCATTCTTGCCTCTCTCGACCGCGTGCCCTAGCCCGAACTCGATGGCTGACCCATTTCTTTCTTCTCTTCTCCCTCGCTCGCGTGACCTAGCCTCTTCATTCGCCCACAGCAGCGCCGACCTCATCCCTTTCCTTCGCAGCATCTCCTACGTCGGCTCTTCCCCTCCATCGTTTTCGAATCCACTTCTCCCATCCGTCATCGGAGATCGACGTCAACTCAGGGTGCACGGTCGACGCAGCTTTGCGTTCATCACCATCGACCCTTATCCGATTCCTCTTGTCTCTTCTTCCCTGGAGCGCACCGATTGGATCTCAGATTGGGGAAGGTTGAGCAAATTCGTTGGAGACTGGTAGCATCACTGGAGCCAATAGCTTCAAGGCCAACTCCAAGAATCGAGTGAGTACATGGATGGATTCTGATTTTGGTGGTGTTTCTCTGTTGCTGGTGGCCACCAGGTCTGGGAGTTTGTCGAGCCCTAACCCTCTGTATTCCTCAGTGTTCTGGCGAATTGGAGTTGCAGGAGTTGTGAGCACTAATCTGTGCCTGAGGTTGGTTGGTCTCCCACTCTCCGTTGCTGTGTCGCCAGATTTGGTACAGGGAACTCTTTCGATACCTTGGAAGGTAAGAGCTCTCTATCTGATATGATTTGGCATGGACCAAATGAACTCGAGGTTGTGAATTCGAGTTGATTAGAGTGTGATGGCAGGTTTGATCCGGGAGGTTGAAATTGGAAAACGAGTATCATTTCCCTCCTCTTCTACTTGCTGTGTGTTTCGGCAGCGGAGCTAAGGTTAGAGGTAATTGGATCTGATTGCTTTGATTTAGTTGGAGTTTTATGTTGTGTTTGCATTGAAGTTGATTTTTGACTGTGGATGTGGGGTGGAACAACTTAGGTTTTGTAAGAGGATTGTGTGATTGGGTTGAGATTGGGTTTAGCATAAAGCTTAACCCTAATAACCTACATGTGGGGAATGCGAATTTAGGATTGAGCCTAATTTTAATTACAATGGGTAATTAGAAACCTCTCCATTTAATTAAATGAAATGGGATAACTGGGTTAACCCTAATATGATTTAGGGAGTAATTATCTACTTATCTTTCTATAACTAGCTAATTAAATATGCCCTTGATACATGGACTTGACTTGGATTAATTACTGCTTATTATTGGCGGGTGGTTATTCCGGCTTGATACGGACTTCTACACCTTGGAGGCGAGTACCTTTTGACTTATCTTTTCTGATATTGTCATGTTGTTATGCATAGACTGTTATAGATAGCAGTAAGATTATACGCTATCCTTGTTTACTAGGCTTGTTCTGGATACTTGTTGTTTATCCCTGAGTTATTATGCTGACAGTTCCATACAGTCTCACGTATTGTCATATCTATATGTATGCTTAGATATCGTGATGTATCTCTTGCATTTGACATTGAGGGATCAGTAGTTCTCAGCCAGTATACCTTGTAGGTTACCTATATTTCCTGTTATAGGATTCAGACCGAGACTTAGTATACTGAGGACTTGGTGAGGGAGGTAGGTGTATCTATCATACACCATCTCTGCATTGTTGCATGCCGGCGATCAGCGACTCCCTTGTGGTTGAGCCTATCGTCTTCCGGTACATGATATGCGCACACGGCCACTCATGGGTTAGTGGATACCGTAGGATGTGTGCATTTGCCCTGTATTGCTCCGTTCGGTCACTATTTGGAGGGTGGTTCCGGGGATGGTAGCAGCCAGGGATCCCTTCTCGTACTGAGCCACGAGGAGATGAGAGCTAGACTCCCCCATTGCTTGGGGTAGGAGCGGAGTCTCCACCAGCATCCTGTCCACCCGGTCACTCAGGAGCAGTGATAGCAGGGTGCGTACAGTTGTCATAGCTCTACCCTCTCAGACGTCACCTATGACAGGTGTACGATGATCTGACTGGTGTCAGGGGTGACACATGTCATTGCACCATGTGCATATTTTGCATTGTGCATTGTTTGCTACACTTGATTTCTGCACTTGTTTGACATGCATATACTGGAGACTTGTTATCTGAGATTATATGTCTATTGGTGTTCCATTGGTATTTATTACCCTCTTTTCAGATTAGATGGATTCTGGTATGTATCTACCTCAGTATTTTCAGTACTAGTCTTTCTCTATTGTTGATATGAGACTGTATTAGCGGAACTCTTATTGTTAGTATAACTTTCTATGCATATCTATTCTGGGTATCCGTAGAGTTTCTTGGGACTCACACCGTTGGTTATTTTCCTTAATTTCAGGTTGATGTCTGCCAGGAGAGCCCTAGCCGCCAGTCCCCAGCTCGAGAGGAGCTCTGCTTCGTTTTATTTTATGTCGATTTTACGGTTATGGACCCTGTATTATGTTCTTTGCTTCCGATGCCATGATTTGGACATGTAATTATGTTTTATTCGATGAGATTGTACTTTTGAGTCCTATGTTGGACTGCGTGGAGTTTTAGCTTTGTTCCTGCCCCCTGGCAGCTCAGGTGAGTTCGTACTTTGGTTTTACGATGGTTATAGTTATATATCCGTTGTTTCTGCATGGATTTAAGGCCTAAGGCCATTTAACTGCGTGGTTGTGCTATTTGTATCTGTGTGTTTGTGTAAATTGTCCGCCGGACAGAGGAGGTGCTGCACGATTTTCTATTGGATCAGCGGCTCCAGGGTCTCGGGGCGTGACAGAAGTTCTAAGAATTGTGCTTTCAATTCTATTCGAAGCGGCCCCACTTCTTTCTCACATAGGTGATCTCTTAAGAGTTTTCCACACAACTCTATTGAACCATTAAAAGTCGTATGCTTAACCTCAATCCTTCACGATTTCTAAGGGTCATTCCCTCACAGTGAACACCTTTGTCAGTGTAGTTAGGTTGTCCCTTTGAACCTAGTTCTTGGGATCTCCAGTCTGCATAGGTTGGGTTTCCTTTGCACCAACATTTTCTATCGGCATCAAACCTATCCTTCTTGATGAGCTTGCAACTAACTCTCGATTTAACCTTTTAGTTAGCGGATCCACTAAGTTATCCTTTGACTTCACATAGTCAACAATGATAACTCCAGTTCAGAGTAGTTGTCTAATGGTATTATGTATCCAATGTATATGTCTAGACTTACCATTATATAGATGACTTTGTGCCCGACCAATCGCTGATTGACTATCACAATGAATACAGATTGTTGGCACGGGCTTTGGTCATCTCGGTACATCTTCTAAGAATTGTCATAGCCATTCAGTCTCTTCACCATATTTGTCAAGAGCTACAAACTCAGACTCCATCGTGGATCTGATTATTACGGGTTGTTTAGAAGATTTCCATGAAATAATTGCACTTCCCAGAGTGAACACATATCCACTCGTAAACTTCGAATCTTTTATGTCAGATATCCAACTTGCATCGTTATATCCTTCGATAATAACAGGATATCTCATATAGTGCAGTCCATTTCCACGAGTATATTTCAAGTACCTCAGTACTCTTGTTATCCCTTTCCAATGCTCAATACTGGGATTAATCATGTATCTATTCAGTTTACTTACTGCGTAGGCTAAGTCTGGTCTTGTACAATTCATCAAGTACATCAGACTTCTAATCACCCGAGCTACTCTGCCTGAGAGATACTTTTTTCTCGATTTTTCGATAGATGTTGGCTAGTATCTATCGGCGTTCGTGCCAACGCAGTATTACCATTGGTGAATTTCTTAAGAATCTTGTCCACGTAATGAGACTGACTAAGAACAAGTTCTTCAGCTGTTCTAAAAATTTTGATTCCTAGAATCACATCAGCTAGGTCCATGTCTTTCATGTCAAATCTCGAGTTCAACATGTCTTTAGTGGATTTAATCATCTTATCATTACTCCCAATGATAAGTATGCCATCTACATATAAGCACAAGATGACAAAGTCATCTTCTGTGGCTTTCGTGTAGACACATTTATCACATTCATTGAATTTGAATCCACCTTCTCGTATGACATTATCAAATTTCTCATGCCACTCCTTTAGAGCTTGTTTCAAGCCGTATAAAGACTTCACCAATTTGCAAACCTGGTTATTCTGTCCTGGCATAGAAAACCCCTCAAGTTGTTCCATGTAAATTTCCTCTTCTAAATCTCCGTTTAGAAAGGTCGTCTTTACATCCATTTGATGTATTTCCAGGTCCATAGAGCAGCAATAGCCAACAGCACTCTAATAGAAGTTATTCTCGACACCGAAAAATACGTATCAAAGTAATCAAGACCTTCTCGTTGTCGGTAGCCTTTAATTACCAATCTGGCCTTATACTTGTCAATTGTGTCATCTGATTTTATCTTCTTCTTGAAGATCCACTTGCAACCTAATAGTTTACTCCCCGGAGGAATGTCCACAAGTTCCCAAGTGTGATTTTGCATGATAGATTCTATCTAAGATACAATTGTCTCTTTCTAGTGAGGTCCGCAGAAGAGTTCACAGCTTCAGAGTAGCTTTGGGGCTCACCTTCCAGTATGACAATGATAAAATATGTTCCATAAGATTTTTTCACTCGAGCTCTCTTACTTCACTTAGGCGCAGCCTCAACTGGTTCATTCTCTTCTTCTTCCTCTGGTATTTCCTCCACCCGTTTTGAGGAGCTAGCATCCTCTCGGGTCTTATATGGAAACACATGCTCGAAGAATGAGGTATTTCTCGATTCTATTATCGAGTTTTTGTGTATATCCAGTAATTGTGACTCATAAACACAAAATCGATATGCACTGCTGTTATGTGCATATTCGCTAAATGTGCAATCAATAGTTTTTGGTTCTATCTTAATCCTTTTTGGATCAGGCACCAAAACTTTGGCAAGACACCCCTACACTCACAAGTATTTATAGGATGATCGTCTTCCATTCCATAACTCATAAGGGCTCTTATTTATTTTGTTTCGAGGGACCTTATTTAAAAGGTAATTAGCTGTTAACATAGCTTTCTCCGCATGGAGTCTGGCAGTCCAGAGCTTAATAGAAGAACATTCATCATCTCCTTAAGAGTTCGATTTTTTCGCTCAGCAACTCCATTCTGCTGAGGGGTATAAGAGCTGTTATTTCGTGTATGATCCCATGTTCAATACACAACTCAGCGAATGGTGATACATATTCACCACTTCGGTCACTTCGAACCACCTAATCTTCTTATTAAGTTGGTTTTCAACCTCATTCTTGTAGAGAACGAATTTCTCTATAGGTTCATCCTTGCTTTTGAGAAGATACACATAATAGTATTTTGTGTTATCATCTACAAAAGTAATAAAGTACCTATTCCCACCACGTATCGGTGTACCTTTTAGGTCAAATACGTCGGTGTGAATTAGGGCGAGTGGTTCGTTGCTTCTTTCAACATGTTGAAAGAATAACCTTGTCAACTTCACTTCAACACAAGTCTCACACTTGTGTTTTGGGTCAAGGTGGAATGTCGGTATGCTTTGCATGTTTATTAATCTACGAATTGTTAGATCGTGTTCGTCAAGCTAGAGGGGGGGTGGAATTGCTTCTTTCGATTTTCTACCTACAACGTTAGCAAGCGCAAGCGGAAATCTAATAAAACAAATGAAAACAATGCTAACACAACCTGATTTACGTGGTTCGGAGATGATGCTCCTACTCCACGGTTGCCCGTAAGGTGGGCGATCCCTAATCCGTCAGTGGATGATTCCCTGGAGCACCTCCGGCTAAATCCTGTAGCTCCTTGTGGGTGGAGAAATCTCTCCACAACCTCTGGACACTATCTGAGCAAAGAAAGCTACTAACAAGCTTTGACCAAGCAAGTTTCGCCAAGAAAGAAAAGCTTAAAACGAGCTCCTTTAAATACAGCTCAAGTCTGAAATGGTCGCTGGTCCTACTCAGATTCGAACGTTACAAGCCCAACGTTCGAATCACCAGCCATCACCAGTCGACTGCCCCTGGGGCAGTCGACTGGTCCTTCCCTAAGCCTAGGGTTACCCTTCTCGAGTACATTTCTCTCCGCACTCGAGCCCTCCCGGCTTAGTTCCCGAGTACAAACACTCACACTCGGACCCTCACGACCTGGTTGACTCTTCAATTAGTAGTCTAGATTTGTTGCCTTCACGCCCTCTTCATCTTCGGTTCCCTTCCCTCGGATGCGCACGCAAGCCCTCGGCTTGCCTCCATGCCACCCTTCACGCATGCCTCGAAGTCCGTGTCCCTCGGCTCATCGTCTCTGCTCCAGCAGCCTCGATCTGTCGCCTTCAAACCCTCTTCAACTTTGGCCCTCGTCCCTCGGATACGCACACAAGCCCGCGGCTTGCCTCCATACTATCCTTCACGTACGCCTCGAAGTCCGCTTCCCTCGGCTCATCGTCCCTGCTTTGTCCATGGTCCCTCGGATGCACACGCAATCCAACAGCTTGCCTCCATGCCACTCTTCATCTGAAGACATCCAACCAAGTCTATGTGTACCTGCAAACCTGCACACTCACATACACATATTAGTCCAATAACAAACCCTAACTTACTCATATTGACACACACATCAAAATCTATGATCCTCCAGATCATACTTGGGTCGATTGCCCCAACACGAATCACATCGTAATTCACATGTCCTAATCTACCATGCCATAAATATGAAGACTCAAGCATATAAGTGGAAGAACTCTCAATTTTATTTATTTTAAGCCTAATAGCCATAACACTGAGCTTAAACAGCCTATCAGATACATAGGCCTTTCCCACAAACATTCCATTTTTCGACAGTACAACTCTATCTGACTCAAACACAATGTGAAAGTCATGTTTGCTTAATAACAATCCGGACACTAGATTCTTTCGAATCTTCGGAACATACAACACATTGGTTAGAGTGAGGTCCTTGCCCGAGGTCATCTTCAGCACCACTTTTCCTTGGCCCATGATGTCTGAGGTTGCCGAGTTCCCCATGAACAGCTTGTCTCCACTAATTTCTTCAAAATTATGGAGCAGTTCCTTATTGCAGCACACATGTCTGGTGGCTCCAATATCAATCCACCATTGCCGCGGGTTTGAACCGACCAGGTTCAACTCAGAGACCACGACACAGAGGTCTTCCATTTCTGGTTCCTCGTTCAGGTTGGCCTTTTGCTTCTTCTTTGGTTTCTTGCATTCCGAAGATTTGTGATCAACTCGACCACAATTATAGCACTTCCTAGAAAACTTCTTGGTTATGCCTCCTCTAGGCCCCATCTTGGAAGATTTGGAATTCTTTCATTTCGAGCTTTGTCCTTGCTCGACCACGTTGGCTTTACAGTAGTCTGAGAGAACATATTTCTCTTTGAACCTGGCCTTGTTGTTTTCTTCGATGCGAAGTCTAACAACGAGTTCCTCCACGTTCATCTCTTTTCGTTTGTGCTTCAGGTAGTTCTTGAAATCCATCCAGCCGGGAGGTAGCTTCTCAATGATTGCTGCTACCTAGAAGGTTTCACTTAGAACCATGCCTTCTGAGTGGATCTCATGTAGGATCACTTGAAGCTCCTGGACTTGGCTGATAACTGTCTTGGAGTCAACCATCTTATAGTCTAGGAATCAACCCACAATGAATTTCTTGGCTCCTACATCCTCCGACTTGTATTTCTTGTCCAAGGATTCCCACAGCTCCTTAGCCGTTCTCTTCGTGCTGTACACAACATACAGCGAGTCGGCCAGGCAGTTGAGGATGTAGTTTCGGCAAAGGTACTCAGAATGAGTCCAAGCCTCCACCTCAGCAACCTCAGCATGCTTGGAGGGTCCTCAGTCAAGAACCGAGCCAGATTGAGTGTTGTCAGGTAGAAGAGCATCTTCTACTGCCACCTCTTGAAGTTCAACCCAGTGAACTTCTTTGGTTTTTCCCCATGGTTGATTGGGACATTCCCAATCGGGGCGGAGGGGGCCTGGTGATGAGTTTGTTTTACCTCATCACTTTCCGTGGCCATCTCAACTGAAACGAAATCTGTTTCAAGATTGTTGGAGGATGTACTCCTTTTCAGAGAGTTAACAAATATTAAATTGAAATTACAGAAATTTCAATTTAGCTGTTGAGTGGTCCGAGCTGCCTTTTATGTAGAATGTAGTCTCTCATGCTGGAATTCCCGACTTGGAATTTCCGAGCTGAAATCTCCTGACCAGGATCTCCCGACCAGGGTCTCCCGACCGGTCGAGCATTCGACGCACGCAGGTCGTGCACACACACGAGTGCACTTGGTTTAGTACAATTCTGGGTCCTGGATTTGCACCCCCTCCCACCCACGCGTGAGAGAGAGTCTCTCCCCTTGCATTTGTTCACAACTAACATGCTTGTGCAATATAAACCAACAATTATGTTTTAAGACTCCCAATGTGAGACTAAAGTCCCATTTATAATGGAGTCTCTTTATTCTCCACCTCCCTTTCGATTAACTAGAAACTCCCAATGTGGGACTAAAGTTTCATCCACAATGGAGAATCTTTTCTCTCTTTCCATTCACACTATATCCAACATTAACACCCCGTTTAGAAAGTTTTTAAGTAATGGAATTGAATTGAATTCCATCAAAAATTGAATTCCAGCGGGAATTGAATTCAATTCTTATGTTTGGAATCAATCGGTAAACAAAGGAATTGAATTCAATTCCTTTGTTTGGAATGAGTCTAAAACTGAATGAATTTAATTATTTTTACTATTTTACCTTTCATTGATAGATTAGAAATCAAACATTATATTTATGTAAGATTATTTTAGTATTTTCATTTGTTGGAATTTAATTTCCACACCAAATCACACCCATTTGGGTCTGATTTCAATTTCTTAGTTTTGTTGGATTTCAATTCCTATGAGAATTCAATTCCTTGATAGAATTGAATTCCATGGGTTTCCAAACGCAGTGTAAGACTTTAGTTTCAAGTGTCAAGATGAGGAGATTTTACGAATGGTGTAT
>JAGFNQ010002442.1:0-30893 GCA_024364735.1 Boesenbergia rotunda
CTGACGATATCCTTTTGCCACTAATCTAGCCTTAAAGGTAACAGCATTACCTTCCATGTCGGTTTTCTTCTTGAAAACCCACTTGCACCCTATGGGCTTAATCCCTTCAGGTGGGTTAATCAAGTCCCATACTTGATTTTCGTACATGTAATCCATTTCCGACTTCATGGCTTCAAGCCATTTGACCCTTTCTGAACTTTTCAGAACATCTTCATAACTGATAGGTTCGTCATCGCTTATGAGTAACACGTCGTTCGATTCACTTATGAGAAATCCGTATCTCTCTGGAATATTGCATGCCCTATCAGACCTACGAAGAGGTGGTGTAGTTTTAGGTTCAACTAATAGCTCATCATTATGAGTTATTAGTTGTGGGTCTAGACTAGGTGTCTCTGTAATGTCTATTGGAGTTTCTTGAACTTCATCAAGTTCAATGTCACTCCCACTATTTTCTTGTAAAAGAAATTTTTTTTCCAGAAATACAGCATGCCTTGAAACAAACACCTTTTGTTCCAAGGGATGATAGAATTGGTAACCCTTCGTTTCCTTAGGGTATCCAATAAATAGACATTTATTAGACTTAGCATCCAATTTGTCTGATATAGTCCGCTTCACATAAGCAGGACAACCCCATATCTTAAGGTGAGTTAAGTGAGGTTTCTTACCATTCCATGTCTCATATGGAGTAGTAGAGACTACCTTGGTCGGGACTCTGTTTAGCAAGTAAACAGCTGTCTTAAGTGCATAGCCCCAAAAGGATTTTGGAAGAGTTGCATGATTCATCATCGACCTAACCATGTCCATCAAGGTTCGGTTGCGCCTCTCAGATACACCATTATGCTGTGGTGTATACGGCGGAGTCCATTGGGACAATATCCCATTGTCCCTAAGATAATCTTGAAACTCTTGACTTAAGTATTCACCACCCCGATCGGATCGAAGTATCTTAATACTTTTGCCAAGCTGTTTCTCTACTTCATTTCTGAACTCTTTGAATTTCTCAAAAGCTTCAGATTTGTGTTTCATCAAGAACACATACCCGAATAGTGAGTGATCATCGATAAAGGTGATGAAGTAGCTATAGCCTCCTTGTGCAAGAGTTGGCATTGGTCCACATACATCAGTATGTATTAGACCAAGCAATTCTCCCACTGGATTACCTTTTCTAAAAAAGGGTAATTTGGTCATCTTACCTTTTAAGCATGATTCGCATGTATCAAATGAATCGGGTTCAAATGATTCCAAAATTCCATATCGGTGTAATTTGGTCATGCGTTTCTTACTTACATGGCCAAGACGACAATGCCACGTGTAAGAGTCTATTCGATTATCTATTCGAGCACGTTTGTTGCTTACTTCGATATTGAAAACGTCACCGGATAAATCTAACGTGTTGATACCATTGCACAAAGATCCATTCCCATAAAGAACGCCATTTAAAGTTATGTAACAACAATTGTTACTAAAAGTTAAATGATAGCCCTTTTCATTCAAACATGAAATAGATACAATGTTCTTTATTAACGAAGGAACGAAATAACAATTATCCAATTCTAAGACACGTCCATTCGGGAGCTTTAGCAAATATGTTCCGATGGCAACAGCAGCAATCTTTGCTCCATTTCCAACTCGCAAATCTGCTTCTCCCTTGACGAGTCTTCTTCTATTCCTTAGCCCCTATATGTCATTACATATATGTGAGCTACACCCAGTATCAAGTACCCAGGTATTTGAGGAAATAGAGTGACATTCAATAACGAAGATACCTGAAGAGGATGGGGCATCGGATGCCTTCTCTTTCAAGGACTCAAGATAAACCTTGCAGTTTCTTCGCCAATGACCCTCCTTGCCACAGTGATGGCAAGTGCCTTTTAGGGTATTTTCAGTCTTTTTGGCCTTTTTCTTCTTTCCCTTATTCTGTTCTTTGGCCTTCCTCTTAGAACCTTTCTTCGAGGAACCAACTAACAGTACCGTCTTCTGATCCTGCTTCACAGAAGGCTCTACAGTCTTCAGCAGGTTGAGCAACTCAGGAAACTGGTCTGGAGTTGCATCTTCAGGAGGACGGTTAGAAGATGTTCTTCAAGGACATAAGCAAGCTTCTCTCCCTTGAGGACTATCCTCAGGTTTCGAAGCCAGTCCATGAAGTTTAGCCCAGTTAGTTTATTGGTGTCCAAAATAGAACGCAAATTCAGAGAAGACATGATCGAGTGATTATCCTAGAAATACAAATTGAGCTTATGTGAGAAGAATGATAAAGAATGCATCAACATACATTAATTAAATCCTATTTATTTTTCGAATTGAATAACCCTTTTTATCAATTCGGGAGATCGTAGGAGCATCTCCAAATAGGTTGATATCCAACCATAGATAAGAACAACCATGGCTGTGGCCATCAAGTTATTCTTATCTATGAAGGTAGGCAATTATACCGATTACATATCACATATATGTAACTATCACTTTATGCTATCAACTAATTGAATGTTTGCATAAATCATTGGGTTGTTAACTCATTAACAAGTATGCAACAATATACATAGCACCCAACTGTACCTCTCTTTACATCGACCTTGGCTGTGGCACAACAAATCGATGCTCCAAGCTTAAGGCTGACCCATTAATCAAGAAATAGTTTTAATATGGTTGGAGCTCATTCAACCGTTTAGTCAGGCTTGGATGTGTCCAATAACCAAAACTAAGGATTGACCTCTGACTCCAACTATATTATTCATAAACTAATTCCATGGTTTGAACATGTTGAGGTTCAAGCCGGGCATGGATGTGTCCATCAACCCAAACGAGAAACAAAACTCCGATTCTAACCATATTAATGGAAGGTGTTGGCCTTAATATTTTGTAAGGGGTTTTGGGTCTCATCCTTTTTTTTCTAAGCACATTCATGACATATAATTATGTCATGACTAACAATTTCCTTAATAAAGTATGTATGTGACTTAATTTATCAAGTCTCATTAATTGAATTAGGAACCGGATTTCCTAATTCTAATTTCAAACTTTATTCAAGGAATTGTTTTGGGAAACAATTTCCTAAATTGTCATAATCAATTTCGGAAATAATATGTTTAAAACTTTTGATTTCTCTAAATCAAATCTTATTAAATTAAGAGACAGATTCCCTTAATTCAAACACATATTATTTTCATGAAAATCTCATTTAAGAAAATTCTATAGGAAACCATTTTCCTAATTAATTTTGGAGACAACAATATGTAAGAGCATCACCTCTTAAATCATATTTTATTCATGGATTTAATTAATTACAACAAATTATTTTCTAAGGGTGGCTCCTCGAGGCTCAGATACCCAAAGAAAAGAAATTTGTATTAAATTCAATTTGGTACGCTTCTGAAGCGTAACTAAATTAAACATGACAATTTCATTCAAAATTGAGAAATTAAATTACAACAACTAACTTTAAATTGGACGGCTCCCCGAGGCTCAATCCAAAATAAAGAATTTTGTTGATAATTTAAAACCAATTCGAATTTAATTGTCAATTAATTGTCCATAAATTTGTCTAGACTTTCTTGAAAGAAAGTGCCCAAATTGCGAGATTTCATAATAGGTTTTCAGAATAATTGTAGGTTTCTGGTACAAAGAAAACTTACATATTTCTAAAATTGGAAAATTTCTAAAATAGAAAATTTCCAAAATTCGAAAGATTCCAAAGATGGGAAGTTTTCGCAATTATCATAAAATTTCAGAAACTAGGATATTTCAAACGTTTGCGAAATTTCATTAGGATTTCCAAACTTTGAAATTCCTAAATCTAAAATTTATAATAATTGGAAAATTTCCAAAATTGAAAATTTTTCCAAAATTGAGATTATGACAAAGTTTTCCGCAAAACAATTATATGATTATGTCGAACACTAACCGGCTCTGATACCACTGTTGGGACCGGGTGCATGTTGACAAGGATACGGGTTCGTAAATTTTAAAATATTTACGTGCAGCAGAAGAATTAGCATAAATAATTTCTCAAATTATTTTTAACCATGTATCTAGCATGCGACCTTATGATGTGTGGACATGATCATAAATTAAAATTTTGTGAAAAAGAAAACTAATTTACTTAGTACCTCGCGTAACTCGAAGTAAGGGACGAGATCCAACCGTAGCGTCCCTTGGAAGCTCCGCCTCTATTCGCGTCCACGCCGAGTTCTCTTCGGGATGACTTCGCAAAGCCACGAGTTTTGTGCCGATGAGAACTACTAGATTCTCCAAAGACACAACTAGAATATCAAGAGAGAGATACGAAAACTAACCACCAAATAACGGAATCAAGATTCAGTGAAGGGAAGAAGGAGTCGCAATCTGCTTCGTCTTGGTGGAGGCTCACGGCGGGAGGTGGCGCCGACCCAAGAAGGAGAAAGTGGCGCCGGCCCTAGAGAGAGAAGGGGCGCAGGCCCTAGAGAGAGATAGGGTGGGCGCCTGCCCTAGAGAGAGAGAGGGAGAGAGTGAGAGAGAGAGAGAACTTCTTAATCTCTTGATTAATTGGAATTCAAGGCTTACCTTTGGTTCCTTTATATAGTAGCCTCTCTATTGCCAAGTCTCCCTCTTAACGGAATTAACGGAATAAATTTTCATAAGAAATTTATCTTATAAATTTTCATAAGAAATTTATTTTATAAATTTTCTTTTGAATTATTCCGTTATGCCAAGTTTTATTATAACTAACTTTATAATAAAACAAATACATCTCTCCTTTTAATTATGGAATATAATTTGTATAAAATTTTCTTATCATGGAAAAATAAATTCATAATTGATTTTATAAATTAAAATTAAACCAATTCATGGTTCATTTTAATTTCCATAAAAAGAATAAATTTCTACAAATTTCTTTATATAAATTTCTTTATATATCAATTTATTTATCCATAATTTTATAAAATAAATCGCACTTGATTTATTTTATAATTTAAACCAAATAAATTGGTTTCCCTCTTTATTGTGGTCGGCCAAACCAAAGAGGGTGGGCACCCTCTTTGGCAGGCCACACCAAGCCATTCTCCTCGCGAATTAAACTCATTTAATTCGCCCAGTAAGCCTTCAAAAGACTTAGCCATTTTAAGCTTCTGATGCGCCTCTGATAAATTCAGATTCGACTTATTTCTCTTGATCGGAAAATTCATTTTTCAACTCGTTTTAAATCCCTCGGATTACTCGTAGTGCGTGTGACTAAATAGGCTTTCGATTTATGTTGGTCGTCTATAATTCATCAATTATAGAACGATCATGAGTGGCACCTAGTAGTACATCATGATCCCTAATTAATCGAAAGATCAACGGTTGACCTCAAAAATAATTCTGAAACCCTTCAGCAGCTCTAATGAATCGTGCCTCATTCCCTTCACCATCTTATACCCACTTGGTTCAGGACATGGTCTGTGTGTGTCAGTCCCCACTAGGCTGACTATGTCACACCTAGCCCAAGTAACGTTCTCTCGTCCTTTGGATTTCTAATTACTCTCATGTATTTAAGAGACTCATACTCTAAACATGTCACGCTCTGGCCAGAGGCATTGAGTAACAATCCGACGATAGGGCTTGGATATACATCTCCTCGCAAGGAGTGGTGAATCCTTTATAGGTTCTTCAAACATCTTCGGGCACTTCGGCTTATACATAACCATCCTGGGTCCACACCTCCTTAGAGATGCTTGCTTAAGATGTCAAAGTATAAGTCTCCATGACCAAGATGACTTGAACACCGCAAGTCAAAGGAACATCGCACTTAAGCTGCAGCAAGAACTTCATTGACATATCTATATGTAGATTACCATATGAAGTTTTACAGTCAGTCACTCCAATGAACTAGTTCCTTTAACTAGCATCCATGTTTATCTCTGGACATCCCAATGTCACCAGCCAGTGAGAATCAGCTGATTAGAGAATAACCCATGCTAGTCTCAACAGAATTGATAGTGTCCGTATTTATTAATTCATCGACTAGGGACAATTTCAATACTTCACAATTGCACATCTAGAGATAATGACTAGTTGTGAATTCATCACAAATTCTCTCATGCTGTGAATTGTATTGTGGACATTCAGTAAATGAGTTCAAGATCTCAATCAAATACATGAACATGTATACTCAAATAGTGAATTTTCATTTATTAAAGTAAATGATTACAATCATAAGGCGATTGCCTTAGAACACTTCTCTCATATTACTAACACTTCCCGATCATTCTTGGGTCGATTGCCTCAACAATGGGTACAAGAAGGCAGCTGGATCGCAAGGACCACAGACTGGCGTGAAGAAGCCAATAGCCAAGTGCTTCACATGTAAGTAAACTGGACACTGGAAGGCGAACTATCCCCATCGTCAAGACAAAGGTATTTCTTCATGCTTAGTCATTGAAACATGTTTAGTGGTGCTATCTACCAGTACCTGGTGCGTAGATACGGGAGCCACTAATCATGTCTACAATACTCTGCAGGGGTTCCAGGAAATCGGACAGCTAGCTGATGGGAAATCATCCTCTACATGGGCAATGCTACGGTGGTGGCAGCAGTTGCAGTGGGAGACTTTTATTTATCTTTTGAGAGAAATAAAGTTTTGGTTTTGAGAGATTACTTATATGTACCCTCTTTTAGAAAGAACTTAGTGTCGGTTTCTAAATTAATAAAGGATGAATATTCTATTGCTTTTAATAACAGAGTTGTTTTAAAGAGAAATAGAGAGATTATCCGTTTAGGTGCTATGATAGGTAATTTGTACACTCTAGAAGCAAAATCTCCCATGATGCAAATAGCGGTCAATAGCTCATCATCTAACCTAAATAAGATAAAGGAGTCTTCTAAAATGAACCAGACATATCTTTGGCACCTTAGGCTTGGTCTTATTAACCTTAGTAGAATCCAGAGGTTGATAGCCAATGGACCCTTGGGTTCATTGGTGGTGGAAGACTTCCCAACCTGTGAGTCTTGCTTGGAAGGTAAGATGACCAAGAGGCCTTTCAAGGCTAAGGGGTATAGGGCCAAAGATGTGTTAGAACTAGTTCATTCTGATTTGTGTGGTCCTATGTCCAACCAGGCTAGAGGTGACTTTGAATACTTCGTCACTTTTATTGACGATTATTCAAGGTATGGATACATTTACCTGATGCTCTACAAGTCTGAATGCTTTGATAAGTTCAAAGAATTCAAGGCTGATGTGGAGAAACGTCAAGGTAAAAGTATCAAGACATTACGATCATATTTTGGTGGTGAGTACCTCTTAGGAGAGTTTAGGACCTATTTGTCAGAGGCTGGGATTCAATCCCAATTGTCTACACCCGGGCACACCCCAGCAAAACGGTGTTGCAGAGAGAAGGAATATGACTCTTATGGAAATGGTTAGGTCAATGATGAGCTACTCTGAGTTGCCAAATTTGTTCTAGGGATATGCTCTGGATACGATAGTGTATATTCTGAATATGGTACCATCTAAGTCAGCCCCATCTACACCCATAGAATTGTAAACTGGGTGAAAGCCTATTCATGGACATATTCGGATTTGGGATAGTCCAACACATGTGCTAAAAGGGGATACTGATATGATGGAAACTCATACAGATCGTAGGCTATCCTAAAGGAATGAAGGGTGGTTTGTTCTATAGTCCTGAGGATCAGAAGGTAATCATTAGCATGAATGCCAGATTCTTAGAAGAAGACTATGTGATGAACTACAACTCCAAGAGTAGACTAGTTCTTGAAGAATTAAGAGGGGGCGTTCCGACCTTAGTACCAATTGTATAAGAGGATACACCACTAGTCACTGCACCGCGTGTCACAGAAGATTCATAGGTGGTACCTCGTTATAGTAAGAGGGTTGTGAGACAACCTGAAAGGTTCATGTTTTTGGGAGAGTCTTCGGACTTGGTCCCTGGTGAACATGAATGGGATCCCTGGACCTATGACGAGGTCCTCCAAGATAAGGATGCAGATTCTTGGCAAAGGGCAATGAATTTTGAGATAGAATCTATGGATTCTAATCTTGTTTGGGAGCTAGTAGAACCACCCAATGGTGTGAAAGCTATTGGATGCAAGTGTATCTACAAGAGAAAGAGAGGATCAGACGGGAAGGTTGAGACCTTCAAAGCCAGGCTTGTTGCGAAAGGGTATACTCAGAAAGAGGGTATCGATTATGAGGAGACCTTTTCGCCGATAGTCATGCTTATGATTATCCGGATTCTCTTATCTTTTGTCGCTCATATGGACTATGAGTTATGGCAGATGGACGTCAAGACATCTTTCCTTAACGGAATTCTTGAAGAGACCATCTACATGAAGCAACCAGAAGGATTCATTGCGAAGGGCAAAGAGCATCTAGTCTTCAAGCTTAATCGATCCATTTATGGATTGAAACAAGCATTGTGATGTTGGAACATCCTCTTTGATGAAGTAATCCAGTCATACAAATTTATTCAAAGTCCGGATGAATCATGTGTATATAAGAGATGTGACAGAAACGTAGTGGTGTTTCTTGTACTCTACGTAGACGATATTTTGTTAATTGGCAACAATGTCAAAGTGTTGTCAGACGTAAGGGTATGGTTGTCCAAACAGTTCGATATGAAGGACTTAGGAGAAGCGGGACACATCATTGGGATCAATGTCCTAAGGGATCGCCAGAAAAGGATGTTGTGCTTATCCCAAGCTTCATACATAGACACTGTCTTGGCTCGTTTTAGTATGGAAAACTCCAAGAATGGTTTTCTACCTTTCAGACATGGAGTTCCTCTATCCAAGGAGATGTGCCCGAAAACATCAAAGGAGATAGAGGAAATGAAGGCAGTTCCTTATGCATCAGCTGTATGAAGCCTCATGTATGTTATGTTGTGCACAAGACCAGATAATTGCTTTGCCGTGGGCATGGTCAACAGATATCAGAGTAACCCTGGACAAGGACATTGGACTCTGGTAAAGCATATATTGAAATAACTTAGACGGACTAGGAATTATATACTAGTTTACCGGGCAGACCAATTAGTCCCTGTGGGTTATACGAATTCGGATTTCCATTCAGATAGAGACAAGAGTAAGTCTACCTCAGGGTTTGTGTTTACTTTAGGAGGTGGAGCCATAGTTTGGAGGAGTGTCAAGCAGAAATGCGTGGCGGACTCCACCATGGAAGTTGAGTATGTGGTAGGCTCAGAGGCAGCCAAGGAAGTTGTATGGCTCAGGAACTTCATGATGGACTTAGATGCGATTCCTAGTTTGCCTAGATCTATAACAATCTATTGTGATAACAGTGGTGCAGTTACAAACTCGAAGGAACCACGAGCCCATAAGGTGAGTAAACACATAGAGCGCAAGTACCACCTGGTACGAGAAATCGTAAAGCAAGGAGAAGTAGCTGTCGCCAAGATTGCATCGGAGGACAACCTGGCGGATCCTTTCACTGAGGCGCTTCCGGTGAGGGCTTTTGATCGACATGGGAGGATATGGGGTTCAGATGTATGACAGTGAGAGAATAGCAGAGTCTTTGAGTATAAGTAGGAGATTGTTAGATGTGTATACTAAAAGACTTGTCTTTTTATATATATGATCCTCTACATTTTGAAAAGAGAATCACAACAACACAGATGCATATTTATATTAGTATATGCATAAAAGTTCGATACTTCGCATTATAGATAATATGGTGTGTGGTGACACACAGAAGATCGTGTTATCAGTCTCTTGCCAAGTATAAGTAGAGGCTCACAACCGAGATGGAGTTGGACAAACCATCATGATGGTTGTATTATAATTAGGTGTAGTTTATTTTGACCATAGAATTACACTAGTGTGCTTTGTATGCATTGAGCAGGATCAAAACTAGAGGTCATCCAATTTATACTGACTTAATAATTGGATTGAACCTCAGATTATTATGGAGTACAATCCCTAAATCTCGATATAATAACGGGTACGCATAGTTAATATTTATTTCTTTGATTTACCAATGGGCGAGATTTATTCTGCTAAATTGATGGGCCCGGTAAGTTGGGAAATAATATTAATTATATGGAGTGTCGTTGATTATAGACAGAATCCATGTCCTGGTGAGTCGGGATGATGATGCCCCCTTGATAAGCTCATAAGGCTCATCATGTTAAACCCTGCAGGTGGATTTGATCCAACATGATGATAAGGTTGAGTGGTATTAGTCAAGGAGTTAGAAGCTGATTAATAAAAATTATCAATAATTTAAATTAATCGATGGGCATTCGATATCTTAAACACGGGGGGATGGATGACTCATAATAGGTGGAGTTTATATGAAAATATGGGGGTTGGTGAGAAAGTTCAATGGAGATCCTTTAGTGGAATGGATCTTCATTAATGGATTGGTTTTAGATCCATTGGTGGGCCAAGACCCAACTCTGTTGGTGCAAGTTGCATCAGTGATATCTTCCTCTAAGAGTTTTAATGTTTGACAATAGACTTAAGTCAGTGATACATTAAACAGACAAAGGGGATTTAAGAGAGAAGTAACAAAGTGGACCAAAGTCCTAGTGAATCTCGGCATCGAAACCCTAAGACCTTGCGAAGGGCTGCTGGGCACCTAGCGAAGGGCTGCTAGGCATCGAAACCCTAAGACCTGGCGAAGGGATGCTAGGCACCTGGCGAAGGACTGCTAGGCATTAAAGACCTAGCGAAGGGCTGCTAGGCACCTGGCGAAGGGCTGCTGGGGAAAAGTCCACCCGAAGGACTGGGTGGCAACCGTCTCCTGAGAGGAGTAGGTGAAAGGCGCGTTCTCGGGGGTGGGAACTTGCGTTGGTTCGACCTAGGTTTTCATGGAAATTCGAAGTTCGAACCAAGTCCTTAAGACTAATATTGTATGTATATGTGCTTTGTGTTTGTGTATCTTGCATGTATCAAGAACCGGAGACAAAGCAGGAGGAAGGTTGGAAAGCAACCAACCCGGGCGCCCCTACTGATGGGGGCGCCCAAATCAAAACCTAAACCCCAGTGTTGGGTTGAAAGGCATGAAGCCAGGCGCCCAGAGTGATTGGGGCGCCCAGGCCAAAGACTAAAAAGCAGTTTAGTTGAAGAAAGCAGAATAGGCTTCAAGCGGGGCACCCGGGAGGTCTGGGGTGCCCGAGTTCAAAGCTGTATTTGCTGTTTCAAGTTCAAAACACAGATAAGCCTTCACGCAGGTGCCCAGGAGATTCGGGGTGCCCTGGTCAGATGTTTTATCAGCCGCGGCGAGGTCAGCACGGGGATAAGGTTTGACCGAGTTTATAGGGGCGCCCCCAGCGTATCGGGCTCCTGTTTGAAGCCTATATAAGGGGTCGACCCCTCTGCTTCAATCACAACTGCTGTGAGTGATTTTGAGCATTCTGACCGATGACAACGCGCTAAAGACGAGTCTCTATGACCGGGAGGCTCCAGGAGGAAGTGCGCGGCACTTCGAAGGTCCAGATCGGTCGAGTTTCAAACCCTAGTTGTTCGGTTTGCATTTAATATTCTGTACTTACTTTGATATACTTTTGTTTGTACTTATACACTGTAAGACGGGTTTTCTCCACCTCCGGAAATTCTGGAAAGGAGACCAATAGTGGAATCACGCCAAGTATATAGGCCTTGGACGTACTGACCCTGGGGGGTTGGGAACCAAGTAAATAAATCCCACTATGTCCTTGTGTTCTTTCTATTTTTATTTTCCGCTGCACTAACACTCTGAGTCCAGTACGAACGAAAGTTTTATGATAGTTTCCGAAGATTTTTAACGGTCGATATTCACCCCCCTCCTCTATCGACGGCACCGGTCCCACAAGTAGTATCAGAGCCAGGCCGCTCTTCACCGGACTAACCGTCGACGGAGCAACAACGCCAGGAGTTGAGGGGGAGCCCAGGGGTGAATCAGGTACAATTTTTTTAATGCCCATTTTTAAGTTCTATATTATTTGTTTCACGTGTAGGGAGAGAGGGCACTATAAAAATCAGTGCCCTACTTGTAAGACTCGATCTACACCACCGGCGGCAAAGGGGGCACCAGCGCCAGGAGTCCGAAAAAACAAGGATCACGTACGATGCTTCAAATACGAGAAGTATGGACACTACAAAAATAAGTGTCCGGCGAAGGTACGTAAGATTTATGTTCCAAAAATTTTACAAATTCCTGCAATGTCCTTTAATAATTTAGATAATTTCCCTGATAAGTTAGAATTACTACATAGTCAAGTAGATATTTTGAATGACAAGTTACAAAATGTGAATATGGCTAAAATATTAGAAATAAATTGTTTAATCATTAATACCAATTCAATAATTGCTAAAATTAATTCTGAACTTAAACCTGAAATAAACTCTGATAATTCTACGGATAATGATACAATTAATTCTGAATCTAAATCTAAAATTAATCCCGAATTTAAATTTGAAAATCTTAAGGATAATTCTAAATTCAAATTTGAAAATCCTTTAGATAATTATGAATTCAAATTTGAAAATCCGTTGTATAACTCACAATTAAAATTTAAAAATCTTAAGAATAATTCTAAAGATAACTCTGAAATTAGTGAAGATAATTCTGGAGATAATCCTGAAATTATTTTTGAGGATAAAAATGATTTTGTTAAAAATATTCTTGAGGATAATTCTAAAGATGAAATTCTTCTAGATAACAACTTAATTATAGATAATCTTGAAAATTTTTACAAAACTTTAACTAGTGGCCCAAAATACCCCTCCTACTTTGAGGATAATGAAAGATGTAAATTTGAAGATGAGGAGGATATAGAACTATTTAAGATAAAGGCCATACTAAATAAAGTTCACAAAGGTTCAAACAAATCTGAATTGTTAGAAAAACATGAAAAGATAGATAAAGAAGAGTCATAAATTTTCGAAATAATGAAAATTCTGAACTTAAACCCACAACTATTAATCAATCATTTCAATCTTAATTAAATTAAATCTTAATTAAATTAAATTCAAATTAAATTAAATCTTAATTAAATAAAATTCAAATTAAATTAAATCATAATTAAATTAAATCTTAATTAAATTAAATTCAAATTAAATTAAATTTTAATTAAATTAAATTAAATCTTAATTCAAATCAACTAAATTAAATCTTAATTAAATTAAATTCAAATTAAATTAAATCTTAATTCAAATCAACTAAATTAAATCTTAATTAAATTAAATTCAAATTAAATTAAATCTTAATTAAATTAAATCCAAATTAAATTAAATCTTAATTAAATTCAATTCAATTTAAATTAAATTCAAATTAAATTAAATTCAATTTAAATTAAACTCAAATTAATTCAATTAAATCGTAATTAATTCAAACTTAAATTAATTCAAATTAATTCGATCTTAATTAATTCAAACTTAAATTAATTCAAATTAATTAAATCTTAACTCAAATTCAAATTAATCTTTAATTAATCATTAATTCTTAGAATAATTAATCTGTATGTTTAAGTAATATTTTTTTAACTCGTAAATAACTTAAACTCAAAGTAAATAAAATCCTACCCAAAATGCAACAATAAATTTAATAAAACTAAATATGTCAAAGTGGGTTGATATATTCTCAGGTTCACACGACATGTATTAAATCGGGAATTTGATACATCTTTAGAAACGTAACTAAAATGCTTTGGACTTGTTTGAATCATGCATTAATGTCATGGGCATGCATCTGTTATTTTCTTTTAAATATATGGCATGTCATTCATATTTAATTTTGTGCATAAATTAGAACGGTTACAGGAAAAAGAATACTTGAAACTTGAACAACCTAGTATTGGGTGGAGGTGAGATGATAGTACGTTAGGGAAGCCATCCTGGCGGAACTAGCCGAAGCTACCGATCCAAGACCCAAACTAGTTAAACCAAAATCTTTCAAGAAGTAACATGAAGATGAATTTTCTATAAAAGGCTTTGTCAAGGAAAGGGTTGATGATCCAATATGGCTACGGCCAAAGAAGGTCTACTGTCTCGCCAAGACTTGGAAGCCAATTACTGAAAATCAAATTCACTTTACTATTGCTAGATTTGAATTTAACACAAGTTTCAATCAAATCTTAGATTTAATAATAAATTAAGGAAAATGATTCAAGCATCTCACAATACACCTATAAGGCAACCATGCTTTCTGTATTGAGACGCTTAAAATGGGTGAGATGTTAAGGACTAAGAAATTGATGAGCATGTTTCAAAACTATTTTCAAAATTGTTAGACCATTTTTCTAAAAAAATATTTTCAAAATAGAGCTTCAACATGATAATGTTTGTATGGAATTTATGCTTGTCTGATTGAATATATATGATATGTTTTCAAAAATTATATCATTTTCAAAAATTGTTTGACTCACACAATTAGACACAAGCCTCTTAAGACAATACTAAAGTTCCTTAAGGCACTTAGATAGAGTCAAACGATGTCGGGTAGAGGGAGAGTGTTTTCACTCTTTTAAAAAAAAATTTATTATTTGACAAGACTTTTCAAAAACTGCGCCTCAATTTCTATCACATGTTTTCAAAAAGACTTATACTTTAAAAATTATCGTCTTCCCAAATTGTGGTTTCAAAATTTATCTACCTGAAAATTATCAGTCATTTGATTTTGATAAAGCCTAAAGACACAGAGGAAAGTCCACTTAATGATCTACAAGGGCTCCAAGGATGTGTCGAATTTAGGGAGAGTCTAAATCAAAAGAAAATTCTCTAACAAGTATTTTTTAATTTTTTTTAAATTATGAAATAATTCATTTGGTCTAAACCAAACCCTAAAGACTCAGAGGAAGAGTACTTGTGGACAACAAAGCTTCTTAAGACTGGGTCAAGTTTAGGGGGAGGTTAAACTAACAGAATTGTTAAACATTTTAAAGAATATGTTTTCGTGCACTACTTTTTCAAAATTTTGTTGAAAACATAAATAGTCAGTCTTTCAAAAGATACATACATATATTTTCAAAGTATTATCATTTTTTTTAAATTCTGTTCTGAAAGTGTATTTTCTTGAGTTTGGAAAATTTTCCAGGACACTTAGGAAAATGTCCTTGTAGTCAACAAGGTTTCCTAGGATTGTGTCAGACTGGAAGGTAGACCAAGCCAAGTAAAATATTATGTTTTCAAAATGCATAATATCCTTTCAAAAAGGTATTTATATTTTTCAAAGTCTAACACTTTTCAAACATTACTTATATTTTCCAAAATTGCAAACTTTTTTTTCAAAAATTGCACAATATCTTTCAAAGTTACTTATGGTTTTCAAAAATGTACATTTTTCAAAATACTTGCATTTTTCAAAAGTTCATAACAATTTTCAAAGTACTTGTACTTTTCAAAGCAGTTAATATTCTTTCAAAAGTTATGCAAAATTACTGTATTTTCAAAACAAATGCACTAGTTAAAAATATGTCTATAAGTATAATTTTTTTTTTGAAAATTCTTCTAAAGCAATAATGTTTCAATGAAAAGTTTTCAAAATACTTAAGTACTTAATTTTATGCTTGACGGACCCGATTTAGCTAGATTAAGTTGTCATGAAATGTGAGTCCATCAGAATTTAAATATTTATAAATGCTGGAAACCCTTTTTGCAATCAAAATATGAAAACGTAGTAAAGGGGCCACATGTCGTATTTTTTTCCAAGGAACTAGTTGATGTTGTGTGATTCGCGCTTGTGTTTATGTGTCGTTTGTGAATTTCGGGTTTCAAATCAGTAATTGGGTTTTGGGTTGCAATTAGAATGAAATTGAAATGAAAAGAAAGGAACTTAGCTAATAACCTAAACAAGTGATGGCAATCAACAATTTAATCAATGGGAAAATTAATCAACCAATGCACTTAACCAAATTGGGAAAAACAAACCTGATCAGTATTGCGAGGCAAATTGCTACAAAGATGAATAAAAGCAGTGTAGGGGATTTTCAGCTGCAAGCAATCTTAAATGCAAATCATGCTAGAATTTCCTACTTGATACAAACATTCAAGAGGTAAAGCCTAATGTGCCAAGAGGAAACTGGACTAGATTCAACTCTGTAAATTGATGTTAACCAATTGTTGTAAAGGACATAAATGAGAGACAATGAAGAGAATGCAGACTTCTTGAACCAATGCCAATGCAAATACAGAAATTGAAGTGGCACACAAAGAAGGGATGATACGTAAATTGAAACCCAATTTCAGAACTTAATATCAAGTGCTTGGAATGAGACAAACTGCAAGTGGAATCAGAGGTTAACACTAAGCTCACTTGATACCATTTTAGAGAGAATCACTGAAGATTTCCGAACTGACTCAATGGCAGGTATGATACTTGAATTTCAGAAATGACATTGCAGTGTTTTCAGAAATAAACTGATACGAATCCTAGAAACCAAATGCAGAGATTAAGTTTGACTTCAGAAATCGAATTCTGCAATGTAATGGATGAAAAATCCAGCAATCAATTAAAATCCAATGCTTGAAACTAGCTTCAGCAGTGATAAATTCAGAGTTGCAGAATTGAAGCTGACAAACTTAAACAAAACTGAATGAAAATCTGAATTCAGAATCAATGGTGTGCAGAAACTGAGCCAATTTCAGAAATGAAATGCAGGCTTTGATGAAAACGAATGCAGAAACTGTATGCGGCCAATTGAATGCAAAAAAAACTAATATGTAGCCGAGATCAATTGTCCCAAACTAGTGTTCAGACATGGAAGTTGATACGCAGGGCAAGGAGCTGAAAAACAGGAACTCGAGATGATACACAGCTAATTAAACCAATTGCAGAATTGAATTCAGTAACTCTGTAAATGAAACAAAACTGCAAAATGAGTTCAAAGGATGAAAACTAATCTAGCTTAATTCAAAAATCAAAAATGGAAGAAATGGAAAACAATTGAAACGCAGCAAACAAACTGATACGCGAAATCAGAAATGGCACGCAAGTATAAATCTGATACACAAGCAATAGAAGAGAATAAACTGAAGTTTAAACTGATAGATCACTAAACAAGCTGACTAACTACTTGACTTGAAGATTTAAAACCTAATTTAAGCTGGAACAATGCGTTAAACCAAGTTAACAAATCTGAAATAAAAAACAGAATAGAACAAGGTACAGAAATGCAGATTACAGCTAAAACAGTGAAATTAACTACGGAAATCTAAACCCCAATCCTCCATTAGCTCAAAATCTTCTTGGTCGTCAAGCAAGAGCCGGCTTCGAACCCCTAGGCTCAGCAAATCAATGGAGCGCAGCTTCAATCGACCAATCTGCTCAAACTGCATCAGCTGGAAGAAATTCCAGCCCAATCTCTCCTGTCTCAATGGATGGCTTGCGATTGTGATTTGAAGAACATCTGAGCTCACCTGAGAACCCCTACAAGCAGCTCAAATGGTCGAAAATGGCTTGTGGATGAGACACAATCGATTGGGTAGCAGAGATGCCGAAACCCTCAAACACCCCTGTTCTGGCGCAAATTGAGCTGAAATCTCGATCGAAATTGTCTTCCACGGATTCAGATGATGATCAAATGGAGAAATTGAGGGGTCGCACCTTCAAAACTAAGAAAATTCCAAAAGAGACGAAGAAGAGCGATGAAGAAGCTACTGTGCGGTGGAGACGCGACGAGGAAGGAAGGCTGGGAATTTTTGATTAAATACATTAGCAATGGACGGTCCAGATTGATTTGGCTGAATCCAATGGCTGATCTTGCTCTGATTTGATCCAAATTTTAATGATGATGATCTGGGGTCAGGATCTGCCTCATGGTAGTTCGGATCCTCCAGATGTGCAACGTATGGTCCAGATCAACTTAGTCTTTGAATGGACGATCTAGAGCCCTCCGAGCTTGATCCAACGGTTGATTTAGCTCTGATTGGGATGAAACCTTCAGATCTTGATCAGGGTGCTTGATCAACCCTAGCCCTAGCTCGGATTGCCTCAGATGGTCCCGGATGGCTCAGATCTAGCCGCTCTTGAATCGGATGGCCCAGATTTAATCATAATCTTGATAATTCGATTCGGGTCACTTCCGACTCAAGTATGACCCAATATGCCCTATCCATGAACTTTTCATGCCTACAAAAATAGATCCAAAATATAGTGGCCAATTAATCCAAATATATGTAAATTTGCAATTAAGTCCAAAATAAGAGTAAGTTCTAAAACCTAGGGCAATTTCACAATTTTAGCAATAAAAACATAGGTCAAACATGGATTTTAGCAACTCAAATAATCAATAAAATGGTATCTATCAATGATATGCTTTCAAAAATTACACTAAGTATTTTTCAAAAAGAACCAAAGCATTCAATTGTTGGTGCATGTATTTTTAGTTTTTTTTTTATGTATGACAATGGGGGAGAGATGCGCGCCTTAAGTTAGAAATATTTTTTATTCTCTCTTACCAAAGGATCAATTAATCAAACTGTTTTTCAAAAAGGGGGAGAGTGAAAGTTAGAAAATTTTTCCAATATTTTTTCCTTATTTTTTCTAGAGGATCAAACCCTAGATCAAGTTTATTTTGATCCAAAGGATTGTAAGTTATCCCTCCAGCCAATCTAACTTAAGATATTGTCAAACATCAAAAACGGGGAGATTGTTGGTGCAAGTTGCATCAGTGATATCTTCCTCTAAGAGTTTTAATGTTTGAAAATAGACTTAAGTCAGTGATACATTAAACAAACAAAGGGGAGATAAGAGAGAAGTAACAAAGTGGACCAAAGTCCTAATGAATCTAGGCATCGAAACCCTAGGACCTAGCGAAGGGCTGCTAGGCACATAGCGAAGGGCTGCTAGACATTGAAACCCTAAGACCTGGCGAAGGGCTGCTAGGCACCTAGTGAAGGACTGCTAGGCATTAAAGACCTGGCGAAGGGCTGCTAGGCACCTGGCGAAGGGCTGCTGGGGAAAAGTCCACTCGAAGGACTGGGTGGCAACCGTCTCTTGAGAGGAGTAGGTGAAAGGCGCGTTCTCGAGGGTGGGAACTTGCGTCAGTTCGACCTAGGGTTTCGTGGAAATCCGAAGTCCGAACCAAGTCCTTATGACTAATATTGTATGTATATGTGCTTTGTGTTTGTGTATCTTGCAGGTATCAAGAACCGGAGACAAAGCAGGTGGAAGGTTGGAAAGCAACCAACCCGGGCGCCCCTACTGATGGGGGCGCCCAGATCAAAGCCTAAAACCCAGTGTTGGGTTGAAAGGCATGAAGCCAGGTGCCCAGAGTGATAGGGGCACCCAGGCCAAAGAATAAAAAGCAATTTAGTTGAAGAAAGCAGAATAGGCTTCAAGCGGGATGCTCGGGAGGTCCGGGGCACCCGAGTTCAAAGCTGTATTTGCTGTTTCGAGTTTGAAACACAAATAAGCCTTCACGCAGGCGGCCAGGAGGTCCAGGGCGCCCTGCTCAGAGGTTTTATTAGCCGCGGCGAGGTCGGCGCAGGGATAAGTTTTGACTGAGTTTATAGGGGTGCCCCCAGCGTATCGGGCGCCCGTATGAAGCCTATATAAGGGGCTTCGACCCCTTTGCTTCAAACACAACTGTTGTGAGTGATTCTGAGCATTTTGACCGACGACAACACGCTAAAGATGAGGCTCTACGATCGTGAAGCTCCAGGAGGATGTGCGCAGCACTTCGGAGGTCCAAATCGACTGAGTTTCAAACCCTAGTTGTTCGATTTGCATTTAATATTTTGTACTTACTTTGCTATACTTTTGTTTGTACTTATACACTGTAAGACAGGTTTTCTCCGCCTCCGAAAATTTTAGAAAGGAGACCAATAGTGGACTCACGCTGAGTACATAGGCCTTGGACGTACTGACCCTGGGGGGTTGGGAACCAAGTAAATAAATTCCGCTGTGTCCTTGTGTTCTTTCTATTTTTATTTTCCGCTGCACTAACACTCTGAGTCCAGTACGAATGAATGTTTTACGAAGGTTTTCGAAGAATTTTAACAGTCGATATTCACCCCCCCCTCTATCGACGGCACCGGTCCTACAAACTCCTCCTTATGGTCCCTACCATAGCCCTATATATACCCCATGGGATCAAGAAACCAAGGCGAATTAATCCAATTAATCCAACACCCAAGGCTTCTCTCCTCACCCTCACATTCTCTCTCCTAGGGCACCCGGCGCAAGAGAGGAGTTCACCCTCTTCTCATCCTTTTTCCTCTCTTCTTCTTCACCCTTGGTGCTCGGCGAAGACAGGGACAAGGAAGAGGAACCTCTTTCTTCTGTGGCTCGGCAAGAAGAAGGAGGGAAGGTGGTCGGGCTGCTTGGAGAAGAGGAAGAACTCCTTGTGGCCGGCGGCGCTGCAAACTTGGAGGAGGAGGTGAGTTTGGCCGGATTTGGGTTGGAGAGAAGGTTGTTTCTCTCTTTCTCCTTCTTCATCATCCTCTCGAGGTCCTCCTTGTGGCCGTCGAGCTTGGGTGGCTTCTTGTTGCCTACGGCGCAAGGAAGAAGGAGAGGAAGTGGGCCGGCGCAACTCCATCACTTGGAGTTAGGGTTTCTGCTATGTTGAGAAGAAGGTGGTCTTTTGGAGCTCTTTGGTATTCTGGTTCTTGCTAGCTCGTCACCCACACGACGTCTGGGAGGGAAGGGACATAAAGTAGAAGGCTACGAGGTAAAGGAAGGTATAATTTTCTTCCTTGACTCCTTTGTTTTAGTCTTGTCATTTCATGTGTGTTAATTGATTATTATTGTTTTGATTATTTGTTAATCATTGATAATAATTAATTAATTGGACCCCGATAATAAATACAAAAATCAGCGATTTACTCGTCGTCTTTTTCGCGGTCGAACGGTTAGGCAAATTATAAGGTTCGATCTTTGAGATTGGCCAAGTTATCGTTCGATACGATGACGAGATGGTCGTTGGGAGACGGGTCTACATTCGGATTAAGTTTTTAATCTGTGGTCATGGAGAGGTCTCTCAAGGACGACTAAGTATTCGCTTAGGAAGCCCGCCAAGCTATACCCATCAGTCCCAAGTCATTTGGCGGTCAATTATAAGCTAATCCCATGATTTATCAACATTCACATAGCCTTGGGACGGAATGTGAGGGACACCTGTGGTAAGCATAATCACCTCTTGCTACAGTAGTTGGACCCTCTACTAGATATGTGAATGGATAAAGAGGAGGAAAGGAAGAAGGAGATTTTATTGTCAATGAGACTTTAATTAGTCCCACATTGGAAGTTTCAAGGCTAATTATTTGGTTTATATTATTGCACATACATATATGATATGAACAAATGCATGATGAGAGACTCGCGCGTGGGTGAGAGGGTGTAAATCTAGGTCATAGTTTTGCATTGAACTAAATTAACTCGTGTGTGAGCACGATCTGCACTCGTCGAATGTCGGACCGGTCAGGACAAAATTTATCAGAGTAGAACAACTAAAATTTACCACGTGAATTAATTTTTATGCTCAACCAAGTTGACTTATGTGCGAGTACTACCGGCACTCATCAAATACCGAATCGGTTAGGGCAAAATTTGTCCAAGTGAAACAACTAACATTTTATCACATAAATTAATTTTTGCATTGAACCAAGCTGACTCTTGTGCGAACACTACCTGCGCGGGTTAAATGTTGGACTGATCAGGGTAAAATTTACCCAAGTGGAACATTTTTTTCTTGTTGCTCAAGAGTGTAATGAAAGCATTAACTATTGTTAATGGCGATATCGCAACCTCTGGGATAGTAATGGTCGACCATTGATCGTTGATGGCTATCATTATGTCTCAAGCATTAAATGTCCTTTACTCGACGTTAAACGTAGATGAGAAATCGTACTCCTATATAAGGAGACCATTGTCTTGAGTAGAGTAAAGTAGAGAGATGCTCAAGCAAAGAAATGTCATCCACTGTCCTCCATTCTTCCTCTCTGTCGTGCACCAGCTTGGCAGAATTACTCATAATAGCGACCGGGTACATTCCTAGTTCGTTGTGATTTACCAGTGCTTCGTGGCAACAGGGTTGTACCATCCATAAGGCAAGGTAGGCAACCGCCTTAGGGCCCAGCCTCCCTATGGGCGCTTTTTATTTTGTAATTATATCCAATAAAATGAAAGGCGCAGACCGCCTAAATTATATTCTCACAGTTCGAAAGCATGCACTGACGCATGGATCATCTTTGTATGCGATTTCTTCGATGGCCTTCTTTCCACAAAGGCACAGATCCACCAAACAAGAGGTAATTCTAATCTTCTTCTTTGACTTTCTTCTTCGTCCTGTAACACCTGACACTAGGCATAGAACCACCAAACAAGAGGTAATCCTAATTATCATTTGCGATTTTCTTCTTCATTCTGCATCATGCGACACTAATTGTGTCCTAATCATGTGACGACTACTATTTGTTTGACCTAATCGCGCAGACTCACATTGTGGCTATCACACGCGACATCGCCCTGCGACCAGCTATTGCTCATGTGACCTAATCACGTGACACGATGTATTTAGTGTATTTGTTATTTGCAAAATGAATTTATAGTTATTTACTGTAATGCCCGCCTTTTTCCCACACCTCGTGGTGTGGCGAGATAGGCGTCATTACGATAAACATACATGTGCATAAAACATCTTAATGCAGCGGAATCATTTTTTTTCTAAACATGCTTTTAACCATGCAACTAAACACATGGAACATCTATACATGGCATCATGACTTAACCATTCCATAGCTTATTCATAATCATCATAAGTAGTATGTACTTATCCATAAACGTAGCATCATGAGTCTTAAGTCACCCATTAGTCATAACCATAAAACATAGCATAAAATTTAAGAAAACATTTTCACACCCAAGACATGCATTATGTGAGAATATAAGAATCTTTTGCCAAATCACTGCTACACACACACATGCTTCTGCCTCTCCTGCGGCTTCCCTTAATAGCTTCTTGCTTGATCTGCGGTACGAGGAAAATAAAACTATAAGCACATAGGCTTAGTAAAACCCTTTCCTACTCACTAAAACCATACGTCACTTAAGCGTAAACATATCAAGTATCTGACATAGCGTAACTTCTAACATAAACATAAGCATAGTCATGGCATAAGTCATAAGCATATGAACAATTCACATAGCATGATTCCTAACATCACCATAGGTCTACAACCTACTTAGCATGACATAAATCTTAACATACATGGACATGAAACATACATACGTGAACATGAAGCATACTTATACATGACATAATTCTTAGCATACATGAACATAAGGCATACTTAGATATGACATAATTCTTAGCATACATGAACATAAGGCATACTTATACATGACATAATTCTTAGCATACATGAACATAAGGCATACTTAGACATGACATAATTCTTAGCATACATGAACATAAGGCATACTTATACATGACATAATTCTTAGCATACATGAACATAAGGCATACTTATACATGACATAATTCTTAGCATACATGAACATAAGGCATACTTATACATGACATAATTCTTAGCATACATGAACATAAGTTATGAGCATAAACACAAACATAAAATACACTTACCCTGGCGCGATGCATACCATGGATGTATGAATGAGTCAAATGCATTTACTACATAAGGATGCTTAGTTTTAAAATCATACTTTTAAATGCTTAACATAAACATAACATCATTGGGGTCCTCGGCTTGTACCACATACATACGTCATAAGCGTGCATCCCTTAGTAAATATGAGGTAGCTAGCCTCAACCTACTAGGGTAAGGACAGCATAGTCGGTAGTCCTAGAACCGGGGCGTTCTTAAGGTGCCCATCCCTGTTGCACAACTTCGGTAGTGCCAGAACCGTGGACAGCTTCAGTAGTCCAGAACTGGGGCGTTCTTAAGGTGCCCATCCCTTGGACCCTTACTTCGGTCCGGTACAAGCCTCATTCATAAAAATAAATATGCATGCTTCATCATTCATACTTGTCATTCATACTTATCATTCATGCTTATTTCATATCATCGTTATGCCTTCATCATTCATACTTATCATTCATACTTAAGGCATAACCATCATCTTCATTCATACTTATCATTCTTTATTCACATAATAGAACATACATGCATAATCATGTGTTTTAGCCATAAACATTATCTTGGTTCGTAAAACTTGCATGATCATAATACATAAATAAACGTGTACTTCATACATGATACATTTCATCTAGCATACATAATCCTAGTATTCATCATAAAGCATGGATGGTAAGCTACATATAAACTGTTGGGACCGGGTGCATGTTGACAAGGATACGGGTTCGTAAATTTTAAAATATTTACGTGTAGCGGAAGAATTAGCATAAATAATTTCTCAAATTATTTTTAACCACGTATCTAGCATGCGACCTTATAATGTGTGGACATGATCATAAATTAAAATTTTACGAAAAAGTAAACTAATTTACTTAGTACCTCGCGTAACTCGAAGTAAGGGACGAGATCCAACCGTAGCGTCCCTTGGAAGCTCCGCCTCTATTCGCGTCCACGCCGAGTTCTCTTCGGGATGACTTCGCAAAGTCATGAGTTTTGTGCCGACGAGAACTACTAGATTCTCTAAAGGCACAACTAGAAGATCAAGAGAGAAGAAAGGAAACTAACCACCAAGAAACGGAATCTAAATTCCGGGAAGGAAGGAGTTGTGATCCGCTTCTTCTTCTTCTTGGTTGGCTTCTCCTTGGTGATGATGACCCACGGCAACCTCAAGGGAGGGTGGTGCGCCGGCCCTAGGGTGGATGTGCGCCGACCCTAGCAAGTAGAGGAGGGCGCCGGCCCTAGGAGGAAAGGAGAAGGAGAGGGAGAGATTAAGAGAGAGAGGGAGAGAATTAATCTCTTGACAACTCAATTAGGAATTCAAGGCTTGCCTTTGGTTCCTTTATATAGTAGCCTCTCCCTTGCCAAGTCTCTCTTTTAACGGAATTTTTCATAAGAAAATTATCCTATAAATTTTCTTATGAATTATTCCGTTTAAGCCAAGTTTTATTATAACTAAATTTATAATAAAACAAATAGATCTCTTCTTTTATTATGGAATAAATTTTACAAGAAATTTATAATTTTTCTTATTATGGAAAAATCAATTCATAATTGATTTTATAAAATTAAAATAATCCATTCCATGGATTATTTTAATTTCCATAAAAAAGAATAAATTTCTATAAATTTCTTTCTTCAAATTTATTTATCCATAATTTATAAAACAAATCGCGCTAGATTTATTTTATTAATTAAACCAAATAAATTAGTTTCTCCCCATTGTTGTGGCCGGCCAAACCAAAGAGGGTTGGCACCCTCATTGGCCGGCCAAATCGAGTCAAACCCATCGTGAATTAAACTCATTTAATTCGCCCAATAAGCCTTCAAAAGACTTAGCCATTTTAAGCTTCCGTTGCGCCTCTGATTAACTCAGATTCGACTTATTTCTCTTGATCGGAAAATCAAATTTTCAACTCGTTTTAAATCCCTCGAATTACTCGTAGTGCGTGTGACTAAATAGGCTTTCGATTTATATTGGCCGTCTATAATTCATCAATTATAGAACGATCATGAGTGGCACCTAGTAGTACATCATGATCCCCAATTAATCGAAAGATCAACGGTTGACCTCAGAAGTAATTCTGAAACCCTTCAGCAACTCTAATGAATCGTGCCCCATTCCCTTCATTATCTTATACTCACTTGGTTCAGGACATGGTCTCTTTGTGTCAGTCCCCACTAGACTGACTACGTCACACCTAGCCCAAGTAGTGTCTTTCTCGTCCTTTGGATTTCTAATTACTCTCATGTATTTAAGAGACTCATACTCTAAACATGATATGCTCTGGCCAGAGGCTTTGAGTAACAATCCGACGATAGGCCTGGGTATACATCTCCTCGCAAGGAGTGGTGAATCCTTTGTAGGCTGTTCAAACATCTTCGGGCACTTCGGCTTATACCCAATCATCCTGGGTCCACACCTCCTTGGAGATGCTTGCTTAAGATGTTAAAGTATAAGTCTCCATGACCAAGATGACTTGAACACCGTAAGTCAAAGGAACATCGCACTTAAGCTGCAGTAAGAATTCATTGACATATCTATATGTAGATTACCATATGAAGATTTACAGCTAGTCACTGCAATGAACTAGTTCCCTTAACTAGCATCCATGTTTATCTCCGGACATCCCAATGTCACCAGCCAGTGAGAATCAGCTGATTAGAGAATAACCCATGCTGGTCTCAACAGAATTGATAGTGTCCGTTTTTATCAATTCATCGACTAGGGATATTTTCAATACTTCACAATTGCACATTTAGAGATAATCACTAGTTGTGATCCCATCACAAATTCTCTTATGCTGTGAATTGTATTGCGGACATTCAGTAGATGAGTTTAAGATCCCAATCAAATACATAAACATGTATACTCAAATAGTGAATTATCATTTATTAAAATAAATGTTTACAATCATAAGGCGATTGCCTTAGCACACTTCTCTCATATTACTAACATAAACATGACACATACTACTAGGGTTCATGACATTTACCTTAAAACATGCATGTACCTTCATAAACCATAAATCTATTATAAACATTTATCATTATACATGCGTCATTCTATGTATTATAACTTACATCCTACATCAATTTCATATATTCATGGTATATGATTTAAATGTTCATGAGTAAAACATCACTTAAGATCTAACATACAAAATCATATTATACCACACATCAACTAAGATTTTTGTAACATAAAGATCCTTATTTCATGCTTAACTACTTACTAGCATCATGGTAACTTAGAAACATTCATCCTTGAGACCTTAGCCCAATCCAAACCCTAGGTTTGGGTCTTGGCCGAAACTTGAAGGAGATCTAAATTCATAGAAAATTTGCCTAGGTTAAGATTAACATCCTATCCCTTGCATATCATGCCATGGAAGACCAATTGAACCCTTGATTGGACTTAACACTAAGCCTTAGCCCTAGTACATGACTTGGCCGAAACTTATAAGGGTAACAAGCCCATAGAAAATTCATACAAATCACTACTTTCATCCATACTATATCATAGCAAGACATACTAAGCATGCTAGGAGAGTTGAAGATTAAATCTATCCCTAATCTTGAAGGTGGCCGAAACCCTAAGGGGTTCTTAGGGTGTCATAAAACTTCAAACATCATGCTTTTATACTTCACCTATCATGGGTAACCATTTGCAAATATAAATCAAGTCTTTAACATGATTTCTAGCCCAAAGCATGCCTTGGCCGAAACCTTCATGAGCCCTATTCATGGATTTTTCCAACATATCATGCCAATAAGACTTAGATCAAGACAAATAACTTTGAAAGCTATCATACCACAGGTGAGAGGGTTTTACCTTGGGTTGTCTTTGATTTTTAGACCTTAAAAGAGAAGGAGAATGGAAATCCCTTTGCCACTTGAACCTTCCTTGCCCTTGTAGCCTTGGAAGAGAACCTAGATCTTCCAAAATAGAGCCCTTGGTGGAACTTTTCCTAAGGGGGAGAGCACCTTGAGTTTTCGGCCAAAGCAAGGAGGAAGAAGAAATGAAGAGGAGAAGGGAAGTTGTAACTTCCTTTCCATATTTATATCATGAAGAGTCATGGTGTCTCTTCCCTTGATGACTCTTCATTTCCTACGCCTTAACTAATATCCACTTCATTCCCTTATAGCACTCCCTTGCTAGGTGAATTGGTTAGTGCATGCATGGTTGTATTAGAGGTCCAAGGTTCAATCCTTGGTGCATGCACTAATTTTTTTCTATTTTATTTTTATTTTATTTCCTATTATTTTCGAAAATTCTTTAAAAATTCCTCCATGATTATGTTAATATTTATCATTAAAATTCATTTATTTTTTTATTAATTTCTACATAAAATCCACCCATAATAATGGCACTAGAAAGCCCATTAGTACATAGTTTCTCAATTTAAATGAGAAAACTATGAGTTTCTAGGTTAAGGTTTGTATTAATATTTCTAGATCTTTTGGAAAATTATCTAGACATGCTTAATATTTTAATGGAAATATTAAGAAAATTTTTCGGGTCGTTACATTTACCATAACAAAAGGGTCATTTTTTTATTATTCGCTTCAGATCCCATTTAGCACAAGTATGACTTTGTGTTGAAATCACAGTCTGCCACTGTATCCTGGGAAGCAAACAACCCACATAACCTAGAACCATAGCCGAAGGTTGGTAAATCTGTTTTAAGTAAACTGCTTGAAAGTAGACCTTAACATCTTCCACTAGGAAGTGATCAATTTCCATTCGACTCGGCACTCAACAGTTGGTGACTCGACAATCGGCAACTCAACTCAGCAATCAACGACTCAGCAGACAGCAGTCCGTAGTCGGCAATCGACAATCAGTGACTCTACAGTCAGTAACTCAGCACTCGACACTCGGATGCCAATAACTTAGCAGTCGATGACTCATCAATCAACAATTGGCGACTCGACAATCGACACTCAACACTTGGCAGTCGGGCTTATAAGGTAGCTCATTTTTCTAGCCAACTTAGTCATCCCAAGCAACCCTTCCTTCTCTAATTGGATGCCTAAGATTATCAGCTCAGGTAAATTCAACAGATAAAACTGAATTTAGTTTTGTAAATTCAGTATCATTCCTCTCAATCTCTATCTCCAACAAGATTGTTCAACAATCTTAAAGTTAGAAAGGAAATACAATGAAATAATAACATGATTATGTTAAGAGAAAGCTAATGGTAAGAATGATGTTATTTTATTCTCTTATTCATTGTTATGATTTTCTTATGTTACCCGTTATCCTCTCTCTTTCACATACATCAAAATAAAAAATAAACAACAAACTAAGAGCTAAAAGATTTTTTTTTAACTTAAGGTTCAATCTCCGCTTGTGACACACATCAAAAAAATTTAGCTATTTGGTCTTTAGGTGTGCATCAACAATAACTTTTAAAAAAATTTCAAAAATATTTCCAACCCAACAAAAATATTTTAAGTTAAGTAAATGAAAAAAATATTATGTAAAAATTTGCTAAGTAATGATTTTCAACAAATATTTTTGCTAAGTAATATAAGAGGTATTTATAGAGAATTTTCAAAATATTTTTCAAACGTTTATAAGATTTTCAAAATAATTTCAATATTTTGATTTTTAAATTCTTTTCAAATTGTGTCTTTTAATAGATTCTCCCCTTAACCTAACACTCCTTTAAAAAATCCTTGTTAACCATAACAAAAATATCCTATATATCTTAGGGGTTGTTTCATATCAAAAGGACAAATAATGTATTTTTCAAAATAATTTCAGAAATTTTTAAAAGTATTTGTTAATATCATGTTTAAGAATTTTTAAAATATTTGTTATGGAATTTTAAAAGTATTTTCAAAATATTTTTAATTTTGTTCAATACTACCATTCTTTTAATTTGACATACTCTGATTATCTTTGTTAACCATAAGGATGATCTACTTATGTGACGGATCTAGACATTAAATGTTGGTCAACAATCATTTGTAAAGATGTATCATTTTGGAAAATAAATAAGTTATTGCACTTTATCAATAATAGTTTTAAAACTAAATTAAAATATTTTCAATTTATTTTTTCTAGTACTAGATTTTTTAAATATGCAAAACTTATATATTTATAATTTTAATTTAATTAATTTTAAAAATTATATTAATGTTTAATTTTAATTATATTATAATTTAATTAAATTTAATTTTAATTAAGTTTAATTAAGTTAAAATTTAATTAAATAATTTTAATTAAGTTAAAGTTTTAATTAAGTTTTCTTATTCATCTCAACCGGTGTATTTTTCAACCAAGGTACCCTCTAGTTTTGTGAGACGAGCTAAGTTGATTTTCGGGGTTGTCACGCCCACCAGAGGCACATGCTTCCTCGAAAATCGAGCAACATCTCCCCTGTACGGCGGACAATATGGGAAAATAATATATATATCTCACCATAAAAGCTTAGCCATATGCGGCTAGCATCACATATATAGAAGTAAACACAACCACGCAGTTTATATTAGAATAAAAGATAATGAGTGGCTCAGCCACCTTAAATATGAAAGAAAACCATAACTCAAAAGAGAACTCAAATGTCTCCGAAACAATAATAACAAAACTCGTTCGCTAAATCGATAAACAAATAAAATGTGAAAAAACTGAACTCCATACAGAAATAAAACAAACGAAACCCAATCTCGGAAAATAACTCAACAGCGGGGACTGGCAACTGGATCCTCTCCTGGCTCCAAGAAACGTAATTACCTGCTATCTGAAACAAAAAGGGAAAGCAGGGGTGATGAGTCTGGACGGACTCTGCGGGTATATGAATAGACAACAAACATGGCATAGCAAAAGGTAAAATAAGTATAGAACCAACAGGGTACAGTCCATAAGGAATATAAAATTTCCTAAACATGCATAACATATATAAAAACAACAAGATATAAAACCGAATAACAACTGATATAAAACAGAATATAACAATAGAACCAATAAATACATGCATGTCAATCAAGTGCAACAACCATAGCTCATATAAATGCAACAATCACAAGAAAATGCATAAATGAAATACGTATGCACATGATGCAATAACATGTGTCACCCCTGACGCCAATCAAGCCGTGAACACATCCCATCTGTGTGACCGAGTGGGTAGGGCTGTGACAACTGTACGCACTCCAAACAACAAATACCACATAAGACGTGGTTGAGTGGACAGGATGTTGGGGAATCTACACTCCAAACCCCGATACATAGGGGGAGCTATACAGCTACAATATCCCTCTAAAAACAATGGTGAGGGTGAGCCACCAACAACTCATCCCTCTAAAAACAACGGTGAGAGTGTCACTGTTTGGCATAACAGGATAGGTGCTCGCACTCTAATATCTATCACGACAAA
>JAGFNQ010002442.1:30918-68560 GCA_024364735.1 Boesenbergia rotunda
TTATATCAGTTGTTATTCAATTTTATATCTTGTTGTTTTTATATATGTTATGCATGTTTAGGAAATCTTATATTCATTATGGACTGTACCCTGTTGGTTCTATTCTTGTTTTACCTTTTGCTATGTCATGCTTGTTGTCTACTCATATACCCGCAGAGTCCGCCCGGACTCACCACCCTGCTTTCCCTTTTTGTTTCAGATAGCAGGTAATTACGTTTCATGGAGCCAGGAGAGGATCCAGTTGCCAGTCCCCGGAGTTGAGTTATTATCCGAGATTGGGTTTCGTTTATTTTATTTCGCTACGGAGTTCAGTTTTTTCACATTTTATTTATTTATCGATTTAGCGGACGGTTTTGATTATTATTGTTTCGGAGACATTTGAGTTCTCTTTTGAGTTATGGTTTTCTTTCATATTTAAGATGGCTGAGCCACCCATTATCTTTTATTCTAATATAAACTGTGTGGTTGTGTTTACTTCTATATATGTGATGCTAGCCGCATGTGGCTAAGATTTTATGGTGAGATATATGTATTATTGTCCCATATTGTCCGCAGTACAGGAGATGCTGCCCGATTTTCGAGGAAGCATGTGCCTCTGGGGGCGTGACCATTTTTTGTATCAGAGCCAAGTTTGCGAGTTCCTTTGGGATCTGTGTATTTTTATGATGTTGTTTTTGGTGCGTCAGTTTGTTGAGGATTTGCGATGTTTTGGTGTCTGTGGGTTTACGGAGTTGTTTTACGAAGTTAATCTGTATTTTACGGATTTGTTTCTAGTTTTTACAGAGTCATTGACTTGGCATAGTTCGGTCTGATTGTATTTTTGGGATTTGGCGGCGACGGACTTCTCCTGGCAACAAGGAAGTAGGTATATCTCTAGTGATTATCTTGTCTTTATATTCACTACCTTGTATAGTTTTGGTTAGATTTTTGCTAGCTTCGTTGGATAATATTAGCTATTTATCGTCTCAGTTAATAGAGGAGGATCGGTGTACTCTGTTCCATGAGAGATTCTGACCTATGAACTGCTCATATCTGGTTAGAAAATCATGAAGGTATATTTGGATATACAACCCATAATAATGTGAAGAAGGTGAAGCCTGCTGCTTAATACTTACAAAAGCCCTATTACGTGGTGAAAAAGGGGTGGCATCTTACATTTGGTGAGAAGGGAAAAGGGGTCTCCACTTAATAGACCTTTGGGAGTACTTCAAGAAGGAGATAGTGGTGCTTGAAGCATCCAATACTGTAATGCCCCAAACGATTCTGAAGAAGCTTCCACTAAGGTGTGAGGTAGATCACTAGATTGAGCTGACATCTCTTAAGTCAACTGAGTAACTAATAAACTCCATGACTTGCTAGACTCGATCTATATTCATTTAATTTTGAAAGGAAAAGAATGAGGAAAATGACGTGGGAGTGGGCGTAGCACCTTCTTTTAATTAAGAGTTGCCGGCAGATGCTCCAATTCAAGGCATAGCACCAGAAGTTAATTATAACTTAGACCCATTCTGCAGTAGCTTTATAATTATTAGTTGCAAATCAGTTTCATCCTTAACCTCCTGAGGCATTGTGCATATGACAAATATCTACCGGCTTCGCAAGATCTGAATGGCTCCATTCCTTAAGTGATAGGTTTCTGTACCCAGTACTAGTTGCGGATTCATGTAATTAATAAGTTGTTGCCCTTACAATAACTTAAAGAAAAATCTCTAGAGCTACACTCAGACCTTCTTTTCTTTCTGAACCAGTCTTTTGTTAGCTGCTTAATTTAGTGAACTCTGGGACTCAAAGACCGGAGAAAGAGCAGCAAGCTCCTAACCTTTAGCGAATGGGTAGAGTTTCGTGTAGTGAAGTTTGAGTCAAAGGTTGGTCTTGACAATTTAATGGGTCAATTCTCTTATCTAAATGATTGCGGTAAGTGAGTTTAACCCTTGGCATGATAAATTTTTTTGGAAAAAAAATCCGGTATTGATAAGGTTACCTAAGTCATAAGGTTACCTAAAATATTATAAATGTGTCTCCAAAAACACATGTACTTGAAATGTTTCAGGTTGATGCAAACGAATTAGTATGAGACTGAGGCTATATCTTTTGATTTTATGTCGTATAGAATGATTTTATGTGGTATAGAATGAATAACTGTACCTTTATTCTGTGTAGAATCGCATAACTGAAATTGTCATCTCCATGATTCTTCTTTCAGTCCAATCAGTATTTCTCTACTTACAGTATTTTATTTTTCTGGCAAACTACTCACAGTAGATCTCCACGGTAAGAATAAAGAACACACGTACTGAAATCTTAATCTGCATTATACAGAACATGAATGATTTTGCTCTACAAACTGTGTGAATCTATTTATGCTCTAATGAAACAGGCCAACTTGCAAGAATACTAATTTTTAAAGGCTAAATTCCATAGAAAGAAATTTTGTTTATGCTATAAAAATGCCATCCAAGAAATCTGTAATTTCAAAATAAAATAGCCGCTTCCTTGGAGTTTAATGGGATCACATGTTTGCTTGAAAAAGTTAATTGAAGTTAATCTCCTGTGCATACATTATAGGATCAAGATCCCATGATAACATAAAAGTTGATCATGACTGAAAGAACTTGTTAATCCTAATTCGCATACAGTTTTAAACACCAAATGAGAACCTAATAGAAAAATATAAATACATGAACAAGTTCTTGTTTCTACGAACACATGGCATAACAACATGAAAACAATTTGTTGTTGTTGTTTTGTCCTCACTGTCAAGGAGGAAAACAAGGTATAATTAAGATGCTAATTTCAACTTCTGAGCAGTGCTTCACATGTTTAGCAAATTCATTCCTTAATAGTTGCTTCATTCGATCAGACTAACTTCTACGATGGCGATGCCTTCTCTCAAGAAAAGAGTTGGTGGTGTTCCCCTATTGTTCTTTGTCTCATTTTTGTTTTGTTTGTGTTGGTCTTTGTTCCCTTTCATTGTTCTACCTGAGCTCTAGATCTGTCTCTGCAGTTGAATTCTATAACTCAAACCAATTCCACACTCAAGAGCAGCAACAATTTACATAAGGTATCGATACTTTGCCTGGATTAAATGACTTTACATCGTTTTAGAAGATGAACTGCCTGGATCACAGAAAATATATATAAGCCGTTGTGATTTAATTCACTCTATTTTGACTCAGTTAGAACCCAATTTACATCAAGGACTCAATTGGACTTCTCTAGCACAACACAAATTTTCCGTTGTGGAACTGTTGTAGGTTACTGTGATAAGAGGGGAATGCATGGTCGGGAATATATATGAAAGAAAAAAAATGTTTTGTTAAATGATTAAAATATCTGATTGAATGGAAAGATATTCTATCTAGTGAAAGTTGTTTGTATTGAGATACTAATAAGAATGGTAAGCAGACATAAGATAAGAAAGTAGTTTGCTGTCTTGGTGAGGTTTTACTAGGTTTGTTGTGGTGAACATGGGTTGATGGGAATTTAATTCTTGGAAGAATTGAGTTTGGTTAATCATATTTAGAATTAGAAGTTTAACCTAATTATGATGATTAGGTTAGGAAGTAAAGCATTGTTACTTAAAAATTTATTCAAGTAGGTGGTATGATTAGAATTTATTTTAGTTATTAGTTATGTGTAGATCAGTTGTGCCTACCATATTAGTCTTCAGTTTACTAGCCTCAGCAGATGGTTGAAGCTACAAGTTATCAGACTCAGCAGACGGTGGAAGCTCCAGCACCTCAGACTATGCAGCTAGCAGCAATACAGATGATTCGGCCACTGCCTCTTCAGACGATGCCACCACCAGTTCCAGAGATGGACCGGGATTACACTATCACCAGAGAGAAGATACCGCAGGTAGATGAGTCGATTTTTCGAGATATTAAAGAGCTATAGGGTATCTACGTGTAGGTCACTGCTTGTAACTGGGTAGTTACCGTTTGAGAGATGTTGGACATTTCCTAATAAGGTAAGTAACACGTTTGATTCGCAATCAGGGTTGAGGTTGACCATGAGAGACGCAGACCCTTAGAGTTCTCCGTGAGCAATCATGTAGTTTTATGAGTGTCACCCACGAAAGGGGTGAAGAGGTTTGGGTTGCAAGGTAAGCTAGTTCTGCGCTACATTGGGCCGTTTTAGATTCTGGAGCGGAGTGGAGCAAAAGTTGCTAGTCTAGCTCATTTGGTAGAGCGCAAGATCTGACTCATGTTTTATCAGGGGTGTCGATCACACTCCAGCCAGATTCAACCTACGAGGAGGTAGCTATGCGGATTCTAGACCGCAAGAAGTATCGTTTGAGGAACAGGACAGTTCGGTTGGTCAAAGTTAGTTGACAACATCACTCTGATGAGGAAGCTACTTGGGAGCTCGAAGATATGATCAGAGCTCGCTATCCTCATCTATTTACTTGAGGTGTGTATAGATGGGTTTCGTTCAGTATTTATATTATACCTATGTTGTTGATACAGGTGTTGATACCTGTTGTTGTTGACTAGTACTTGTTGGGGTAACTAGTGTTTGTTGTGGTTCATTAGCTGAATTTGGGGACCAAATTTTTGTTAGTAGGGGAGAATGTTAAATACTGATTTTTAGGGGTGGATTTAAAAAAAAATTAGGGGCCTTGTTGGGAATACGGAAGCTTGAAGGGGATGTTTGCAAAAAGCTGAAAATTTAGTTATTAAACCTAACTCTCTCATTAACTCCCTCATCTCCCCTCTTCCGATCCCTTCATCTCATCGTGCCCTAGCCTCATCACCGAACCGCTCCCGACTCTCACGCCATCGCGCGAGCCGTGCCCTAGCTTCTTTTCCTCTGGATTGCGCCGTTGCCTTGGCGTGGAACCCTAGCCGACGCTGCGCCTCACGTCGCCTCTACCTACGTCTGTGCCGACCACCGATCACCACCGGTGTAGGATCTAGGTAAGGCCCTTGTTTGTAATGATTTGAGTGGCTTGGTGATGAAGATTGGCAGTAGGGTTTTCTTATTTATTTTGGCTCTTTGTTGTGCTGTGTTCATATGTTCTGTTGTGAACGTGTGATAAATGAACACAAACAATTTGACATTTTTGTGTATTGGTGAGATTATAAGTAGTCAGAGTTCATTGTCTAGCGGTTCTCAGAATCGTTTGATTTTCTAAGGTGTATACTGTAGAAGAGTTGGGTGTTTTGTAATTAGTTCGATGTTGAGCTATAGAGTAGTTAGAATTATACGATTCACACAGTAGCATGGAAATCGATGTAGTATTGGTGATGATTAAATGAGCAAATGCGAAATTAGAATTAATGATTAGGTTGTTTGTTCAGCTTTACAGTTATTTTTATTGGTTGTGTCTTAGTTTGAGTAAGCGAAGTGTAGTCGTGTTTTTATTAAGGAAAAGAGTTGTAGTGGGATCTAAACTTGGAATAAATAAGGATTCATTAAATAAACATGATCATTAGGATTACTCTTTTGCGATTAGTCTCTTTTACAGTTAGTGGTTGATTAGTTAATTATTTAAGTAAGTTATAATTAGCTAAATTTAGTCCTTGATACAGGACCTTGACGTTGACCTCACACGGTTGATCGTGGGAGATTTATTGGACACGTTCTACAAATAAAAGGCGGGTATTTCTCCTTTATACTCGAGTAGTTTTCTTTACCTTAAAAGCATGGCTATATTATGTCTGATAGGTTGCTTGACCTTGTTCTTTGTCGTTATTTAAAACATCGCCGTTGAGACTTATTATTCGTTGATCTTCGAGTGTCCCCAAATTCGTATCTGTACAGTCCTCGATTGGTTTTCTATTAGTACCGCTTGTACACGAGTACCTAGAAGTCCATTATACACAGATAGGTTTATTTGACATTAGAAATACCCTACCTAGTAGTGTAGGTGCATAATCGTGGGTTTTTGATTTCCGGTTGATTGTATTGATGCATCGTGTATCGTTGGACTTTATTGCATCGCTGTTTCTCCGGTTGTTCGTGCATCGTATAGCATGCACCATACTTGCACGTTACATACTAACGACTGTGGGCTTACATTTGGTTAAGCCGTCGTTAGTCATATTGTTGCTCGATTCAATCAACCACTTGTAAGAACCTTCTACTCAAGGACGTTATTATACTAAGTTATTTGGCACCAATACACATAAGTACAATAACCATAAGAAATGTCTTTATATATAAGAAATATATATACAAGAATATGATACAATGAGTCCAAAAAGTAATCATCATATGATTGGCTCTAGGGCTCTCACTAACACATATGTACTTATCATAAGAAGCATACTTGAACTTAACATAATTCACCTTTATAGCATAATAGTCATATAGTCATGACAAAAATGCGAATGCAAGATGCTCTTTTGAAAACATGCATAGGATAAGTACATGCATATGCTTTTCTTAAAATCATAAATATAGGTACTTAAACATACATCCATCATCATTTGGGGGATCCCGGCTTGTACCACATACATACATACATAATGCGCGCATCCCTAATAGGCCGAGGTAGCTAGTCTCTAACCTACTAGGGAAACTAGGTCCGTTCATAGTCCGTCGACCTAGGGGCGTCTCGGGAGCCCATCCCCTTACTAGGTCCGTTCATAGTCCGTCAACCTAGGGGCGTCTCGGGAGCCCATCTCCTAACTAGGTCCGTTCATAGTCCGTCAACCTAGGGGCGTCTCGGGAGCCCATCCCCTTACTAGGTCCGTTCATAGTCCGTCGACCTAGGGGCTGCATCCGGAGCCCACCCGTGGACCTTGCTAGGGTCCGGTACAAGCCATACAAAGTAAAATAGCATACATGGATTTTTATCATATCATAAGCATAGCACATTCTTGTTTCTTACTAGGTCCGTTCATAGTCCGTCGACCTAGGGGTTGCATAGCACATTCTTATCATATCATAAGCATATCATCATAACCTATCACATCATTGTCATATCATGAGCATGGCATGCGTCTTATCTTATCATGAAGAGTGTTCTTAGTCCCGACTTACAGGGAAGCATCTCTTAGGCATTTCATCATACATAAGCCATGCATAACATAAGGGTGCTTAAAGAGCTTAAACATAGACATGTACATCATGATTCTTAGAGCATGAAAAAGCATGGGAGAAGACATGTTATCACCTATACTACTCATAGCATATCATGGGCATCCTTGGCGTGCCTAATTGGGTTGTAGCTTCCCCCTTAGCCCAAATTCTTATTTAATCAGAAAATTCCAGCATATAAACTCTAAGTTTAGAGCATGATAAACCATGAAAAACATTACACTAACATCATACATTAAGGTAGGCATCATAGAGGAGACATTAGAAGGCATGTTGGGGTTGTTACCCCTTCTTAAGTCCTACTTATCATTCTTTACAGAAAATTCCAGCATACATACCTTAGTTTCCAAGCATGTTAAAATCATGAATAAACCATATTTACATCACATATCATCTTATATATCATAGGGAGGGTCATTATCAAGCATACTAGGAGTTTAAACCTCTCTAAGCCCTAAAAGAGGTCCTTGGCCGAAAATTCCAGCAAGCCTACTCCGGGTTTTTGGGGGCTTAAGGACAAGGAAAACATCATATTATCATCATATATTTAGTCACACATCATGAGGAAAAACATATGCAAGTATAGGAGTAGTTTAAACCCTCGCAAGCCCTAAAAACCTTCTTGGCCGAAAACATCAAGAGCTTCATCTTATGTTTAAACCCTTTTTAAACACTCGAAACTATTGTAATGCAGGTGAGGGGATTACTTACATCCTCTCGCTTGAATCTCCCCCAAGAAGTCCTTGAAGAGGAGGAGAGGAGAGCCCTTCTTGCGCTTCTTTTCCTTAGCCTTGCTTTAGTAGAAGGTAGTCTCTCTATAGGGCCCTCTTGGGAGTTTTTCTTATGGAGGAAACCTAGGGTTGGAGTTTCGAAAATTTGAGAAGGGGAGGGGAGAGTTTTCGGTTTTGAAGAGGGAAGAGTGAGGAAGAAGAAGAGAGGAAGTTATTCCAACTTCCCTTCACTTATTTATACTTTTCTCATGAAGAGACATGTCTCTTCACTTCCCTAGCTTTAACAAGCATGTTTCTTATTCTCTCAACATGAAACATGGTTTGGTGTGTTGGTTATGACATGATTAGTACAACTAGGAGGTTCAAGGTTCAATCCTTGCTTCCTCCTTTCTACTTCTTCTTTTTATCACATTTTGTACTAATCCATATCAAAGCCCATTAAGCCAAGCCCATCATGAAATTTCATAATAATGATAATGTTTCATGAATTCATAATATTTCATAATAATAATAATGTTTCATGAATTCATAATATTTCATATGGAAAAATTTTGGGGTGTTACAAGAAATCCTATAATTTGAACTATCCCCTTTCCTTACGTAATCCAATAACTTCAATGCAATCCTCTACTTTTCATTATGCTTTATATAAAAAAAATGGTTAGATTACCAATTGGAAACAGTAACGAGACATAAGTCATGAGTATTATAATTCTCATACTAACCAATCAGAGTCAAGTTCAATAACTGCATCATCCACTTGGTACCTCAATGAAAAGATATCTGAAAAGTCATCCATTTGTAACATTGGAAGAAGATTATAATTGTGAAGCTCGGTGCTATCTATCTGAAAAGATTTATTGATTTATCATCCCACTTTGCTATTTCGAATTCATTACATTGACCTCAGTGATGAGAATGGAAATGAATAGTGAATGATAAAGACTCCCACTAACTCGAAGGAAGAAGCAGGTCCATATATATAGAAACGGAGACACTATTGGTATGGATGAGAGGATCTCACAGGTAAACTTCAGGTTTTGCCATTCTTCTGCAGAAGTTCCTCACCAGTGAAAGTGATTTGATCACATTAAAAAAATAAATGTCTCATAAATCGGAAAAACTAAAAACAAAGAATGATAAACAGATGAACAGTGATTGCTGAGCCAGTGGGAAGCATATCCTGCTACATTGGATACCCAATCCTTCTAACTACAACTACAGCAAACAACATTGGAGCAATAGGACTCCTCATATAAGAGACCACAAGGAGCTAAGAGAATAAGCATGTGTGGGTCTCTACAAACATGCCTATCTAACTATTGGGCTGCAATCCTATCAAATGCCACTAGAAGCTAAGGGCTAGCTAAACAAGTTTGTGGGACTAGAATTATCTGTGCAAACAAATGATAAAACTCCAAACTTATTATTTCACGGCAAGAAAATCCTACACTATTAACTGCTCAAAATTGAAGAACGCATGCTAGCTACTCGTTGAGCATCACTCCATGAAGACATATGCCCACATATATATTAAATAGGTCAGCAATGTGTGCAAGACTTAGAGATCAGGTAGTTAGGAATGTGGAAATGCAGTCAGTGTGGCGATGCCCAAATGGAGGACGACGATCAATATGAGAATTTGTCAGGTCAAGCTTACATCATGATAAAGGTATTGCCAAATGGTTATATTTAACAAGGTCAAAGCAAACGTAGTGCCCAACATCATGAAACGGTGACCTTGCCTAGCTATGAACAAATAGAAGATTAATGGCAGTTGCAGCAAACCATGCAAGTGATCTGATTGTCAAACTCGATTCGATGGTGAAAAGTATGTAATCATGTTGATACCATAAGTATAATAAAACACTCAATGGCAGATGAAACAAACCTAAGCTCATAGAAGTGAAAATACTTAATCTATAGAACAAGAATCCACTGGCCTCAACTACCTCTAAGAATCTCTGCTACTCATAAAATGCCTTAAATACCACACGACAGATAGGCCAAGCAAGAAACAGAGGTGGGATAAAGCAGAGATACCATGGAAAATTAGCAGATGATTGTTTGGGAAGTTGGCTGGCATACCAGCGATTTCTTCCAAAAAGAAATCCAATTACTCAGCTTCTGATGAAAAACTTGAATTTTTTTTTTTTACTCTTTTAAGGTTTATGGGATCTCAGTAAATTGGTTTAAGGTCACAGTGGGATGGAAGAAGATTGACTAGTGCTACGACCGGTTGAAGTCAACCGTGAAGTTTCATGGTCGGCTAGAAAAAAAAACCATAAAGAAAATGCAAGAACACATTTGATTGTAGCTCTGATTGTAGCTCTAGAGATGTTTCTTTAAGTTATTGTAAGGGCAACAACTTATTAATTACATGAATCCACAACTAGTATCGAGTACAGAAAGCTATCACTTAAGGAATGGAGCCATTCATATCATGCAAAGCTGGCAACTATTTCTCAAATGCACAATGCCTTGGGAGGTGAAGGACGAAACTGAACTACAACTAATATTTATAAAGCTACTGCAGAATGGGTCTAAGTTATAATTAACTTCTGGTGCTATGCCTTGAATTAGAGCATCTGCCGGCAACTCTTAATTAAAAGAAGGTGCTACGCCCACTCCCACGTCGTTTTCCTCATTCTTTTCCTTTCAAAATTAAACGAATATAGATCGAGTCTAGCAAGTCATGGAGTTATTAATTACTTAGCTGACTTAAGAGATGTCAGCTTGATCTAGTGATCTACCTCACACCTTAGTGGAAGCTTCATCAGAATCTTTTGTGGAATTATAGTATTGGATGCTTCAAGCACCATTTGCATGACCTTTGCCACTAGCTCCTTGTTGAAGTACTCCCAAAGGTCTATTAAGTGAAGACCCCTTCCCCTTGTCAGCAAATGTAGGATGCCATAACTTTTTTTTTTTTAACCACGTATCAGGGATTTTGTAAGTATTAAGCAGCTGGCTTCACCTTCTTCACATTATTATGGGTTGTATATCCAAATATACCTTCAAGATTTTTCTAACCAGATATGAACATTCCATAGGTCGGAATCTCCCATGGAACAGAGTACACTGATCCTCTATTGACCGAGACGCTATTAGCTAATATTATCCAATTAAGCTAGCAAAATCTAACCAAAATTATACAAGGTAGTGAATATAAAGACAAGATAATCACTAGAGATATACGTTACTTCCTTGTTGTCGGGAGAAGTCCGTTGCTGCCAAGTCCCAAATCACAACTATACCAAACTATGTCAAGAAAATGACTCCGGAAAATAAATCCGTAAAATACAGATAGACCACGAAATCAAAACAACTTCGTCAAAAATAAACAAATTTGTAACATACAGATTGACCTCGTAAAACAACTCCATAAACCCACAAACACCAAAACATCGCAAAAACCTCAACAAACTGACACTTTAATAATCCACCAAAACAACAACATGTAAATCCGCAGATCCCAAAGGAACTCGCAAAACTTGGCTCTGATACCAAAAATTGTCACGCCCCCAGAAGCACATGCTTCCTCGAAAATCGGGCAGCATCTCCCCTGTACGGCGGACAATATGGGGCAATAATACATATATCTCAACATATAACTTAGCCACAGGCGGCTAGTATCACAAAATATAGGAAACAATCACAACCACACAATTTATATTAGAATAAAAAGAATAATGGGTGGCTCAGCCACCTTAAACAGAAAAGAACTACAATCCCAAAGAGAACACAAAAGTATCTGATATCGACAAAACCCAAATACGAATAAAATGCAACTACAAGTACTGAAAACAAACAACTAAACCGAATACCGAAAAATAACTCAACTCGACACTGGGGACCGGCAATTGGATCCTCTCCTGGCTCCAAGAAATACTTCTACCTGCTATCTGAAACAACAAAAAAACAAAGCAGGGGTGGTGAGTCCGGGCGGACTCTGCGGGTATATGAATAGACAAATAAGCATGGCATAATAAGGATAACGGAGTAGAGAAATCAACAGTGTACAGTCCATAAGAATTATAGAATTTACCTAATCATGCATACCAATATAATACGACATGGTGTAAAACCGAATAATAACTAAACAGGTGTAAAATAATGCAACAACAATAAAACCAAGATAGAGATGCATGTCAATCATGTGCAACAACCATAGCTCATATAAATGCATCAAACACAAGCAAATGCATAAAAGAAATACGTATGCACATGATGCAATGACATGTGTCACCCCTGACGCCAGTCAAGCCGTCAACACATCCCATCTGTGTGACCGAGTGGGTAGGGCTGTGACAACTGTACACACTCCAACAACAAATACCACATAAGGCGTGGTTGAGTGGACAGGATACTGGGGAGTCTACACTCCAAACCTCGATACATAGGGGGAGCTATACAGCTACAATATCCCTCTAAAAATAACGGTGAGGGTGAGCCACCAACAGCTCATCCCTCTAAAAACAACGGTGAGGGTGTCACTGTTTGGCATAATAGGACAGGAGCTCACACTCTAATATCTACCACGACAACAAGTGGTTGAGTGAATCGAGCAACAATATGACTAACGACGGCTTAACCAAATGTAAGCCCAACAGTCGTTAGTATGCAACGTGCAAGTATGGTGCATGTTATACGATGCACAAACAACCGAAGAAACAACGATGCAACAAAATCCAACAAGTATACGATGCATGAACGATTATGCACCTACACTACTAGGTAGGGTATTTCTAATGCCAAATAAACCTATCTGTGTTTAATGGACTTCTAAGTGCTCACGTACAAGCGGCACGTTACAGAACGGAAAACCAATATAGGACTGTACAGATACGAATTTGGGAACACTCGAAGATCAACGAAGAATAAGTCTCAACGGCGATGTTTTAAATATCGACAAAGAACAAGGTCAAGCAACCTATCAGACATAATATAGTCATGCTTTTAATGTAAAGAAAACTACTCGAGTACAAAGGAGAAATACCCGCCTTATAATTGTAGAAGTCCATAAACGAGAAACTTCCACGATTAACCGAACAAGTCTGAATCAAGGTCCTGTATAAATGATACAATTTAGCTAAGTTTAAAATTATCAAATTAGCTAAACAACATACTAAACACAATTCGAATAAATCCTAATTACAACCTCTATCTAAATAACCCACAACTTATAACGGATCCCTTCTTAACCTAATTTATGACAATTAGGTTATTAAGTCATCTTTCCAAATTAACCGAACGAACTGCCACCAATTTAAAACCGATCATACATCAAGTAGCCAATCCCAAGCATTACTGATTAGTGAAATCTAATTGTTTTAACCCATAATCATATCAACCCATTATAAATAAGAAATACTCAAGTATAACCACATTAACATCCAACCCAAATCAACATTCAAACCAAATACTAACCCATTCCAATTACCAAAACATCTGATCACAACATACCTACTGATCAATTTCAGATAGATGCAAACCCCAAAGAATAACACAACTAATAACCTAGACACCATCCCAAATCGATATTGATAGTATCAGAACTTACCTCTGATAGCACGTAGAAACACTCCACTGGCCAACTCTAAGTGATCAGCCACCAATTCGTGTGAGTCAAGCGCGACCTCTTCCTCTGACTAGCCCCTTCAATCCTACAACCACAGAAATTCCATCTACACTAGATTCCAAACACCAAATCAAACCCAAACCTAAACGATCACAGAAAACCCTTACCTGATGGGTGGTCAGCGAAATCAACAAGGGCGGCGAAGTCAAACGGTGGCTATGATTTTCCGGTGGTGGTCAATGGCGCAAATTCATCTACGCGTGCTCGCGTGAGAACAACGGCGCTGAAAGGAGACGGCTGCAAATCTAGGGTTTCCGCGTGAGTGTGAGGCGACGCCTCCTTCGTGTGTGCTGCAGCAACCGAAGAAGAAGAAGAACAGGGAGGAAGAAATGGAAGAAGAAATGAGAAACAAAAAGGAAGGCGCGACGCTGCCTAGGGTTCGGCGACGTCGGGGAGAAGGAAACGGCGGAAGGCGAGAACCGAAGGGAATGTGGGGAAAAACTGAATCAGGAGAAGGATTTAGAGATTTTATAAATGTTTTGGCTTTTTGCAATTAAACCCAACAAGTTCAGTAAATTCCAACTAGGTCCCTATATTCCGAAATTTATCCTTTCAACCGAAATTTATCTTTTCAACCCCTTAAAATTCGGTATTTAACAATAATCAACGGCACGCCATGTAAATAATATTATTTCCTAACTTACCGGACATATCGATTTAGCAGAATATATCTCACCCATTGGTAAATCAAAGAAATAACTACTAAGTACATGTGCCCATTATTATATCAGGATTCAGAGCATGTACTTCCATAATAAACCAGATGGAGTCCATGGAAGTGAACAAGTTGCTCAACAAGCTAACGATATGGATCATGCTCAACCCACTCCAGAAGATGTTGATGATCCATTATGCATCAAAGGATGCCCAATTACAAGGGCTAAGGCTAAAAAGATAAAAGAAGCACTTAATGTACTAACTAAAGATGTGAAAGCCAAAGCTACCATTGAAGAAGGTTTGACCAAGAGCAAGTCATACGGCTTAGTCAACCTAATTCAAGCATTAGATGAGCTTAACTAGTCATTTAAGTCTCTTGTCTATGTAAGAGGGATATGTTAATTTTGTGGGTTCAATTTAGGCCCAATTACTAGATTTATTTGGGTTGTAATGGTGCCAAGAGCTCAATATGGCTATGTAGCCTACATAGGCCTCTACTAAATGGACTTCCTTTTGGCCTTTTAGGGTTTTTAGGTCACCCTATAGCTATAAATTAAGGGGGTGGCGGTTGTGGAATCGGATTGAATCGATAGGGGGGTGAATATCGATCGTTAAATTTTCGAAAATAAAGAGAGTAATTGCGCAATGGAAAAAGCAAAAACAATCGCTAACACTTTTTGATTTTACTTGGTTCGGAGTCGCAGTCGGTTCCTACTCCAAGGCCCACGGTCCTTGACCATTTACGATGGGAAATTCTATATTTTCGTAAAAGTGATTACAAATTGAGTACAAATATAGAATTTAAAAAGAATTACAGCACTTAAAAAATGAACTTTTACCGACGACCGGAGAAGTTGGAAGTTCGGAGCAGCGGGTTGTCGTTGGCGCTTAAGTCGCGAGTATGGAGCTTGTCAGGGCATAGCGCTTTAACGAAAGTGTTGAAAGCAAATTGAATTAGAAGCCTTGGGGGTGAACCCCCTTTTATAGTGTTAACAGGGGCGCCTGTGTTGAGGGGGGTGCCTGACACGTGGCCTATCCTGTGAGAGCTCCAATCCGCAAACTTGGCCAACACTTATCCCCTCAACAAGGGCGACTGTGTTAAGACAGGCGCCTCAATGACTTGGTCCTGAGGCTTGCGTGGTAGTTTGCTTCGAATGGCTGGAATCCCTCTTTGGCTGGGGCGCCTGTCTCAACATAGGCGCCTATCCCAGTGAGGCGCCTCACTCCATTGAGGTGCCTGAATGCAGAAACCTTCATTCCTTCGTTCCTGCAATCATGGATAGTTCCAAAACACAAGAAGCATATAAATGATAGGATTAAACCATGTTTTACAGCCTGAGCTGTCTTGGTTCTGACTTTGGGCTTCCCAAATGGAATCCTAGATCAAACCGACGCCTAATGCTCCCTCCTACGGGGAACGTGCCCTCACCTACTCCTCTCAGGAGAATTTACCTGTTTGCCAACCGGCTCCTCCGGTTTGACTTTTGCCCAGCTTCACTCACCAGGTCTTAGTGCCCAGCTTCACTCACCAGGTCTTCGGTGCCTAGTCCCCGACTAGGTCTTAGTGCCCAGCTTCACTCACCAGGTCTTAGTGCCCAGCTTTACTCACCAGGTCATAGTGCCCAACCTAGTCAGGACTTAGTTGCCCAGCCCGCGGTCAAGACTTAGTGCCTAGTGTACCTAGGACTTTACCTGCACACTTGATTAGTATTGTTAGATCAAACACAACCTTAACTTCTGAACCCTTTGTCATTATCAAAATATAGGTTTGACTTTGGTGCTTCCGGCACCAACAATTTCCCCCTTTTTGATTTATGGCAACACGGTTTAAAAAGTTAAGTTAAAAAGCATTTTATAATATATTTAACAACCAAAAGCAACTTATGAAATTTCAATTATCTCCCCCTGAAATAAACATTCTTTCCTGAACCTTTCAATGATATGCGGGGTTTTTGTAACCCTTCTATGTGTTTTTAAGTTTGACTAAGTGTTTTTCAACATTAAGCAAAAGCATTTGCACTCAAACAACTTAGACAATTTTTTGGAAAAGTTTTGTAAGCCTAAATTTTGTTTAAGAAAATTTTTTACTTAGAAAACTTATAAAAAGAAATTTGAAACAAAATTTCTCTTTTTTTTTTTGAGAATTTTTACTTGGGAAAACTTTTTGCACACTTAAACAATTTGCTTGAAAACACTTTGTGCAAAAATATTTTTACTTAAACAAATCTTTCACAAAGTTTTTCGCTAAAAAAAATTTTATTCACTAAGAGAAAACTTTACTTAGAAACATTTGCTGAAAATTTCAAACGAATTTAGCTCAGACAAATTTTGTTTGCTAAGGAAATTTTCCTTAGTAATATTTTCAAAACACATGCACGTAGAAATTTTTGAAACCCTTTAGAAGTGCATAGAAATGCTTAGAAGATTTTTGAAGTACTTGAACATACTTAGAAATTTTTAAAGTACTTAAAAATGCTTAGAAAATTTGAAGCACTTAAAAAATTTGAAGCACTACTTAGACAAAATTTTGAAGCACTTAGATATTTTACTTTACTTTTTGAAAAAAGAGATAACGAAAATTTTGAGAAAATTTACTCTCTTTTTCTTTTCTCTCTCGCCCTTTGCCATATATAAAAAAAATTGATAACAATTATTGCAAGTTAATTTTAAATTAGAGCTAGTTAAAAAGAATAGAAGTCTGTATTGAACCAACTCTAGTGAAGTTACACACAAAAAAACAAACCAATTAATCTGAGTAGTTTTCACTAGAGTTAGTCAAGTTAAGTGATCTGATCAAGTTAGATTTGCTAAGCTTGAACAATTAACTTGATTGCTATTCAATTTGTATTTATTGCCCCAATTACTGCAGATGCACTGACTTAAAGCATCTTGAATCAAGGCATAGACCTAAGTAGGGCTGTAAATGAATCAAGCCAATCGTGAACTATTCGGAGCTCGATTCGATAGAAGCTCGTTCGAGCTCGTTTAATAAAGCTCGTTAATATTAACGAACCAAACTCAAACTCAGCAGTATTCGGCTCGTTAGCTCGTGAACATGCTCGTTAATAAGCTCGTGAGCTAGTTCGTAAAATATAAAATTAGTATTTAACATTAAATATATAATTTTGACACTTTTACATTTAATAAATATAAAATATCCAATAAAGCTCATTAGTATGAATAAAATTAGAGATTTTAGTAAATATTTTATATTTTTTAGAATATATAATTTATTTTTTCAATAAATTGATGAATAATTTAATTAATAATTTATATTTGGTAAGTTCGTTTAGGGCTCGATTAGGCTCGAATATGCTCGCGAGCCATCACTATATTCAATAAATTAAGCTCGAGCTCGGCTCGATAATAAACGAACCAAACTCAAACTCTCAGGTATTCGGCTCGGCTCGGCTCTTTTCGATTACAACCCCTAGACCTAAGCATCTCAACCCAGTCTAGGTTATCAATCAAAGTACCATAAGGCGCTTGTGAGATGTTGGCTTCTAGATCTATAGGTGCATGCAGTTCTAGGGTTAGGGCCTAAGCTAAGTCCATTTTGCGCAAAACCCTAGTTTTGAAGGGGGTAAGTTTTTGAAAAAATCTAAGTCTGGAAAATCATTTTGAAATTTCAATAACTTGATAAAAGAAATGATTTTAAAGAAATTAAATTTCGATTTTCAAAAAAAAATTGAAAATTGAACAGATTTTTTGAAAAACAATATAAAACATTCCTATTCTACTAAGAACAACCCTAATTGCCTTCTTAGTAAGCTAAACTCAGACTCAGATAAGGGTTTAGTAAAAAAGTCGGCTAAATTGGACTTCGAGTCTATGTGCATAAGTACAATTTCACCCCTGGCTACATGATCCCTTATGAAATGATGTTTAACCTCTATATGTTTTGTTCGGGAGTGCTGAATTGGATTCTTAGTCAAATTGATTGAACTAATGTTATCAATAAAAACTTGGGTTTAGGTATAGTCAAGCTGAAAGTCCTTAAGAGTGTGCATCATCCATAAAAGTTGTGCCACACACACTCCTAGGGCAACATATTCTGCTTCGGTTGTGGATAAGGTCATGTAGTGTTGCTTTCTACTACACCAGCTTACTAGATTATGTCCTAATAATTGACAACTTCCACTTGTATTCTTTCTATCTAACTTACAACCTGCATAATCAGAGTCTGAATATCCTGATAATTCAAAAGTGGAAGTCTTAGGATACCAAATCCCTACATTTAGGGTACCCTTAATGTATCTTAGAACTCTTTTTAGGGTTGCTAAGTGGGATTCCTTAGCACAGGTTTGATATCTAGCACACATTCCTATAGAAAATAAGATATCAGCTCTACTAGCGGTTATGTACAGTAAGCTACCAATCATACTTCGATATAATTTCAGGTCAACAGGTTTACCCTCAGGGTCATTGTCAATTTTGACATTAGTAGCCATAGGGGTACTTAAGCTTTTAGAATTGCCCATTTTGAATTTCTTTATTAACTCTTTGGCATATTTGGATTGGTGAACATAATTGTCATCTCTAGTTTGCTTAATTTATAACCCTAAGAAAAAGTTGAGCTCACCCACCAAGCTCATTTCTAATTCACTTTCTATTATTTTTATAAATTCTTTTAGAAAATTAGAGTTAGTGGATCCAAATATCATTAACATATATTTGTGCAATAAAAATATCTTTTTCTAAGGTTTTAACAAATAGTGTGGAGTCAATTTGACCTGGGTTAAATTCCTTAGAAATTAGATAAGTTGATAATTGTTCATACCATGTCGTAGGTGCTTGTTTCAACCCATAAAGTGCTTTTCTAAGTTTAAAAACATATTCAAGTTTTTCTAGGTCCTCAAATCCTGGGGGTTGCCCTACATAAACTTCTTCTTTAATAAACCCATTTAGAAAAGCAGACTTGACATCCATTTGATATAGCTTAAACCCTCTATGGGCTGTGAAGGCCAATAACATTCTAATTGACTCAAGTCTGGCTACTGGGGCATAGGTTTCATCATAGTCTAATCCTTCAACCTGATTGAACCCTTTAGGTACTAAGCGGGCTTTCTTTCTAACAATTTCCCCTTGATCATTTAGTTTGTTTCTAAAAACCCACTTAGTATATATAATAGATTTGCCCTCAGGTTTAGGTATTAGTTCCCAGACTTGGTTTCTTTCAAATTGGGCTAACTCCTCTTGCATAGCTATGATCCAATCAGGGTCAGGTAGGGCTTCCTCTATCGTCTTAGGTTCAATTTTTGAAATGAGTGCTATATGACTAGGATTTCTATAGGAGAACCTAGTTCTGACTCCTAAGATTGGATCACCCATAATTTGATCAGAAGGATGATTGAGTCTGGGTTTCGTTGTCCTTCTAGAACTAGGTTCAGCCTCCGATCCGGCTGGACGATTCGGTTCAATGTTTGGTTCAACTACTTGGTTTGGTTCAGTTATTGGTTCAGTTGATATCTCAGTACTTGGTTCAAGTGTTAGTTCATTTAGTGGTTCAATCAGTGGTTCAATTAATGATTCAATTATTTGTTCACTGTCTTCTTGATCAAGATTTAATTGGTTTAAATTTTGATTTTCAATCATTTTGCATAAGTCAATAAAGAAGTTCAAGGTTTCATCCTTAGTTTTCAGGAACCTAACCCAGGTAAATCTAGAGTAATCGTCGAGTACCAATTCCCGCTTAGTGACTTGACTCCATGTGAATCAAATAGATCAAGGTGCAGGAGCTCAAATGTGGTTTCGGTTAAGTCTGATTGAGTTGGTTTGTGAGTAGACTTAGTTTGTTTACCTTGTTTACATGAGTTACAAATTATGTTCTCAAAATTCTTGATTTTAGGTACATATTTAATTAAACTAAGTTGAGTAATTTTAGAAATCAGCTTGACATGAGTGTGACTTAATCTCCTATGCCAAAGTTAGATTCTTCTAATTGTGTCAGAAAGCAGTTTGGTACTAAGGGTAGATTAATAGTGCAAACATTGTTTTTCCTAGTACCCTTAAGCATTATTTCTGAGTCTTGGAGGTTTCTAATAAGGCAATTAGAGTTAGTGAAGGTAACTATGTAACCAGTATCACAGAGTTGACTAATACTAAGTAAATTGAACTTAAAATTTTCAACCAAGAGTACTTTCTTAATAATGAAATCAGATTTAAGTTCAATGTTACCTGACCCAATTACTTTGAGTGTAGCATTGTTGTCAAATGCTACTGAGCCTAGGTTCTTGAACTTGATTTTGGTGAATTTCAATTTGTCTCCAGTCATGTGTCTAGAGCATCCACTATCCAACATCCATTGTTCCAAATCTTTATGTTCCTACACATAAATTATTTATTGATTCGGATCCATTAGAGTTAGGGATAGCTTGAGTTGAATTTCACAGCCTAGTCTGTCTCACCCAATCTAGTGTTATCAAACATGTTAACCTTATGGGTTTTGTGAGACAGGTTTTTAAACAATATTTTAATTTTAAAAATATGGTTAATTTTGAAAATATTGAATAAAGTTTATTGGTTTTGAAAAATATGTTAAATCTATGATTGATTGAAATTTGTGTTAGATTCAAATTTGACAGATAGTAATTTGAATTTGAATTTCAAAAATTGTCTTCCAGGTCTTGGCGAGGCACATGGGCCTTCTTTGGCCGTAGCCTTATTGGAGCAACAACCCTTTCCTTGACAAAGCTTTTTATCGAAATTTCATTTTCAAAATTACTTTTTGTAAAATTCTGGTCTAGCTAGTTTGGATCTTGGATCGGTAGCTTCGGCTAGTTCCACCAGACTAAACAGACCAAGTAGGGTACGCCTTACCTTACTTGACCTTATTAGAAGGGCTTCCCTAACGTACTATCATCTCACCTCCCCCCAATACTCGGTTATTCAAATTTCAATAAATCTTTCATCCTTAATCTAACCAGTCCTAAATCTAAGCATGATAATTAAAAATTGAAAAAATAAACACGTAAACAAACAATTCAGTAAAATTATATAACTATAAATATGGTTTTTATATTGGCTCCCCCCTGGACTATAGCCTCGATAAGGGTTAGCCAAGATGTGAATCTTATCCTTGGGGATCCAATACTGGTTTGGTCCAGCTTGTTTATTTAAACACAGCTTGGGGACCCATGTTTGGACTTGGGTTCTAGGTTGGTTCAATACAGAATAATATGAACGTTGTCTCGATTTGGTTCGATAACCTAGTCTGGATCGATTGAGAACGGACTTTTGTTTTTCAAGGATCATGTCAAGACCCTTGGAACCCGAAGTAAATCGTTCTAAGGCAACTTTGAGCTCCTTGACTTGATTTTTCAAGGAGGAATTCTCTTCCTCAAGCTTTTGGACTTGAGTTGAGTTTCCTTCTTGACTTGGCTCGGTCAAGGACCTCGAGTTGACTTCCTCTTTCAGGAGTTTTACTTCCTATCGAAGGGACTCAACTTGGATTTTGGCTTTCGCCAAGTTTTAGGACAAATAAGAAATTAATTTAGATAACTCATATTCTGAATAACCTCTTATAGTGATTTGTCCGTTCTCCGAGATTGTGAGTCTTCCGGTGTTGATGTCTTCGTCTGGTTCCGATTCTGATCAGTAGTCGACGTCTTCTGAGGCGGTCAAGGCGAGCAGGTTTGCGTGAGGGACTTCTTCTTCTTCTTCGGAAGATGACTCGTCCCAGGTGGCTTGAAGAGCCTTCTTTCTCCGCGCCTTCTTGTTTTCCTTTTGGTTGGGGCACTCTGACTTGAAGTGTCCCTTTTTGTTGCATTCGTAGCAGGTGACGTTGTTTTTGCTCTTCGAGCTCGTTGACGGTTCCGCCGAATCTTCCTTTCTTCGGCTTGACTTCTTCTTGCTCGTTTGGTACTTGAGTTCTTTGTAGTAATCATGAGCTAGCTGGACCAATTTAGGTCGATCCCCTTCACTGTCTTCTGATTCTGAGTCTGAGTCGAACTCGGGTGCTGGTTAAGGCTTCTTCTTGGGAATTTTTTCTTGAGTTTTACCTGCAACGAAAGCTATACCTTTCTCGACCAAAGTAGTATTAGTCTATTCATGTAGTTCTAGTTCAGAAAATAACTCATCTAATTTTATTTCTGAGAGATTCTTAGAAACCTTGTAGGCATCCACCATAGACGCCCACAGTGAGTTTCTCAGAAATGAATTCAAAGTATACCTTATTAGGTCACGGTTTTCAACCTTGTGACCTATTGTGTGCAGCCCGTTCATTAGCTCCTGGATCCTGGCGTGGAGTTGAGCTGCAGTCTCTCCGTCATGCATTTTTATTGTATAGAGTCTGTTGAGCAACAGATCTCTTTTGCTGATCCTGGTGTCGGATGTGCCTTCGTGCAGCTCGATCAGTTTGTTCTAGAGCTCCATCGTGTTGTTGAAGGGTCCTACATGTTTCAACTCCTCTTTTCTTAGGCCACACTACAAAGTTTGCGTCGCTTTTGCATCGGTCTCGATCATCTTCTTTAGTGGGTCGTCCCACTCAGTATAGTGTTGCACCACGCCTTGTGCATTTTTAGAAATTTCCAGCCCAGACTGGATAATGATCCACATGTCCACCTGAGTTTTCAGGTGGACTTCCATCCTACTTTTCCAGTAGGAGAAATCTTTTCCACTGAAAAGAGGGGGTTTGGCGGTGCTGTATCCCTCTTGCATGACCATTAAATTTTTTAACTGAAAAAGAATAAAAAAACTCGTTCCAAGACTGAGTCTTGGATTAGTAGGGCGGGAAGAATATTAATAACGAAAAGAATCAAGTGGCGTTGCACCAACCTCAATTAACGAGAAAGATTCGAGCGAGAAAAAAAAATTGAAATTCAAAAATCTGAAAAAAATTCTCAAACTGGTGGTTGCACCAAGATTGAGCCACCCGCTCTGATACCACTTCTGGGATCGGATTGAATCGATAGAGGGGGGGGATGAATATCGATCGTTAAATTTTCGGAATTAAAGAGAGTAATTGCGTAGCGGAAAAAGCGAAAACAATCGCTAACACTTTTTGTTTTTACTTGGTTCGGAGTCGAAGTCGGCTCCTACTCTAAGGCCCACGGTCCTTGACCGTTTATGATGGACAATTCTATATTTTCGTAAAAGTGATTACAAATTGAGTACAAATATAGAATTTAAAAAGAATTACAACACTTAAAAAAATGAACTATTACCGACGACCGGAGAAGTTGGATGTTCGGAGCAGCGGGTCGTCGTTAGCGCTTAAGTCGCGAGTACGGAGCTTGTCGGAGTGTAGCGCTTGAACGAAAGTGTTGAAAGCAAATTGAATTAGAAGCCTTGGGGGTAAACCCCCTTTTGTAGTGTTAACAGGGGCGCCTATGTTGAGGGGGCGCCTGACACGTGGCCTGTCCTGCGAGAACTCCAATCCGCAGACTTGGCCAGCGCTTATCCCCTCAACCAGGGCGCCTGAGTTAACTGGGGCGTAACTGGGGCGCCTGTGTTAACACAGGCGCCTCAATGACTTGGTCCTGAGGCTTGCGTGGCAGTTTGCTTCGAATGGCTGGAATCCTTCTTTGGCTGGGGTGCCTGTCTCAACATAGGCGCCTCACTCCATGGAGGCGCCTGAATGCAGAAACCTTCATTCCTTCGTTCCTGCAATCAGGGATTGTTCCAAAACACAAGAAGCATATAAATGATAAGATTAAGCCATGTATTATAGCCTGAGCTGTCTTGGTTCTGGCTTTGGGCTTTCCAAATGGAACCTTAGGTCGAACTGACGCCTAATGTTCCCTCCTACGGGGAACACGTCCTCACCTACTCCTCTCAGGAGAATTTACCTGTTTGCCAACCGGCTTCTCCAGTTGGACTTTTGCCCAACTTCACTCACTAGGTCTTAGTGCCCAGCTTTACTCACCAGGTCTTCGGTGCCCAGTCCCCGACCAGGTCTTAATGCCCATCTTCACTCACCAGGTCTTAGTGTCCAGCTTCACTCACCAAGTCTTAGTGCCCAGCTTCACTCACCAGGTAGCTTCACTCACCAGGTCTTAGTGCCCAACCTAACGTTTGGACTTAGTTGCCCAGCCCGCGGCCAGGACTTAGTGCCTAGTGTACATATGACTTTACCTGCACACTTGATTAGCATTGTTAGATCATAACACAACCTTAACTTCTGAACCCTTTGCCATTATCAAAACATAGGTTTGACTTTGGTGCTTCCGGCACCAACAGCGGCCACACATGTAACTTTTGGTCTATTTCAATCTACTACATGGTGAGGCTCTCACTTGTTGGTTCTTCATTGAACAAGAACTTATCAAGGCATCTCCTTGTGGCGTTCAAGACTTATCAATCTCCATCCCAAGGTTGTGGCGTCTATCTTCTTTTCTTCTTCTATACCAAGGTTCGTGCTTTCCTAAGCATTGGGTCATGGTTCTTCTTTCATTCTCCATCTTTTCGATTTAGACTATCTTTCTTCTTTCTTCCATTTGTTGTGTGTTCTTGAGACTTCTTCTCTTTGGGTTCACATCATTTGATATTAAAGCCTTGGTTTTCTAAATCGACTTGGTTATCCTTTTCGTTTTGTTCTTGAGTCTCTATCTTATTTTGTTCCTTTTCTTTTACTTAGCAAGCCTTACTTGCTTTGTTGCTCTCCAACAAAAAAAAAGGAGGAAAAAAATCTGTGATTTTCGACAAAAAAAAAGAAAGAAAGAAAAAAAAGCAAGACAATCCGAAAAAAAGCAACAAAAGAGGGTGAAAAAAAAGAAGTAGAGACTTTGTTTGCAAACTTATTTTCCCCATTTCCTTTAATGCTTACCTAGATTCAATTTTGGCAGCCTAGACTATGTTCTGGCAACTTTCCTTTAAGCTCTTATCTAAAGTTCTCTCATTTCCTTTAAAGTTTGCCTAGATTCAATTCTGGCAGCCTAGATTAACTTCTGGCATCTTTCCATTGTGCTCTTATTTTAAGTACTCGCATTTCCTTTAAAGCATGCCTAGATTCAATTCGGGCAACCTAGATTAAGTTTTGGCAACTTTCCTTTTAGCTCTTATTTCAAGTACTCTCATTTCCTTTAAAGTTTGCCTAGATTCAATTCTGGCAGCCTAGATTAAGTTTTGACAACTTTCCTTTCAGCTCTTTAATTCATGTTTTGCTATCTTTCAATTCCGCATTATCCTCAATATTGCCTAGATTCAATTCTGGCAAATTTCCTTTTCAACACTTCAAGTTTTTCAATTATGCAATTTACATCTTTTTGTCTTCAATTCCTAACTTTTGTCCTAACACCCTTGGGAATTCTCATAGTCCACGAAAGCTTACAGGGAATTGCCTTAATTCTAAGTTCTTTAAATAACTAACATTCGTGAGTTTGAGTGTTTGAGTAAAACAGATTGTTCAATGGCGACAAGTGGAGAAGAAGCAAGACATAGAGAATCACTTGATCAACGTGCCTTGAGACAACACTTAGAACGCATGGAAATCCGTTTTACTCAGATTATCAACAGATTAGAGAAACAAGATGTTGTAATTGCTGGATTGCAACATAGCCAAGTTGGTAGAGTTTCTTCACGAAGTGCTAGACTATATAACCGTGGTGACCATGATGATGATGATGATGGCGTATCCGAGGACATTGATGATAGAGCTTCAAGTGGCAGATCGGATCATGCTCGAGTTGGTGGTAGAAGAGGAAGGATGAATGATCATGTGGATAGAAACTTGGAAAATATCAAGATGAAGATTCCTTCATTTCAAGGCAAAAGTGATCCTGAAGCCTATTTGGAGTGGGAAAAGAAAGTGGAATTAGTATTTGATTGTCACAACTATTTTGAAGAGAAGAAGGTAAAACTCGCTGCCGTTGAATTTGTTGATTATGCAATTATTTGGTGGGATCAAATTATTCTAAACAGGAGAAGAAACAAAGAAAGACTCGTTAGTAGTTGGGAGAAATGAAAACTATTATGAGAAAGAGATTCATTCCAACACATTACTATCGGGATTTGTATCAACGGATATAAAGTCCACACAAGGATCCAAGACTGTGGAAGAATACCACAAAGAGATGGAAATTGCGATGATTCGAGCCAATGTGGAGGAGGATCGAGAAGCAACCATGGCACGATTTTTACAAGGTTTAAATCTCGAAATTGCAAATGTAGTGGAGTTACAACATTATATGGAGCTTGAAGACATGGTGCATATGTCGATGAAAGTTGAAAGACAACTCAAACAGAAGGGACCAAACAAGCATGGGGGCAAAGTTCTCATTCGTCAACTTGGAAATCTAGCTGGAACAAAAGAGATGATAAAGTTGAATCAAAGAAAAAACCCGATTTTTTAAAGAATAAAGATGCAAGCTCTCCATTGGTCAAGGGAAAGGAACCCCTCCAACCTTCAAGAAATAGAGATATTAAATGCTTTAAGTGCTTGGGAAGGGGACATATCGCATCACAATGCCCAAACAAAAGAATTATTATTTTGAAAGAAAATGGTGACATCGAGACTGAAAGTGAGTCCGAAGATGATAGTGTCTTACCCCCATTATTGGAAAGTGATGAAGAGTATCCTGTCGAAGGTGAAGCCCTTGTCACTAGGCGTGCTCTAAATGTGCAAGTGAAAGAAGATAATGAAGAACAATGAGACAACATATTTCATACCCGTCGTCATATCAAAGACAAGGTATGTAGTATGATTATAGATGGGGGAAGTTGCACTAATGTAGCTAGTACTATCTTGGTTGAGAAATTATGTTTACCTACCACTAAGCATCCTAGACCTTACAAACTACAATGGTTGAATGATTGCGGGGAAGTCAAGGTCAACAAGCAAGTGTTGGTTTCATTTTCCATTGGTAGATATCATGATGAGATACTTTGTGACGTAGTACCAATGCATGCAAGTCACCTACTAATGCATGCAAGTCACCTACTTTTAGGTAGACTATGGCAATTTGATAGGAAGGTCATGCATGATGGTTTAAAAATAAGTATTCTTTTATGATGCATGGTAAACATGTAACTCTTGTACCATTGACTCCTAAGCAAGTATATGAAGATCAATTGAGGATCAAAAATGAGAGTGAAAAAAAAAGATTGTGAGAGAAAAGAAAAAGAAAAAAGAATGGCAAAGAAAAAGAGTGTGAGAAAAGAAAAGGTGAGGATGAGATGAGTGGAAAAAAAATGAAAGGGGAAGAGAAATTCAAGAGCAAGAGAGTAAAAAAGGGAGCTTTTATGCAAAAGATGTAAGATGTGTATACTGAAATATATGATTTCTTTATATGAACATGTTCCTTTTGAAAAGAGAATCACAACTACACTAGGTGCTTGTTTACATTAGTACATGCACGAATTCCAATTACTTTGCGTTGTAGATAACATGGTGTGTGGTGTCACACGGAAGATCATGTTATCAGTTCCTTGCTTAGTATAAAATAGAGGCCCACAACCGAGATGGAATTGGACAACCCATCAGGATGGTTGTAATGTAATTAGGTGTGGTTGGTCTTGACCATAGAATTACACTAGTGATTTTTCTCAAGGAAGCCGTGATTTTTCTCAAGGGTTATGCAATTTTTCTCAAGGGAAGAAAAATCTGCTTAGGGTTTTGTGTTTTGGATTATCTTCTTCCTAGGAGCGGCCGGCGGCATCCCTTTGTTTGGGGATTGGTTGGCGCAAGGAGAAGGGATCGACTTGGTGACCACGGGTCATGGTAGATCGTCGCCCACACGACGTCCAAGAGGGGAGGGTCATATGGTAGAAGATCGTATGGTAACGGAAGGTACATTATTCCTTGGCTCCTTTCGTTATTATTTGTGCCTTATTCATTTGCCTCGTCATTTTATGTGTGTTAGTTTATTAATTTAATTTTGTATCATAGTCATTAATTTAATAATTGGACCCCGACCATAAACACAATTGCCAGCGATCAACTTGTCGCCTTTTCCGCGGTCGAACGGTCGAGCAAATCACAAGGCTGATTTTTGTAATTGGCCGAGTTGTGATTTGGATCGTTCGATATGGCACGAGATGGTCGATGGGAGACGGGTCTCCATTCGTAGTAATTTTTTAATTCGTAGATATGGAGAGGTCTCTCGGATTGACCGAGTATTTACTTAGGAAACCCGCCAAGCCATACCCAACAATTGGTATCAGAGCTGAGGTTTCCGGTTTTGTGTGTTTATGATTGGTTAATTTTTACAATTCATACATTTTATTTTGCTGGATGATGCGTGGATGTGCGTAGGCTTACTTTCTGTTGCAGGCACGAGATTCCAACTTCATGGCCAAATATGTGTTGTGTGATTGGTTTGCATATTTTTGTAATTAATTAATCCTTGGGGTTGACGAGGCTAGGTATTTAATTTTTGTAATTAAATATGTCGCATGTTTAGCCGAGTTATTTATTTACAGTTGATCTAGATTTCATGTACACTCTCTCGAGGAGTATAGGATCGATGTAAATAATTAGCTAGTCATTTCGGCATGGAAATCCCTCGAGGTAGCTTGTGCAGAATGAAGGGAGGAGCAGACGAAGTGACGACACGACTGGAGGCGCATTAGAGACCAAGGGCCATGAAAGTTGGAAAATCTTGGATTTTCTCTATGTTTTTTTTCATGTTGATTGGTTATGTGCTTGGTTGTGTGGTAATGCTAGAAAATTCCTCAAGATAAATTACTAAGTGGGAGAGGGACCCTAAGGGTCCCACGACCTCCATTGCAATCTGATATGTGATGCGAACAAGCCCACGTGTTGGCTCTGACTGCCTTCATAACGGATTGGTTTGTTCTGCGGATCACAAGTTCAGAAAAGATTATAGAGGATTATTGAAGAGCGTGTGTACTTTCTGAACGGAAGGCACATAATCCTAAATAATTCTCTTGGTGTCGTGTAATGGTAAACACTTAGATACAATTATTAGTATCCTCCCCAACAGAGTCATTGCTAATAACTTGTAGGGCCGAAGTTGACCAACTATTAATCTTACTTGTCAAAAAGTTAGGTTGACATGATAGTATGATTAATGGGTAAAACCTTCTCTAATGAATGTAGGGTTTGTATACGTCCACACTAACGTGGCATGCAAATTCTCGGTGTTTGAGATGTTGGTTGATTTCAAAAATGTATTATTTTGAGGAATCAATTTATTTTCGATTTCTAATGTAGTGTGTTGTGATTCTTAGGATTTTAAAAATAGCCTTTAACCCACTAGCTATAATACTTAAGGAAAATAAACTTAGTGACCCCAAATTACATAGACTGGAAAAGAAACCTAGACGTTGTCCTTACTACTGAAGAGTACAAATATGTGCTCTTCGAGGAATGTCCTTAAGATGATGACCCACCTCAATGAGATTGAGGTTCTTGGAGGACAAATCGACGGGGAAACCCATGTCGATATAATACTCCAATCTCTGCCTAGGAGTTTTGAGTAGTTCCGGCTCAACTATAACATGAATAAGCATGAGTATACGTTGAGGGAACTCCTGGGAGAACTCCAGGGGATAAAGGAGCTCTTTCGTAAAGGTTCGCAGGCCTAGGTAACTCAGAAGGTTTCGACTTCTGTGCCGAAAGACAGGAAGAAGAAGAAACAAGGTGAGTCCAAGAAGGCAGCTGAATCGCAGGGACCTCAGGCTGGTGTGAAGATACCAAGTGCTTCACGAGCCAGCAGACTGGACATTGAAAGGTGAACTGCCCCCGTTGTCAAGAGAAAAGTATATCTTTTCCTTTTGTCATTGTAACATGTTTAGTGGAGTTATCTACCAGTACCTGGTGGGTAGATACGGAAGCCACTAAACATGTCTGCAATTCTTTGCAGGGGTTCCAGGAAACCCGACGACTAGCAAAGGAAGAGATTACTATCTACAAGGGATATGCTACGGAGGTGGCTACTATTGCAGTGGGAGTTATTTATTTGTCTTTAGAAGATAAAGTTTTCGTTTTAAGATTTCTTTTATGTACCTAATTTTAGAAAGAACTCTGGTTCAGTTTCTAAAACAATGGATATTCTATTGCTTTTTGTTATGAAAAGTGGAATAGAAAGATTATCTGTTTAGGAACATGGATAAGAAATTTAAACAATTAAATCCAAAGTCTCCCATGATGCAAATAAAAGCTAATAGCTGATCATCTAACCTAAGTAAGAGAAAGGTTCCTTCCGAGATGAACCAAACATACCTTTAGCATCTATGGCTTGGTCTTATTAACCTTAGTAGGATTCAAAGGTCGATAGCCGATGGGCCCTTGGGTTCATTGGTGGTGGGAGACTTCGCAACCTTTGAATATTACTTGGAAGGTAAGACGACCAAGAGCCTTTCAAGACCGAGGTGTATAGAGCCAAAAGATATGTTAGAATCGGTTCATTCTGATTTGTGTCGTCCTATGCCTATCCAGGAAAGAGGTAGCTTTGAATACTTTGTAAGACGAATATTCAAAGTTAGGGATACATTTACTTGATGGCCCAAGTCTGAATCTTTGATTAGTTCAAAGAATTCAAGACGGTTGTGGAGAAACATCAAGGTAAAGGTATCAAGACACTACGATCGGATCATAGTGATGGGTATCTCTTGGATGAATTTAGGACATACTTATCAAAGGTAGGGAGTCAATCCCAATTGACTGCACCCGGTACGCCCCAACAGAACGGTGCAGCAGAGCGAAGGAAAAGGGCTTTTTTAGAGATGGTTAGGACAATGATGAGCTTCTCCGAGTTGCCAGATTTGTTCTGGGGATATGCTCTGGAAACGGCAGCGTATATACTTGATACGATCTAGGTCAGTACCTTCTACCCATAGAAGTGTGGACTGAGCGAAAGCCTAGTCTAAGACATATTCGGACATGAGATTGTTAGTGATATGAGAGAAGTGTCCCAAGGCAATCGCCTTATGATTGTAATCATTTATTCTAATAAATGAATATTCACTATTTGAGTATACATGTTTGTGTATTTGATTGAGATCTTAAACTCATTTACTGAATGTCCGCAATACAATTCACAGCATGAGAGAATTTGTGATGAATTCACAACTAGTGATTATCTCTACATGTGCAATTGTGAAGTATTGAAATTGTCCCTAGTCGATGAATTGATAAATACGGACACTATCAATTCTGTTGAGACTAGCATGGGTTATTCTCTAATCAGCTGATTCTCACTGGCTGGTGACATTGAGATGTCCGGAGATAAACATGAATGCTAGTTAAGGGAACTAGTTCATTGGAGTGACTGGCTGTAAAACTTCATATGGTAGTCTACATATAGATATGTCAGTGAAGTTCTTATTGCAGCTTAAGTGCGATGTTCCTTTGACTTGCGGTGTTCAAGTTATCTTGGTTATGGAGACTTATACTTTGACATCTTAAGCAAGCATCTCCAAGGAGGTGTGGACCCAGGATGATTGGGTATAAGCCGAAGTGCCCGAAGATGTTTGAACAACCTACAAAGGATTCACCACTCCTTGCGAGGAGATGTATACCCGAGGCCTATCGTCGGATTATTACTCGAAGCCTCTGGCCAGAGCATGACATGTTCAGAGTATGAATCTCTTAAATACATGAGAGTAATTAGAATCCGTAGGACGAAAAAATGTTACTTGGGCTAGGTGTGACGTAGTCAGCCTAGTGGGGGCTGACACACATAGACCATGTCCTGAACCAAGTGGGTATAAGATGGTGAAGGGAATGGGGCACGATTCATTATAGCTACTGAAGGGTTTCAGAATTGTTTCTGAGGTCAACCGTTGATCTTTCGATTAATTGGGGATCATGATGTACTACTAGGTGCCACTCATGATCGTTCTATAATTGATTAATTATAGATGGCCAACATAAATCGAAAGTCTATTTAGTCACATGCACTACGAGTAATCCGAGGGATTTAAAACGAGTTGAAAATTAGATTTTTCCAATCAAGAGAGATTAAGTTTGGTTGAGCCAAACAATAAGTCGAATCTGAATTTTTCAGAGACGCATCGGAAGCGTAAAATGGCTAAGTCTTTTGAAGACTTAATAGATGAATTAAATAAGGTTAATTCATTGAGGCGTGGCTTGGATAGGCCGACCAAAGAAGGTCTCCATCCTCTTTGCTTGGCCGACCACATCAAAGGGAGAGAACCAAGTTTTTTGTTTAATTTATAAAATAAACCAAGTGTGGTTTATTTTATAAAATTATGGATGATATAAATTTTTATATAATAAACTAAGGTTTAGTTTATTTTTCATAGAAATTAAAATAAACCATGGATTGGTTTATTTTATAAAATCAATCATGGATTGATTTACCATGATAAGGAAATTTATTTCATAGGAGGGAAGATTTTTATCATGAATTAAAATATGATTTTAACCATGATATAAAATAAAACTTGGCATGATAGAATAAGTTATTCCATATTTGAGAGGCTTGTTGGTTGAGAGGCTACTATATAAAGGACCCAAGGCAAGGCTTGGGTGTGAAATATAGAGATGAAGGCATAGGCTCTCTCCCTCTCTTTCTCCCCTTCTTGCCGTGCGCCAACCAGCCCCAAGAAGGAGCACCAGCCGGCCACCCCTGCCCTTTCCCTGCCGACCACCACCTGCTGCCAGAGAAGGAAGCTCTGGTCATCTCTTGGCCGAAAGAAGGTGCTGCCGGAATTAGAGTTTGCCGCAAGGATCCTTTTTGCCGCAAGCCTCTTCTTTTGCTTCGCCGGAATTTTGATTCCAGCCATCCTTTTGTGGTTAGTCTTCCGACTTCTCTCTTGGTTTTTCTTGTCGCATTCTTGGAGAATCTAGTAGTTCTCGAGAACACAAAACTCGTGGCTTTGCGAAGTCATCCCGAAGATACTCGGCGTGGACGTGAATAGAGGCGGAGCTTCCAAGGGATGCTTACGGTTGGATCTCGTCCCTTCCTTCAAGTTACGCGAGGTAATACGTAAATTAGTTTATGTTTCTGTAAAATTTTGAATACATGATCATGTCTACACATGATAAAATTGCATGCTTAGATGTGTGGTTAAATAATTAGAGAAATTATTTATGCTAAACCTTCCGCTGCACGTAATTAATTTTAAAATTACGAACTCGCATCCATGTCAACATGCACCCGGTCCCAACAGCGATAGCTCAGCATATGTGCTGAGAGGGGATACTAATAAGATTGGAATCTCGTGCGCTTGTTCGTAGGCTATCCTAAAGGAACGAAAGGTGGTTCTATAGTCCTAAGGATCAGAGGGTAATCGTTGGGACGAATACCAGATTCTTAGAAGAAGACTATGTGATGAACCATAAGCCTATGAGTAGACTAGTTCTTGAAGAATTAAGAGGGGATGTTCTGACCTTAGTACCAACTGTACAAGAGGATACACCACAAGTCACCGCACCACGTGTCACAGAAGATACATAGGTGGTACCTCATCGTAGTGGGAGGGTTGTTAGTCAACCAGAAGGATTCATGTTCTTAGCAGAGTATTCAGACTCGGTCCCTGGCGACCATGAATCAAGATCCCTAGACCTATGATGAGGAACATCCGCTTTGAAGACATAATCCAGTCATAGGATTTGTTCAAAGGACGGATGAGATTTGTGTGTGAAAGAAATGTGACGGAAACGTAGTGGTGTTCTTGTACTATACGTAGATAATATTTTGTTAGTTGACAACAATAACAAAGTATTATCAGACGTAAGGGTATGGTCGTCCAGACAATTGATATGAAGGACTTAGGAAGAAGCAGGACACATCCTTGGCGATCGAAGGTCGAAGGGATCATCAGAGAAGGATGTTGTTCTTATCCCAAGCTTCAGATAGAGACAGTGTCTTAACTCGTTTTAACATGGAAACCTCCAAGTAAAGTTTTGTACTTTTCAGCTGTGGAGCTACTCTATCTAAGGAGATATGTTTAGATTATCAAAGGAGATAGAGCAGGTAATGACGGTTCCTTTAGCATTGGCTATAGGAAGCCTCATGTATGCTAAAATCGAGATCGGATATCTGCTTTGCCGTGGGCATGGTTTGCAGATATCAGAGTAACCCAGGTCAAGAAAATTGGATTGCGGTAAAAAGCTTATATTAGTGCCTGAAACGGACTAAGGATTATAAGCTGGTTTACCAGGCAGACCAATTCCCTATGGGTTATATAGATACAGACTTCCAGTCGGATAGGGGCAAACGTAAGTATTCCTCGGGGTTGTGTTTACTTTAGGAGGTGGAACCATAGGTTGGAGGAGTGTCGCGCAACGGCTGCGTGATTATAACGACCCGGAAAATTCTCTTAATATTTTCTTAAAATATTAAGCATGTCTAGATAATCTTCCAAGGGACCTAGAAATATTAATGCGAACTTTGGCCTAGAAAATCCATGTTTTCTCATTTAAATTGGGAAAAAGGGCACTAATGGGCCTTATATGGGCTTTTTAGTACCAAAATTATTGGTGGATTTTAGGTGAAAATTAATATAAATATAAAGGATTTTAATAGGAAATATTAAAATAATTATGGGGGAATTTTTAGAGGATTTTCGGAATTTTGGGGAAATAAAAAGAAAAATAAAATAGAATAAGTGGGGAAAAATTGTGCATCTACCAAGGATTGAACCTTGGACCTCTTGTACAACCATGTATGCTTTAACCAACTCACCTAGCAAGTGAATGTTATGAGGGAATGAAGTGGATATTGGTTAAGGCTTAGAAGAAGATGAAGGGTCATGGAGAAACTCTTCATTTACCTCCTTGATGAGCTATAAAGAGGGGGGTTTGGGAGTTACCTTTTCTTTCCATTACTTTGCATTCTCTTCCTCCTCCTTCCCTCATCCTAGCCGAACACCAAAGGAGGAGTCTCCCTTGGATAAACTCCATAAGAGGGTCTCATCTCCAAGATCTAAGGGGTCTTCCAAGGATACAAGGACAAGGGGGTTCAAGGGTCCAAAGATCTTACCATTTCCTTCCCTTTCAAGGTTTGAAAAATCAAGAAACCCAAGGTAAGACTCCCTCACCTGTGGTATAATAGTTCCTTATGATTTTCATGATTTTTAGCATGATATATTGGTTAGTTTTGGATTTGATGTTGAAAGAAAAGAAAACCAAGAACCTTAGGCTTGTAGGTTTCGGCCACCATGATTTTAAGGTCTATAATTATGCTAAAAATCTTGATAATGTTGTTTAATGTTCCCTTATGATGTTTATAGGTTAAGTATAATTTTTGGGAATTTTTGGAGTACCCTAGGACACCCTAGGGTTTCGGCCAACATGGAAGAAACAAAATCAACACCCTAGAGACCCTATGGGTTTCGGCCACAATGTTTTAGGGTCCATAATGATGCTAAAAATCTTTATAATGTTATTTAATGTTCCCTTATGATGTTTAGAGATTAAGGATAATTTTTGAGAATTTTTGGAGTACCCTAGGATACCCTAGGGTTTCGGCCAACAACAAGAACCCATGTGTAGGGTTGGGTTTAAAACCCCAAGTGTTTGTTTTATGTATTGTCATGATATAAGGGAGATGGAGGGTGTTTATGTGAATGTTTCACATGGCCTAGAGACCTATAGGTTTCGGCCAAGTACCGTAAGGGGGTGGAAAGTTAGGACTTATTTCAAGTAAGGGTCCCAATGGCCCTATGGTAAGGTATGGTTGGTGTTTAAGTAATTGATTTGGGGTTTTAATGGAATTTTTCCATACCCCCATGACCTTGAAGTTTCAGCCAAGAGTAAGATTAGGGCTAAAGGATTAGGGTTGGCTTAGTATATGTGTATGAGATGTTGTTTGGGAAGTTATGTGAAGGTTTATGGACCTAGGGTTCCTTGGGGATTTTCGGCCAAGGGCATAACCTAGGGCTAGGGTTGGGTTAAACCTACCAAGAGGCTTGAGTATGAGTTACCAAGATATATATTTAAGTAAGATGGAAGAAGTTCTATGTTAACCAAACCCTTAGTTGTATGTCATGAATTATATGTTAAATCATAGATGTTTAGAGATGTGCCATGATTTATGAATGATATGTATGTATGTCATGTCTTATGAATGTTATGTCATGTTTTATGAATAATATGCATGTATGCCATGTCTTATGAATGATACGTATGTATGCCATGATTTATGAATAAGATGTATGTATGCCATGTCTTATGAATTAAGTTAAAGTACATGTCTTTAAGGCATAACGATGATGTTAAGTATGATGAATGAATGATGATGAATGATTAGTATGATGAATGAAAGATGATGCTTATGTCTTTAAGGCATAAATATGCTAAACGGCAAGGTCGATGGTCGACAGTACGACGGTCGAGAGGACTGGTAAATGGGCCGGTAGACGGGCCGAGCCGTAACAAGTTATGCTATGTTAAGTATGCCATGAAGGTCTCATGAATGATGAAGCATGTAAAGTATTTTACTTTATGAATGGGCTTGTACCGGACCGAAGTATGGGTCCAAGGGATGGGCACCTTAAGAACGCCCCGGTTCTGGACTACCGACTATGCTGTCCACGGTTCTGGCACTACCGAAGCTGTGCAACAGGGATGGGCACCTTAAGAACGCCTCGGTTCGGGGACTACCGACTATGCTGTCCTTACCCTAGTAGGTCGAGGCTAGCTACCTCGTATTTACTTAGGGATGCGCGCTTATGATGTATGTATGTGGTACAAGCCAGGGCCCCAATGATATGATGATTATGTTTAAGCATTTAAAAGCATGTTTTAAAGATTAAGCATCCTTATATATATATGCAATTGTCACATGCATTCATCCATGTTATGCATTATACTTATGATAAGAACATTATGCAAGGTAAGTTTATGCAAGGTATGTTTATGCAAATGATTTTATGTATGTTTATGCTAAGCTAGAATGCCATGATTTTATTTATGTTCATGATAGTTTAGGATGCCATGATTTATTTATGTTTATGTTAATTAGAATGCCATGATTTTATTTATGTTCATGATAGTTTAGGATTATGTTTATGTAGGTTAGAATGCCATGATTTTATTTATGTTCATGATAGTTTAGGATGTCATGATTTAATTATGTTTATACTAGGTTAGAATGCCATGATTTTATTTATGCTCATGTTAATTATGATGCCATGATTTAATTATGTTTATGCTAGGATAGAATGTCATGATTATATTTATGTTCATGCTAAGTTATGTTATTATGTTTATGTTTATGTCAAGAATTATGCCATACTATGAATGTTTATGATGTTTATGTCTATGCCAAGTATTATGCCAAGCCATGATTATTTTATGTTTATGTATATGCTATGCTATGAAAGTGACTAAGTTATGTTCAAGTCATGTCAAAGGTATGTTAAGTGCTCATAAAGACTTATGTACTGAGTAAAGCACTAAGTATGTTAATGTTTAAGATGCTCATGATTAAGTGATGAATGATTTTAGTGAGTAGGAAAGAGTCTTACTAAGCCTGTGTGCTTATAGTCTTATTTCCTTATACCACAGATCACGCAAGGGGACAGTAAGGAAGCAACAGGAGGGCATCAAAGAATGTGTGTGGTAGTGACTTGGCCAAGGAGCAATATGGTTGCTCGTCTTATGATAGAACTCTACCTTTACTATTAAGTACTTGAATGTGACTCTATGACATGATGCTTAAAGTATGACATGATATGATGCTAAGTATGACAT
>JAGFNQ010002442.1:72760-117348 GCA_024364735.1 Boesenbergia rotunda
ATAATATTAAAGCCACATGTCAGGTACCCTCAAGCACTTAAACACCCTTATTGTGCCAAATTAGCATTCAGATAGTCTCAACCAGGGATATAAATAGGCCCCCAGAACTTAGTTCCAAAGCATCCATCAATTGTAAACAAATTTTAGTTTAGTTTTCTCTATTTCCTTAGCTTTTTCATCATATAAGAGGCTTCTTCGCCCGAAGGAGTTATTCAGGAGAATTGAGCTATATTTTGCCTTGGATTAGCAACCTTTCTGGTTGCAAAGCAAGTAATTATTTGACCTCATTTTTTTTATTTAATTCATGTTGACGTTGTTATTTTTATTATAAACTAACTTCCATCTTTGTTGAGGAAGAACAAGAGATAGAGCTTTAATTTGCAAGGGAAATTCCTCCCCCCCTCTTGCCGACCGCACGATCACCTTTAACCAAAACTTCTCAGTCTTGGCGACCGCACGGCAGTACGACACACTCCACCGAGGAATGCTATGCCTTGAAGAGAAAATTGAATGAGGAAGCAGACACCAAATCTCGGAGGAAGTGAAAGAAGACGGGGTATCGCCGAAGGTTCCCTCGACGAAACTTTTCTTCCCAACATCGGGAGTCAGCAGAGAAGGAGACCTGACATCGATCTCGATCGCGTTCAAGAGGGAGGAGTCGGGGGCTGCACCCCGCAGGTCTCCCTCATTGGAAAGAGACCCCAATAAGGGTAAGGTCCCTGCACGTGGCTCGCCTTCGGGACACGTGGGGGTGATCTCAGGGGGACCCACTGGAGGAGATTCCCACCGGGCAAGGAAGGCTCGCGCTCGGCGGCTAGAGAACTATGCCATTGGGATGAGTCGGAGTCAACATCTTGGCCCTACATTCTCCTTCGGTCCGGAGGATTTAGAAGATGTGGAAGCTCCCCACGAAGACACTCTTGTAATTCTTGCATGCATTGCAAATTATGAGGTTAAGCGTATCTTCGTGGATACAGGTAGCTCTGTTAACATCCTGTACAAGGCCGCTCTAGACCAGATGCAGATTGACGAGGATGAACTGCATCCAGTTTCGACTCGACTCTTCGGCTTCATCAGATACCGAGTACAGCCGATAGGGCAAATCACCCAATCACTGTCATTGGGCAGTGACACTCTGAGTGGACTAGGAGGACTCCCTTCCTAGTCATGGGTGCTCCCTCATCCTACAAAGCCATCTTGAGATGCTCGGCGCTCAGCATATTTCTGGCGGTGGTGTCGGTCTACCACCAGAAGATCAAATTCCCAATAGGCGACCAAGTGGCGGAAATCAGGGTAGACCAATTGGTGTCTCGGCGATGCTACAACGGGGAAGTCCGATCAGAGTCCCGTAAGAACCCGAAGCCACGTGAAGCCTTGCAAATCGATCACGCCAATCCCGTAGAGGAGAAAGGGCCTAGAGAGGAAAGAAAGAAAATGATCAGAAGCAACTGATCGACCTAGGCCTCTTGCCCGAAGTCCGTGACAAAATAGCTATCCGACTAGTGGCATACAAGCAGTGCATGCGGTGGGCGTACAATCGTCGAGTGACCTGTTAGGATATATACTAAAAGCTTTTCCTTTTGGTTAAGGATGCATCTACATTTTAAAGAGAATCAGAAAATCACACAGTGCATGTTTATATTAGTATGTACACTAAACGTCTAATGCTTGACATTGTAGATAACATGGTGCGTGGTGTCACATAGAAGATCATGTTATCAGGTTCCTTACCGAAGCATAAGAAAGAGGCTCACAATCGAGATGGAGTTGGACAAACCATTGGGAGAGTTGTAGTATCATCAAGTGTGGTTTATCTTAACTATAGGATTACACTAGTTTACTTTGTGTACATTGAGTAGGACCAAAAGAGAGGTCATCCAATGATGGAGACAAAGGAAGTGAACAAGTTGCCCAACAAGCTAACTAGATGGATCATGCTCAACCCACTCTAAAAGATGTTGATGATCCATTATGCATCAAAGGAGGCCCAATTACAAGGGCTAAGGCTAAAAAGATGAAAGAAGCACTTAATGTGCTAATTGAATATGTGAAAGCCAAAGCTACCATTGAAGAAGGTTTGACCAAGAGCAAGTCATACGGCATAGTCAACCTAATTCAAGCCTTAGATGAGTTTAACTAGTCTCCTTAGTCTCTTGTCTATATAAGAGGGACATGTTAATTTTGTGGGTTCAATTTAGGCCCAATTCTAGCTTTATTTGGGTTGTAATGGTGCCAAGAGCTCAATAGGCCTATGTAGTCTACATAGGTCTCTACTAAATGAGCTTCCTTTTGGCCTTTTAGGAGATTTAAGTCACCCTATAGCTATAAATTAAGGGAGTGGCGGCCATAACATGTAACTTTTGGCTTATTCAAGCTACTACATGGTGAGGCTCTCACTTGTTGGTTCTTCATTGAACTAGAACTTATCAAGGCATCCCCTTGTGCCATTCAAGACTTATCAATCTCCATCCCAAGGCTACCATTGAAGAAGGTTTGACCAAGAGCAAGTCATACGGCATAGTCAACCTAATTCAAGCCTTAGATGAGTTTAACTAGTCTCCTTAGTCTCTTGTCTATATAAGAGGGACATGTTAATTTTGTGGGTTCAATTTAGGCCCAATTCTAGCTTTATTTGGGTTGTAATGGTGCCAAGAGCTCAATAGGCCTATGTAGTCTACATAGGTCTCTACTAAATGAGCTTCCTTTTGGCCTTTTAGGGGATTTAGGTCACCCTATAGCTATAAATTAAGGGAGTGGCGGCCATAACATGTAACTTTTGGCTTATTCAAGCTACTACATGGTGAGGCTCTCACTTGTTGGTTCTTCATTGAACTAGAACTTATCAAGGCATCCCCTTGTGCCATTCAAGACTTATCAATCTCCATCCCAAGGTTGTGGCGTCTATCTTCTTCTTCTTCTATATCAAGGTTCGTGCTTCCTTAAGCATTGGGTCGAGGTTTCTTCCTTTCATTCTGGAACTTTTTGATTTAGACTATCTTTCTCTCTTTCTTCGATTTGTTGTGTGTTCTTGAGACTTCTTCTCATTGGGTTCGCAACATTTGGTATCAGAGCCTTGGTTTCTCTAAATCGATTTGGTTATCCTTTTCTTTGTATTCTTGAGTCTCTATCTTATTTTTGTCTCTTTTCTTTTGCTTAGCAAGCCTTACTTGCTTTGTTGATCTAAAAAAAAAAAAAGAGGAGGGAAAAAAATTTGGCAAAAAAAAAGCAAAGAAAGGAAGGAAGAAAAAAAAAAAAAGAAGAGAAAAGCCGAAAAAACTGCAAAAGAGGCTGAAAAAAAGGAAGTAGAGACTTTGTTTGCAATTTTATTTTTCTCATTTCCTTTAAAGTTTGCCTAGATTCATTTCTGGTAGCCTAGATTAAGTTCTGGCGACTTTCATTTCAGCTCTTATTTCAAGTATTCTAATTTCCTTTAAAGTTTTCTTAGATTTAATTCTAGCATCCTAGATTAAGTTCTGGCAACTTTCCTTTCAGCTCTTATTTCAAGTACTCTCATTTCCTTTAAGTTTGCCTAGATTCAATTCTGGCAGCCGAGATTAAGTTCTGGCAACTTTTCTTTCAGCTCTTTAATTCACGCTTTGCTATCTTTCATTTCCGCATTATTCTCAATTTTGCCTAGATTCAATTCTGGCAAATTTCCTTTCAACACTCACTTCAAGTTTTCAATTCTGCAATTTGCACTTTTTGTCTTGAATTCTTATCTTTTATCCTAACACCCTTGGGAATTTTTTATAGTCCACGAATGCTTACAAGGTATTTGCCTCAATTCTAAGTTCAAGTTCTTTAAAGAGCTAACATTTGTGGGTTAGAGTGTTTGTGTGAAACAGGTTGTTCGATGGTGACAAGTGGAGAAGAAGCAAGACCTAGAGAATCCCTTGATCAACATGCTTTGAGACAACACATGGAACGCATGAAAATCTATTTTAGTCAGATTATGGACAGATTAGAGAAATAAGATGTTGTAATTGCAGGATTGTGACATAGTCAAGTTGGTAGAGTTCCTTCACGAAGTGCTAGACAATATAACCGTGGTGACCATGATGATGATGATGATGCGTATCTGAGGACATTGATGATGGAGCTTCAAGTGGCAGATCGGATCATGCTCGAGTTGGTGGTAGAAGAGGAAGGATGAATGATCATGTGGATAGAAACTTGGGAAATATCAAGATGAAGATTCCTTCATTTCAAGGCAAAAGTGATCCTGAAGCATATTTGGAGTGGGAAAAGAAAGTGAAATTAGTATTTGATTGTCACAACTATTCTGAAGAGAAGAAGGTAAAACTTGCTGCCGTTGAATTTGTTGATTATGCAATTATTTGGTGGGATGAAATTATTCTAAGCAGGAGAAGAAACAAAGAGAGACCTGTTGGCAATTGGGAGGAGATGAAGACTATTATGAGAAAGAGATTCATTCCAACACATTACTATCGGGATTTGTATCAACTATTACAAAGTCTCACACAAGGATCCAAGACTGTGGAGGAATACCACAAAGAGATGGAAATTGCCATGATTCGAGCCAATGTGGAGGAGGACCGAGAAGCAACCATGGCACGATTTTTACAAGGTTTAAATCAAGAAATTGTAAATGTAGTGGAGTTGCAACATTATGTGGAGCTTGAAGACATGGTGCATATGTCCATGAAAGTTGAAAGACAACTCAAAAAGAAGAGATCAAACAAGCATAGGGGGGGGCAAAGTTCTCATTCGTCAACTTGGAAATCTAGCTGGAACAAAAAAATGATAATGTTGAATCAAAGAAAAAGCCCGATTTTTCAAAGAATAAAGATGCAAGCTCTTCATTGGTCAAAGGCAAAGAACCACTCCAACCTTCAAGAAATAGAGATATTAAATGCTTTAAGTGCTTGGGAAGGGGACATATCGTATCACAATGCCCAAACAAAAGAATTATTATTTTGAAAGAAAATGGTGACATCAAGACTGAAAGTGAGTCTGAAGATGATAGTGTCTTGCCCACATTATTGGAAAGTGAAGAAGATTATCCCGTTGAAGGTGAAGCCCTTGTCACTAGGCGTGCTCTAAATGTGTAAGTGAAAGAAGATCATGAAGAATAACGAGACAACATATTTTATACCCGTTGCCACTGCTAGTAGGAGCCCTAGAGCCCATTATGTGATGATTGACCAGGGGCATTTTGTATCATATTCTATCATTAATAAAGACATGTTTGGTTATTATACTTACTTTGTATTCTGTGTCGAATGACTAAGTATAATAATGCCCTTGTGTAGTAGGTTCTTATCTTCATTATATCGATTGGTTGAATCGATAGTGAGATAATGTAGAGAACACTACACTAAATTATTCCTAGTCAAGCATCAATTATTCAGGGACAATATTGATACATGGAGACTAGTATGTAGGTCAACTGATGACTTGAGCTCACAAGTCATGGATATGCGATATCAAGTTGACACATGGGTATACATTGGATAATGTGTACTAAATAACCCGCATGAGAAAGTTTCATAGATTGCCATATGAGTGTTATAAACTTTCTCATGTGACTATTGGTATGAATAGTCCTTAGACCTGAAGTCACTGCGGTTCCCTATATAAGGAGTTATGTACTTTGGTATCGTCAAACGTCACCCATAACAGGATGAACTATAAAGACGATCACTAGGTATGTAGTGAATTATGCGGAGGGATGTGAGTGATGTAGATGGGATCTATCCCTCCCATATGACGGGAGTGATATCTATGGGCCCCTTGATCGAGTAGGACTACTGAAACGCATGACTATGCTCAAATGAGTCAATATGAGATATTGAGCTCATTTGTTAGAGTGAGTCTACTCGGGGATTATGAAACACAAGATTGATTTAGGATGACACGGTCTATGTTTCATTGGTCAATCTAGATATCAAGGATAGAAGGAAAAGGTTATACACTATCATAGTCACGGAGGTTTAGTCGGATCTCGACTTTTCTTGTTACTTGGGTAGCAATGATGCATTGCTAGATGCCGCTCATTGCTTATGTATCTAAGGTGTTTAGGTGCATTGCCAACGTCACAAGAGCCTATTGGGTCACACACTAAGGACATGATGCTTCGGGAAATCTGAGTGGGAGCCCGAGTTGGGAACTCGGGAAGTCCGAGTGGGAGCCCGAGTTGGGAACTCGGGAAGTCCGAGCCCGAGTTGGGAACTCGGGAAGTCCGAGCCCGAGTGGGAACTCGGGAAGTCCGAGCCCGAGTGGGAACTCGGGAAGTCTGAGCCCGAGTTGGGAACTCGAGATGTCTGATCGGGAGCTCGAGCAGGGAGCTCGGCAGACTGGGTCAGCACTCGGCAGACTGGGTCGGCACTCGGCAGACTGGGTCGGAGCTCGGCAGACTGGATCGGGAGCTCGGCACTCGGGAGACTTGGTCGGGAGACCTAGTCGGAAGCTCGAGAGGCCCGGTCGGGATTACAAGGGAAATTCATTAAAATTTTTAATGAAGGGAAAAAGAAAAGATTCTTTTCTTGCATGAGAAAAGATAAAGATCCATATGAAAAGATGTGCTCTTTATTGGTATTAATGAAGGAAGCCAAAGAGACACAAACCTCTTCATATTCATGGGATGAGTATAAAAGAGGGCCTTGTGACTTTGGATGAGGTCTTCTTCTCCTTCTTCCCTTTTCTTCTTCCCTCCCTCATCATCCTCTTTTGGACAAAACCCTATTGTAGGGTTCTTGGTGTTCTACGAGCTACCTCAAGTTGCTAGCACAACTAAGGTAGTTCTCCCGAAGTTGAGAGATTGTGTCTGTGTGGATATGAATAGAGGCATGGACACTTGAATATGCAAGAGATCCGGTGCACCTTGGACGAGCGGGATAAGCAAAGGGCACGCTCCAAAGGTATACACTGTAGATAAATCTATTAGATAGATGGACATTGTACGAGTTTTCTTTCGCATGGATCGCTCGTGGGTTCTTGTTTCCGCTGCGTCTTTATGTTTTTGTGCCAGAAGAACCCAACAACCACATCAAAGACAAGGTATATATTATGATTATAGATGGGGGAAGTTATACTAATGTTGCTAGTACTATTTTGGTTGAGATATTATGCTTACCTACCACTAAGCATCCTAGACCTTATAAACTACAATGGTTGAATGATTGCGGGGATGTCAAGGTCAACAAGCAAGTGTTGGTTTCATTTTCCATTGGTAGATATCATGATGAGATACTTTGTGATGTAGTGCCAATGCATGCAAGTCATTTACTTTTAGGTAGACCATGGCAATTTGATAGGAAGGTCATACATGATGGGTTTAAAAATAAGTATTCTTTTATGATGCATGGTAAACATGTAACTCTTGTATCATTGACTCCTAAGCAAGTATATGAAGATTAATTGAGGATAAAAAATGAGAGTAAAAAAGAAAAGATTGTGAGAAACAAGAAAATGAGAAAAAAAAAGAATGGAAAAGAAAAAGAGTGTGAGAAAAGAAAAGGTGAGGATGAGATGCGTGGAAAAATGAATGAAAGGGGAAAAGAAATTCAAGAGCAAGAGAGTAAAAAAGGGAGCTTTTATGCAAAAGAAAGAGAGGTTAAGAGAGTGTTTTATGCTTCACAGCCAATGATAGTACTTTTGTACAAGGAGGCCGATTTTAACACTAACGATCATAACCCTACTTTGCCTAGTGTTGTTAAATCTCTTTTGCAGGAATTTGATGATGTATTTCCTGATGAGGTTCTTGATGAATTGCCACCACTTAGAGGAATAGAGCACCAAATTGATTTCATCCCTGGAGCCTCAATTCCTAATCGGCCAGCTTATAGGTGTAACCCTACTAAGATAAAAGAACTTCAAAGGCAAGTTGAAGAGTTGATGAAAAAAGGATATGTCTGAGAAAGTTTGAGCCCATGTGCTGTCCCCGTTTTGCTAGTACCAAAGAAGGATGGAACTTGGAGAATGTGCGTTGATTGTAGAGCTATCAACAAGATTACGGTAAAGTATCGTCATCCTATTCCTAGATTAGATGATATGCTAGATGAACTACATGGCTCTTGCATTTTCTCTAAAATTGATTTGAAGTCGGGCTATCATCAAATTCACATGCGTGAGGGAGACGAATGGAAAACTGCATTTAAGACTAGGTATGGTTTGTACGAATAGTTAGTAATGCCATTTGGGCTTACTAATGCACCTAGTACTTTCATGAGGTTAATGAACTATATTTTGCATGCTTTCATTGGAATTTTTGTCTTAGTTTATTTTGATGACATCTTGATTTATAGAAAAAATTTAGAGGAGCATCTACAACATTTACAAAATATTCTAATTGTTTTGCGAAATGAAAAGTTGTATGCTAACCTTCAAAAATGTTCTTTTTACACTAATCAGATTGAGTTTCTTGGTTATATTGTTAGTGCTAAGGGAATAGCAGTTGATGCGAAGAAGGTTAAGGCTATTCGCGAATAGCCAACAACAAAAACAATAACTGAGGTACGTAGCTTCCATGGTTTGACAAGTTTCTTCAGAAGGTTTGTTAAGAATTTTAGCATTCTAGCTGCACCCTTGACCGAAATTGTTAAACAGAATGTTGGATTTCATTGGGATAGTGAACAGGATTCAGCCTTCAACTCACTTAAGGAGAAATTAAGTTCTGTACCATTACTTGTGTTCTTTAATTAATCTCGAATTAATTAAAGAATTAATCATGGAATAATTAATGAAATTAATCTTGGATTAATTAAGGAATTATTCTATATAAAATTTTGGATGGAATAATTAAAGAAATTAATCTTGGATTAATTATGGAATTATTCTATATAAATTTTTGGAATCAATCCATATTTAATTGGAAAAATTTTCCAATTAAACATAACTAAACCTCTATATAAACCCCACCTCTCTCTCCCTCTAAAGAGCTAATCCTTCTTCTCCTTCATTGGTTTCTTCTTCTCTAACCCTTGCGGTGGCAAGAGGCAAGGAGGGCTTGGCTCTTTCTTGCGGTATCCGGCAGCAACAAGGCCTGGTAGAAGCCGACGGCGTGAGGAGAGGTGGAAGAGACAGCCGACGGCGATTCTTGGTGGAGTTGCAGCGCCGACGGTAAGGAGAGACTTCTTTCCCTAATCTTCTATCTCGGTTTTCTTCTTCTTCTCTTCCTCTCTATTGTGCGCGAGCTGGGAGCAGGAGGAAGAGGCTGTCGGTGGTACGAAAACAAGGGGTTTTCTCCTTGTTGGTGCCGGCGGTGGAGAAGAAAGGAGATAGAGATTTCGGTAGGGTTTTGGAAAGGAAGGAGAAGCCTATTTCTATTTCTTCTTGCACATTCTTCATCTTCCTAGTCATCTTCACCGAGACTCCTTTGTGGCAAGAAATCACCGGGCGTGGTGTGGCCGGCGGCGCAAGGAGGCGTGAAGAGGTGGCCGACGGGAGAAACCCTAAGAGCTAGGGTTTCGGTTGGCAAGTGGAAGAAGCTTGAAGAAGCGATTGATTCGTGGCCTTGGTGACTCCACGACTTGGGATCGTCGCCCACACGACGTCCAAGAGGGGAGGGTCATAAGATAGAAGAATGCGAGGTAAACGGCAAGGTATATTTCTCTCGGGCTCAGTTTTCTTCATACTTTGTTTTATTGTGCGATGTTTTATCTAGCTTGACTGGTAACCCCGAAAACTAACCGTTGGCTAGCTTTTAAAGCTAGGCCAGTCGACTGCCCCACACGACGTCCAAGAGGGGAGGGTCATAAGATAGAAGAATGTGAGGTAAACGGCAAGGTATATTTCTCCCGGGCTCAGTTTTCTTCATACTTTGTTTTATTGTGCCATTTTTATCTAGCTCGACTGGTAACCCCGAAAACTAACCGTTGGCTAGCTTTTAAAGCTAGGCCAGTCAACTGCCCCAGGGGCAGTCGACTGGTATCGGGCTGGATAGCTTTTGGAGTTGCCCATTACCCTATTTAATGGGTGACTTTTTGGCACGTCAAAGGTACAGTTCTTGAGGGTACCAAGGTGTTGTTCGTTCTAAAAGTCCTCAGTTCTTCCTCTCGCTTTCAATTCCATCTTGTAAAGAGGAAGAAGACAACCTTGTAAAGGGTTTCTCCACCTTGAAGGAGGCTTTTCATAGTGGAGGTGGTGTGCTCGTGTGAATCCTTGGATTAGTCACTTCTCTGAGGTGGATACCAAGTATATGAAGGTTTTTAGCATTGATCTTATTGTTTTCATTATATTTCTTTGTTTTGCTAACCATTCTTGTAGAGAAAATCGAAAATTGCTATTCACCCCCCCTCTAGCAAGGCGCCACGATCTAACACGGGTGAGCTGAGAGTCATCTTCATTGTGGTTGTGACCTCTGAATCTTCACACAGGGCCTCCTTCAGGGTCCTTTGCTCCTGGAACTGAATTGTTTCTTGTCAACACCCTTGCTCCTTGAGTCGAGAAAAAACACTGGCTCTTTAATTTCCTTGCTCCTCATGTCAAGGACACATAATATATAAGGAGAAAAGAAGAAAGGAACTTTAGACAATGAGTCAAAAAAGGTTTTTCTTTATATTCAGGGTAATTACATGTCTGGCGCATAAGGAAGAATGAAAAAGTTACTAAGAATAAAGGACAAAGGAATAGCGAAGCCCAGGTCTGGGAAGAGCCTTATATTTCTTGCTCTTCAGGCGAGAACTCATCCTAAACCTGGCCGACGTTTAAGGCACTCAGATCTGCGTCTGGTTCTGGCAGTTGGGCCTTCTTCAATTGGCTGATGGCACCATTGAAGCCCTATTTTAGGCGCTTCAATACTTGCCCGGCCAAAAGGTTGCCAAACTCGTCAGACTGCAGAAATTTGGCCTTGAACTCCGCCTTGGCCTTGGACTGTTGGGCTGCTTGGTCAATCTTTTACTTTTGTAGCTCAGCCTCAACCTCCTCTTGGCAGCTTTCAACTCTACCACCACCTAAGACAGGCGATCATGAGCCCCCAGTGTTTCCTAGAGTTTTTGAGAGGTGGACGAATCCTTGGCCTGGGCTCAAGTGATGTCCTCGTGGAGGTCGAAGGCGTAGGCGACCGCTAACTCTATGTCATATTCTTTGATACCTAGCTGACACTCCTATTCTTTATTCTAATCCTCCAGAGCCTTCTTTGAGGACTCCAGGAGCTGGACGCTGGCAGACAACTCCTTCGTCTGGGTTTGGAGTTGCTCTCACTCCTGGGATAGCTTCTGTAAGTCCTCAGAGAGTGCTTGGTTCTTCTCGGACAAAACACGCTCCTAGAGACGGTAACCATGTAGAGTCTCCTCAGAGACCAGCAAGGTGTCAAGACAGTGCTCGACCTTCACCCTTAGGTCCTTGCTGACCTCCAGCTGTAGGAGGCCTGCCTCACGGGCACGGCCAATCTCTGCCTTTGATTCTGCCACTCACTGGAGGAGGTCTTCAGTAACCCCTCGGGAGCACAATAGGCGTCTCATAGCCGCGCAGTTGGAGACAACCTGCAATGTGGAAGAAAAATAGTTAGAAGGGTGTAATAAAATAAAAGAAACTAGAGAAAGTTAAAGGAAATTATCGTCAGTAGACACTGGTGTAGCATGCCCAGATACCTGACTGACGTAGCCGACCTCAGGAGATGAGCAGGACGGGGGAGAATTTCCACTGCAACCACAGTCGACGGGCCAGGGATGTTTCTGGGATCGGGGGTATCTTCTCTGAGCTGGACGCCCCCCGCTGCTTGTGACTCTTGGAGGGAGTTGTCTTTATTTGAAGTGACTGGGAACCTTTGGCCGCTGTCTTCTTAGCCTCCGGGGTCTTCCAGCATGGGCAAGGCACAACGGGCAGCACCTCCTTGCCTCGCTGGGTAGCAGGAGTGTCGGCCAGGACGGCTGGGTTAGGAGTTGCCAAGTCCGTGGAGGTCTAAGAAGGACGGGAGGGCGTCATCAGAATGCTCTTGGACAAGGGCACCCTGTCTTCTTCATCAGTGGCTGGTGAAAGCTCCGAGGTCGAGAGTTTCCTCAACCACTTCAAGGGAGCTTGCTTATGGGTGAGCCGTTTTCGCCACTTCTTCTCGGGGGCCAGGGGTAGTTGCGGCTCGTCAGGGAGTGCAAGTGCGATCTCCCCATCTCCTGCGTGGACTGGGAAGGATGGAAAATTCCCCTCAGCTTGAGCAGGCCGCTCGGGCGCCCCTGGGCCTCGGGTGGGTCTTGGGCTCCCTGGTCTTCGAACCGGGGGCCACCTCTTCGAAGCCTTCAGCTAGGACGCCTATCGGGGCAGAAGGAACTGGGCCAGGAACTAGGGCCTACTCGTTGGATTGGTCCCACTTCAGGAGTCGGTTAATGGCTCGCGAAAGCATTATGTCGTCTGTAAAACAAAGACAGAAGGACATCAGTTAGAATTAACAAGGATATCTACCAAAAGGGAGAACTTATGGAGGCTGGGCTTGAGTCTGGTGATTTTTGGGCTGAGTTCAACCTTGTAGAGGAGCTCCTCGTAGTATACTAGCTGGAGGCTGTGGAACTCCATCCCGGCCAGGATACCCCTAGCCCTCTGGTATCCTTTGTCCTACTGGAAGTCCCCGAGGTCCGGAATGGGAGGAAGGCTCTCCTCCAATGGATAGGGCTGAAGGGATGCTGAGGGAGTCAAATAAAGAAAAAACGTTCTTTCCATCCCTTGTGGGAGGAAAGAAGACCCCCTAAGAACTTATGACCGGTGCGGGCTATAAAGCTAAACGCCCCTTGCGAGCCAACCAGAACGAAGAAAAGATGGAAAAATCGTGAGGTCAAAGGTATGTCGAAAGGTTTGAAGAGGACAAACACCCTGCCCATCTGGGCAAAGGCGTTTGGAGCCAATTGGTAAAGAGGGATGTCAAAATAGGTGGTAACAATCATGAAAAAAGGGGTAATAGGGAAATGGAGCCCTAATTCTACCTACCCAAGGAATAAGGTGAAGAAACCTAGAAGAGGTTCTATGAGTGATTGACCTAAGGCCAGAACTCTCACCTCCTAGTCCTCCGGGATACCATATCTCTTGCAGGCAGCCTGGTGGGACTCTAACTTAACCCTAGAGGAGATGGTATCATACCACTCCGGGTGATAGGTTGGTTCCTTTGAGGAATCATCGCCCTCGTCTCGGGTCTTCTTCTTCTTCTCTACTGGGCCCATGGGGGTGAAGGAAGGAGAAAAGAGAAGAAGATTTATGCTGGGAGTGAATGCAGCGGCCGGACTAGCAGAAGGTGAACGAGGAAGTCGAAAGCAGATAAGGAAAGAACGCGGAAGGGTGTCGTTGCACCCGCTTTTATAGGGAGAAGCCGCCCACTTGTGAGCAATGGGGAGGCAACACGTCAATGGTACTGTTTGGGCATCCCGAGGCACCACCATCCTTTACGGTCGTCGCTTCGTATGGCCCTGTGACGTGTATCAGTGGGAGATCGCCGTGCAGAGAATGACGGAGCATGTGACGAGGCTACATTTGTTAGACAACCTTGTCACCATTAAGAGATCCCATAAGTTTTTATAGGGCCATGGACAGCTGTCATGGCGTTGTCTCGAAACTCGTAGAGATGTTGGACAGATTCGAGGAGTTGTCTGGGTCCAGGGGTGCATGTTCTGATTCCTCGGGCCCGGCAGGCCGCCAATGAAGCACTAAAGATATATGGACCCACCATAACATAGCTTCTTCGTTACAACACTAGTCTAATCAGTCAACCACACTTCCTTCAATTAGACATGAAGGGAGGGACTTGTGATGGGGTTGAACACCTCATAACTGACACGTGGACTGAAGAAGCTATGGGGCATGATCTACCGAGGCTGGACGATTCTCTTTCCTTGACTCCCGAGACCCCCTTGGGAAGGTAGATTCCCGAGACCACCTCGGGTAGACATACTCTTGAGATTGCTCCAGGAGGACACATGCCCGAGATCACCTCGGGAGCTCAGGTCCCTGAGATCACCTCAGGAAGGCAAACGCCCGGGAGCCCCCCCCCCCCCCGGGGCAAAAGGCCAAAGGACCCCAAGATCACCTTGGGGCAACGGAGCCCAAGGATCACTCGACCTCAAGTAACCGTCCACATTCTTCGGATCTGTGGATAATCATCACTAATAATTACAGGATAATCATGACCCATAATATACGGCCATTAAAGCCTTAATCATCTCAATGGTTCGGATTTAATGGTTGCAAGGATTGTTACAAGGATTATCCAGTAACCGACAATTGAGGGGAGGTGGAGACGAACGTGGGGACACGTGTGACGGCCGCCTCAGGTATAAAAGGTACTCCAACCTCCCAGGTAAGGGGGTTACGCTCATTCGGACTCATACTATTTTTCTTATTTTCTTCCATCTAAGAAGACTCAGTCACTGACTTGAGCGTCGGAGTGGGCTCCGTCGGAGAATCTCCAGCGTGTTCCCCTTAACGCTCGTGTTAATCTCGCAGGGTGGGAGCTCTTCCTCTCTCGTCATCATCCTCATGGGTTGACCTCTGGTGACTGACAGTCGACGTCGATTCCTTCTGGAACAGTATGATATTGTCCACTTTGGGCCTAAACCCTCATGATTTTGCTCTTGGGTTGTAACGCCCGCCCTTCCCAGCCTTACGGTGTAGGCGGAAGGCGGCGTTACGCTAACATACATATAGGCATATGAATATCTTAATGCAGCGGAATAATTTAAAACTTCATACATATGCATTTAAACCTTGCAACTCATATTGACATATCTTAACTATCATTCTTAAACATGGTTACTTGGTAAACTTAGCATTGTCATATCATAAAAGAAATAAGACATAGCATGTGAGATATGACATTCTTTGTACATGTTTGCATTAAATATAACTTATCCTACCATCAAGCTTAAAGCCAACATATTATTCTAAACGAACACATCATGGAAATCAACATAAGTTGTTCTTTAGAAAGAAACCATCATAAAGTATAGCATGAAACTAGAGTTGACAATGCAAAACATAACAAGTTGTTCTTTAGGAAAACCATCATAAAGTATAGCATGAAACTAAAGATGACAATGCAAGACATAAGACATGTGATAATTATGAGTAATAGGATCCTTTTCTTTTTCTTTTGCCAAGTCACTGCCACACACACACACTTGCCCCTCCTATTGCTTCCCTTAGTTTAGTATCCTCTTGCTTGATCTGCTGTATAAGAAAATGAAACTTATAAACACATAGGCTTAGTAAGACTCTTTCCTACTCACTAAAATCATACGTCACATATAGTCAATGGAAAAACATAACATGGAGAGTGTAACATAAAACAAAATCATATCATGAGAAGGTATTCATAAAGCATTTAACATGAGGAGGCATATAGATGTACATGAAAACACATAATCATATAGAAGTGCTTAACATGAAAAGAAAGTGCATAGAGCTCATGCCATAAGAAGTACTTGACATAAAATATAAGCATATGACATACTTGACATGGAGAAGTTCTTGACATAACATCAGCATATGACATACTTGACATGAAGAAGTTCTTGACATAAATATAAGCATATGACATACTTGACATGAAGAAGTTCTTGACATAAACATAAGCATATGACATACTTGACATGACATAGATGCATAACATGAATGAATGCATGAGGTAAATGCACATAACATAAGGATGCTTATTTGAAAATCATATTTATAAATACTTAAACACAAATCATAACATCATGGGGGCCCCGGCTTGTACCACATACATACATTCATCATTTGCGCGCATCCCTAAGTAAATACGAGGTAGCTAGTCTCGACCTACTAGGGTACTAGGTTACCTTCAACCTAGGGACAACTTCGGTAGTCCAGAACCGAGGCTTTCATAAGGAGCCCATCACTGTTGGACAGCTTCGGTAGTCCCAGAACCGGGGACAGCTTCGGTAGTCCCACATCGAGGCTTTCATAAGGAGCCCATCCCTTGGACCTTACTTGGGTCCGGTACAAGCCCATCCATAAAGTAAAATAGCTTCACATGCTTCTTTTTACATCATTCATAGAACTTACATGACATATTTAAAGACATAACATGAATACATGAAGCATGGTATAAAGCATACTTAGCATTTCATCATTCATAGTTATTGCATAACATCATTATGCCTTAAAGGCATGAACATCATCTTCATTCATAAGGTATGTCATGCACACATCATTATGCCTTAGAGGCATGAACATCATTTTCATTCATCATCTTCATTCATAAGGCATGACATACATACATAATTATGCCTTAAGGCATAAGCATCATCTTAGTTCATAAAGCTTGCATGATCATGGTACATAAGGTAAGCATGCATAAATAAGTTTTTTTCATACATGGTACATATCACATAGCATACATGATCATGATATCTATCATAAAGCATGCATGGGTAGGATCCATATGAACATGATACATACTAAATAGGTTCATGACATTCAACATAATACATGCGTAGGTTTACATAACCATAATATACATATGTTCAAGGCATTTAACCTAATGCATGCATAATTCTACATAAATATGATGCTTACTTCACAACACATGTGTTCATGGTATATGGTTTAAAACATCCATAAATAAAACAAACTAAAACATGGCACATAATATAAGCATACAAGGTCATGATGTATAGCACATAAAGTTAGGGTTTAGGCATCATAAAATTCATACAACATGGTTGAACATATATCTACATCATAATAAGCCATAAATAAGTACACTTGAAACCTACTAACCCAAACCCTAGACTTGGTGCTTGACCAAAAGTTGTAGATTAAAGTCCCATTATTCTAGTAACATGTGAGGTACCATAAGTAAAGTAAAGCCCATATAATACATACAATGCCATAGGAAGCCATTAGAACACATGATTGAGACTAACCCTAATTCCTAGCCCTATAATTTGGTCTTGGCCGAAACCCTAGAGGGGTCTTTAATCCATGGAAAATTCATATAATTCACAATTAACATCCATTATATCATAGGGAATCATAATAAGCATGCTTGGAGGGTTAGATCTAATCCTAACCATGGAAAGGAAGAGGTGGCCAAAACTTCATGAGGGTCTTAGGGTGCTACAAAAATTCCACAACTCATAATTCATTCTTTATTTATCATGAGAAAGCATTAGGAAGCATAAGTTAGGTTTTAACATCATCCTAAACCCAAAAAGGGTGTTGGTCGAAAGTTGTAGGAACCCTAAGTCCATAGTTTTCTCAACATAGATCCCAAACAAAACTTAAATCATGATAGACAACATAAAAACTATTATACCACAGGTGAGGGAGTCTTACATCTTTTTATCTTGGTTATAAACCTTGAATAGAGAAAGAAAATAAAAACCTTCTTGACTTTAGAATACCCCTTGCCCTTGTAGCCTTGTAGAAGAACTTGGATCTTCAAGAGGGAGTCCTCTTGTGAAGTTTTCCAAGGGGCAATCTCCTTGGTGAATCTCGGCAAGGAGGAGGCAAGGAGGAGGAAGAAGAGAGGAGAGGAAGAGCCTTGGTGGAAGAAAAGTAACTTAAGCCTCTTCACTTCTCATCCATCCCTTTTATACTAAGTGAAGGGGCATGGTACCTCTTCATATGGTGCCTCTTCAACTTCCTTTAGCCTCAACTAAATTCTTCTCTCTTTCCCAATAGCACTCCCTTGCTAGGTGAATTAGTTAGTACATGCATGATGAGGCTCTAGGTCCAAGGTTCAATCCTTGGTGCATGCACTTTCTTTTTATCCCATTTGCTCTTGTTTTTGGCAAGGCCCACATAAGAGCCCACCAAGAGTCATACTAATATTCCTAATTGGAGCTCATTTCTATTTATGTTAAATTCTACCTAAGGTCCACTAATAGCCATGGTACTAGAAGAGCCCATGTAAGGCCCATTAGTACTTAGCTTTTTAATCTATATAAGAAATCATGCTAAGGTTCATGCTAGTATTCATATATTACTCAAGAATCCATATAGGCATGATCAATATTTTAAAGGAAAATATTGAGAGGATTCTATGAGCATTATATGGGTTCTACCCAAAAAGCCTCATACGAATGGAGATATCTTTCTTTTATAAGCCCATGATCTTTCCCATGTGTTTTCAATATCGGACTATGTTTGCAACCTTGCAACCCCAGCAATATGATTCAAGGATTTTAGTTTCACTTTTATGCTAGCAAACACTAAGGTTATGCTTGAATTCCTGTCCTTAATATTGACTCGTGTAGGTAGGTCATCTATGGTATCCGATGTGAACTTTTGATACTACACTTGCGTAGCTACCCTAATCGTTACCTACTTTAAGAAGAATCACAACTAGGGATCGCAACCAAAGGGGGCCATGTCACAAGATCCCATGACCCCTCATTGACTCTCTTCCTACCGTGTGACACATTAGGTTTGATTCATTAGACTTTATGATGGCCTAGGGTTCCTCACGGTTCGTCATGTTAGTGCAGTTTGCACTAACGGTCAAACTTGTATTTTGATGAATGACAAATAGGTTAAAGTTAGGTTTGTTGTTTTCTAACCTTGTTATCGAGTGTGTAGGATTAAAAGACTTAAGACCTGACATCAGGCTGAAGTCTAGGGTGGTTGAGTCCTGGAAGGAAGTTCAGTTGGATCCACGGGGCCTGACAATTGTTGAAGCCCAAGTTGATAGAGACTTGGCATGAAGTCCAACTAGATCCGTTGGACCTGATAGTTGGCTGAAAACCTCTTGGGCTAAGATGCTAAGTAAATCTACACAAAGAAAGTGAGGTAAGTCACTAGAGGTGCGAATTCTTGGAAGGACTTTAGGTGCAGTCCTACTTAGAACCATTTCGGAGCTTTAAGATGAGACATTGATTAGATCCTGATCTTGTAAAGACAGGGTCAATTTAATACTAAACTTGTTTAGTCCGCTTTTATACATGTGCTAACCTTATTTTGTAGGCAATATCTTGTTTTAGACTAACATATTTTATAGGGTTCAAATTGTAAAATTCAACCTCGGATATACTGTACCCGAGGCCCCTTGGGGGGGACCTAAGGCATCTTAGTTGGGACTGGAGGCTCCTTCAAGGAGCTGAAGGTACCTCCGTGAAGCAACCACTAAAGATAAGAATTCAGTAGTATGAGGCGCCTCACTTCATAACTAAGGTGCCTTTCAGAGGATAAGCATGACGATGTGGGCTTCAGATCCAGATAGGGTTTGTTGGATTTGAGATGCCTCACTCGCCTCAGATGCCCTTTAAAAGGAGGATGTTGCCGAGAGCTTTGGATAATCAACTTCTATTCTTCAACGCTTGAGCTCTTACGATAGTCCTGCTTCCTCGTCTTTTTGTTGCGACCCTGCTTTAACTTGACTACGTTCGACCATTGCCGGAAAACCAATGCCAACACATGAGCTAGATCAAGATTCCTCTAAAAGTGTTGGGTAATGAAAGCTTTTAAGTGTATTCATTTCATATACTTGTGCAAGGATAGTGTAGAGTCCTACACTAGTCCTATCTCTTATATTTGACTACTCTATCGGGGGTTTCAGATAGAAAGATTAATAGATTGCCCATCGGAAACGTCAAGGGGCCTAGGACTCGGAGTAGGAATCACCAAAGGCTCCAAACCTAGTAAAACCCTTGGTGTTCACATATTTTTTATCACTTTGTTTTCCGTTGCACTTGATTTTATAAATATGAAAAACATTTAGTTTTCAAAAAGACACGTGATTCACCCCTCCCACGTGCAATGATCCTACAAGTGGTATCAGAGCCAGGTTTTGTTTTGAATTAGTACAACCACCATAAGAGCTGGGGGTTTGAATTTGTTTTTCTACGATTTTTAGGTTTTAGTGCTCTATAGTTGGTATAAAATACCTTTTCTTAGATCGTCTTTCTCCGTTTGATTAGTTTTACTCGAAGTTGGTACAACACCACTAGAGTTGATTTTTTTTCTCTCTCCTACAACACTACTAAATCCAAGACTTAGTTTTGAGACATCTTCTCTTTTGGATTTTTTTATTTTGAGCTAGACTCAAATGTCCCAAGCTGAAGGCTACGACACTACCTGCCCCCAATGTTCAATGGGGAAGACTTTCCTTACTCGAAGAGGAAGATGGAGGTCTATCTGAAGATTGATATGAACTAGTGGTTTGCCATCCAGACTTGATATTCACCTTCAATGGATGAAGGAAGTAATCTTCCACTAAAACTAGACAAGTGGAACATGGAGAAGAAGAAAAAGACAAAATAGAATTCAAGGCCCAAAACACCCTTCAGTGTGGGTTAACGAAAGAGGAGTTGAACCGGATTGGTCTAATCGAAAGTGCGAAAGAATTCTGGAACAAGCTGATCGAGCTGCATGAAGGGACCAATGATGTCAAGGTAACCAAATGCGACCTACTATTAAATAAATTATTTAACATAAAAATACAGGATAGAGAGTCAGCAAGCCAACTACATGCCCAGATCAAGGACATTATGAATGGGATGCACCTAATCGGACATCAACCAGCAAACCGGTACGTAATAAGGTATGCCCTCAACGCGTTGCCTTGAAATTCATTGTGGACATCTATTTACAAATTCTTATAAGATTTCAAGGAACTTTTCTAAATTAAAACTAAATGAATTGTTTTGTGAATTAGAGTTACATGAGCATGTTACTGTTAGCCCTAGAGCCAATTATGAGATGATTGTCTAGGAAACATTTTGTATCGTATTCTATTTAATAAAGGCAAAGTTTAATTATTATATTTATTTCAGGATTTTGCCCAATGAATAAGTTTAAGAATGTACTTGAGTGTTAGGTTCTGATCTACATTATATCAATTAGTTGAATTAATTGTGAGATGATATAGAGAACACTACTCATAACTATTCCTAGTCAAGTATTAAAATTCAAGGACAATATTAATGCATTGAGACTAGCATGTAGGTCAATTAATGACTTGATCTCAGAAGTCATAAATATAAGATATCAAGTTGACGCATGAGTATACGTTAGAGAATGTATATTGAATTGACCCACCATAAAAAAGTTTAATAGATCATTATATTGTAGGATCGTTTCTGGTACGCTAGAGGGGGGGTGGTGAATAGCATTTCTTCGAACTCTTCTTCCTACGTTGTTAGTTGCGCAAGTGGAAATGGAATAAAACAATAAACTAACAACGAAAAGCAACGCTAACAAACCAGATTTACTTGGTATCCACTCCGGACGGGTGACTAATCCAAGAATCCGTCGGTGGATCACTCCCCAGATAACCTCCGGCTAGTCCTTGTCGCTCTTGTGGGTGGAGAAACCTCGCCACAGCACCTTGACACGATCTGGACTCAAAAGACTACTAACAAACCTTAACCAAGCTTGTTTCGTTAAGAGACTCAGCCCAAACCGAGTTCACTTTAAATAGAACTCGGGCTGAAAACCCTCGCTGGCAGGCGACTGCACCTAGGGCAGTCAACTGCCCCCACTCAGAATTCAACCGTTGACACCCCAACGTTTGAATTCTGCCAGCTCACTAGCCGCTGCCAGACGACTACTCCCAGGGCAGTCGACTGGTCTCCAGCCAGAATCCTTCTGTGAGTTTCATCAGTCTACTGCCCCTAGGCCAGTTGACTGGTCTACTCACCCGCCTAAGGTTACCCTTCCCGAGTACATTCCACTCCACACTCAAACCCTAGGATTTCTCGAGTACAATCACACAACACTCGTACCCTTATGACTCGATTGACTCCTCATCCGCAGCCTCGACTATTGCCTTCCCGCCCTCTTCATCATCGGCTCTCGTCCCTCGGATGCACCCAAGCCTCCAGCTTGCCTCCATGCCATCCTTCACGCATGCCTCAAAGTCCGCGCCCATCAGCTCATCGTCCTTGCTCTCCAAGGTCCCTCGGGTGCACACAAGCCTCTAGCTTGTCTCCATGCCACCCTTCACCGTACCGAGGCCGTCCAGTCAAGTCCATATATGTATCCTGTATAACCTACACACTCAACATACACATATAAGAACACAAGGGTAAACCTAACTTAAATCCTTTGCCCAAACATCAAAACACCTGGTCACTCTGGACCCAGATTGTCTCAACAATCTCCCCCTTTTTGATGTTGACAATATGTTTAAGTTAGGGAAAGCAAAATAGTAGTCAATAACAAAAACCATGCTAAAATAAACAAATAGACTTACATTGCCAAGACTCCATCTTGGACTTACACCGCCAATGCATATGCAATGCATACATGGATCCTATCCAAAGGCATCCCACACCTAACCCTCCAAGTTAGGACTTTTTCACACAAAATAAGCTTTTTAAAGCTTCTCCCAAGCTCCCCCTATATTGGACTTACAAAGGCTTTTTAAGAACCTCTCCAAGGTTCCCCTTACGCCAAGAATGGAGCAACCATGCTCTCCCTTAATCTCAGCTCCCCTAAACCTAGGGTTTCTAGCAAATGCATGTTTGGTTTTCCAACTTAAACCCAACACTTCTCCTCCTTTGCCTAACATCAAAAAGACCCCAATAATATCCCAATTATTGGTTCTTTTAATCCCCAATGAACCTAAACAACATGTACTAGACCCCCATACACTTGTTTCTCATCATTTGGACACCAAACTAGCTGCTGATACACAAATCAGCCCTGGCCAATCGACTGCCTCCCAGGGCAGTCGACTGATACTCTGAAATCAGTCTTTTCTGGCCAAATTCAGAATTGTGCCAAAAATTTCACAAATATTCAAAAATTCTCAAATTTTGTGGAGAACATTGTGGTACCTATACCTACTTGGGAAAAATACATTCACCCATGTATCTATCACCATTCCCAAGTTGGACACAAAATCCAAGAATTTCCTATGAAAATTAAGGCAAACAAGGAGGCATCCTCCCCCTTAACCTATGTCTTCTCCCAATTTTCAATTTACCACGGTTAAGTTCTCCCCAACTTACACCATAAACTCAAGTTAAGTTCTACCCAACCTAACTTCCAAGTTCTTCCCCCTTTGACACTATCAAAGAATTGCCCCCAAGCAACCTTTCTCTTAGTGCCAAAAAGAACTCAACAAATACCTTAAACACTCTAAAGATTTGCAAGCACACTTGCAAGAATATACCCTATCCTAGAAGATAATGTGTCCATGAAGAGTTTCAAATGTGCTTGACTTTTGGTATCAATTCTAATTTCCTTAAATATTGGCATTTTGTATCACCTTTGAACTCTATTTATGATTCCTAGTGTTTGTCAATTTTAACCATTATCAATTCACACAACGAATTGTCCTCAATTCTCCCCTTTTCCATATCCTTTCATTTATTAAGAATTTATCAATCAATATCATTCATTGAATCTTAAGCATTCATTAGTTCTCCTTGAATTTCATGATATCCATATAATCTCATTTCATATAATCACCATTAAACCATGAGGCAAACCTTAGTTCAAAGGGTATAATCAGGGTCTTGACTTTAAGGTCACATCCGTTTATCCAATATGTCATTTTTCTCTACCAGTCGACTGCCCTTGAGGCAGTTGACTGCTAAAATGAATAGAAAGGTTTCTGGGCTGAAATCAATCGAATCAGTCAACTGCCCCCCAGGGAAGTCGAATCAGTCAACTGCCCCTAGGGCAGGGGAGCAGTCGACTGATACCTGAATTTCAGGTTTTCAGCCCAATTTCAGGTTTTCAGCCCAATTTCAGAATGCCTAGTTAATTCCACAAATCTCCAAAAAATTTAAAATTTCATGGGGAGATTTGTGGATCCTATATCTACTTGGGAAAAATAAGTTTCCAAATAAATGTACTCCAAATCCCAAGATTGGCACGAAACTCAAATTTCTCCTAAAGTGTATCATTTAACCTTCTCCAAAAGTTATAATTTTGGTTTCACTTTGATGCCTCTTCCCATACTCAATCACATTACATTCCTAACACCAAGTTATATGACAGTTACACTTTAAAACCAATTTCTCTCAATTATAATCATATTTTCCTCTTTTTCACCTTAAATTCCCTTTTAATGTGCCGAAACCTAGGATTATGACTTACCCAAGTTTTCCAACTCTTTTTGGCACATTTCACCTAATTTCCTAGGAGAAAACCTCTTGAGATCCATTTACCATGGACCCCAAAGACTTCTAGAGCTCCCCCTTGAGCTCTTAGCCCTAGTCACCTCCCTAGGTGACTCAACCCACACTAGACCACACCGGTGTGCCACCGATGATTCTTGGCCTATAAAGTTGACCTTCTTAACCTTGGACACCTTGTTCTTGGTTAAGTTATCTTCTTTCCCTTTGGATGGCACCCCCTTGCCATCCATGGATTTCTCCTTCTTGCCATGATCATATGCCTTCCCAACATATTTCTTTTTGTTGGCCTTGGAGACTCTAGACTGGTAACCCAAATCCGATCTATCATAGTTGGGTTTTAAGCTACCCAACACCATATCCAAACCCTTTGATCCAACCTTGAATCTTTCTAGGGTCTTTTCTAATGTATCAAGCCTTGCCCTCATGGCTTGATTTTTCCTTTCTAAACCTTTAACCTTGGACTCCATATGTCCACTTTGGACATTCCTCGACCTACCCTCCTTTCTAGGCACATTCCTTCCCTTCTTGAGCTTAGTGCATTGATCCTTAGGTACAAAGGTCCTAGATTTACTATGATGCATACTTTTCCTAGGGTTTTGATCTACCTTGTTATCCCTAGTCCTATTATTATATCTAAATCCAAAATTGTGCACAAGTAAACAATTTTCATTAATCCTAGCGTGCATGGATGAATGATTAACATTATATTTAGTATGCAAGGAGGAACTTGAAATTGAATTACATTTTAACCTAGGGTTAGGAATTACCTCCCTTACCCTTGAAGTTCCCCCTTGTTGTGAGCTTTGTTTCCTCCTTTCTTCTTTCTCTCATCTCCTCAAGTGTCCCATTTTCTTGAGCTCTTTCTTCCTTGGACACCTGGTGTGGTAGTGCCCTAGCTCACCACACGTGAAGCATCGAATCCTCCTCTTCTTCTCTTGGGATTCTCCATTCCTACACTTCATGTTAGCATTTAATTGAATTGAGATGGGTTTAGAGTGTACCTCCTTTTTACCTTTTGGGCACTTGTCCTTGTAGTGCCCCTTTTCGTTGCAACCAAAGTATGTGATGTGCTCTTTCGATTTAGCATTGGTGGAGGTGGAAGCTTCTACTTCAACCTTGGATGAAGTGGATGGTTCCTCTTGTTCTGGCATGGATGAGGGTCTCTCCTCCCCCTCAATCCTTGAACTTGACACCTCCTCTTCTTCTCTTGATGAGGTGGAAGATTCATCACTCAATTTTCCTCCTTCACTTGATGAAATTGACACTTCCTCGGGCTTTTCAACTAATTGACCTTGTGTAGGATTTTTATGGATTTCTTCTACCTTTTTCCATAGATTGTGTGCATTCTCATATACCCCTACACAATTTAACACGTTAGTAGGCAAAATATTTATCAAAATACTAGTTACCTTCTCATTGGCCTTGGATAGATTTTGTTGTTCTTGATTTCAATATCTAGGCCTAAGCTTCTTCCCATGCTTATCCTTTGGAATCTCGAAGGGCTCTTCTAGCGCAATCCGAAGGTCCCACTCCATTCCGAACCATGTCTCTATCCTTGATTTCCAATACCCGAAATCTTCATGGTCGTAGGGCGGTGGAGTGTAGATGTCATCCCCGAGTCTGTCTTCCATCGTTCATCTTCTCTAGCGTGTGCTCCCTCGGCGGTTATTCCGATCAAGAGCGGTCCTCGCTCTGATACCAATTGTAGGATCATTTCCGGTACGCTAGAGGGGGGGTGAATAGCGTTTTTCGAACTCTTCTTCCTACGTTGTTAGTTGCGCAAGCGGAAATACAATAAAATAATAAACTAACAATGAAAAGCAACGCTAACAAACCAGATTTACTTGGTATCCACCCCGGATGGGTGACTAATCCAAGAATCCGTCGGTGGATCATCCCCGGATAACCTTCGGCTAGTCCTTGTCGCTCCTTGTGGGTGGAGAAACCTCGCCACAGCACCTTGACACTATCTGGACTCAAGAGACTACTAACAAGCCTTAACTAAGCTTGTTTCGTCAAGAGACTCAGCCCAAACCGAGTTCACTTTAAATAGAACTCGGGTTGAAAACCCTCGCTGGCAGTCGACTGCTCCCAGGACAGTCGACTGCCCGCACTCAGAATTCGAACGTTGACATCCCAACGTTCGAATTCTGCCAGCTCACCAGCCGCTACCAGTCGACTGCTCCCAGAGCAGTAGGCTGGTCCCCAGCCAGAACCCTTCTGTGAATTTCATCAGTCGACTGGCCTGGACTGGTCTACTCACCCACCTAAGGTTACCCTTCCCGAGTGCATTCCACTCCGCACTCGAACCCTAGGATTTTTCGAGTAAATCACACAGCACTCGTACCCTCACGACTCGACTGACTCCTCATCCGCAGTCTCGACTATTGCCTTCGCGCCCTCTTCATCTTCGGCTCCCATCCCAGGATGCATGCAAGCCTCCAGCTTGCCTCCATGCCATCCTTCACGCATGCCTCGAAGTCCATGCCCATCAGCTCATCATCCCTGCTCTCCAAGGTCCCTCGGGTGCACACAAGCCTCCAACTTGTCTCCATGTCACCCCTTCACCGTACCGAGGCCATTCAGTCAAGTCCATATGTGTAACCTGTACAACCTGCACACTCAACATACATATATAAGAACACAAGGGTAAACCTAACTTATACCCTTTGCCCAAACATCAAAACACCTGGTCACTCTGGACCCAGATTGCCTGAACATATATGAGTGTCAAAAACTTTCTCAAGTGACTATTACCATGAATAGTCCTTAGACCAGAAGTCATTATGGTTCCCTTACATAAGGAATTGTGTACTTTGATATCATCAAATGTCACCCGTAATAGGGTGGACTATAAAGACGATCACCAGATATGCAATAAATTATGCGGACGGATGTGAGTGGTGTAAATGAGATCTATCCCTCTCATATGATAGGAGTGATATCCGTGGATTTCTTGATCGAGTAGAACTACTAAAATGTATGACTATGCTCAAATGAGTCAATATGAGATATTGAGTTTATTTGGTTGAGTGAGGCTACTTGAGGACCAAGAAACACAAAGATTGATTTAGAAGATGACACGATCTATGCCTTGTTGATCAATCTAGATATCAAGGAGAGAAGGACAAAGTTATACATTATAATAGACACCGAAAGGTTATGTTGGATCTCGACATTCTCGCCACTTGGGTAGTAATGGTGCATTATTAGATACCGCTCATTATTTATGTATCTAAAGTGGTTTAAATTCATTGCCAATCATACGAGAACCTATTGGGCCACACATAAAGGACACAATATCTCGGAGATAAGTTACTTTTGGTTTGACTAAAATGTGATCCGAAATTGAATTATTTGAGTTATACTCAAGTAAATCTAATTGGATTGAGGGATTGAATCTAATCTGAGTAAAATTCATTTAGATTAGACTCACCCACTAATTATGGATAATATTTATTTAAAAGTTTAACGAAATATTATTGGAGAGGAAGACTAAGGGGCATTCTATTCATTAGATGAGTAGAATATTAAGAGTCTTAAGGGATAACAAGAGGCTTGGCATTCATTGGGTTTTATTAGCAGTAAGATGAAGGAAGCTCAAGGGGCAAAGACCCTTAGTATTCATTGGATGAGTATAAAACCCCTCCTTGTCAAAGACTAAGGATTGGATCCCTCTTCTTCCTCTTTCTTCCTCCTTAGTCGAAACTCCCTAGTCGAGGTTTTTTGTGCTTTATGAATCATCCCAAGTTGCTAGCACAACTAAGGTGGTTCTTTTCCGAGGCATATATTGTGTTTGTGTGGATACTACTAGAGGCACAGACATTTTGAACGTTCAAGAGATCTGACGAACCAAAGGAGTAGTCGGATAATCGAAGGGCACAATACAAAGGTATAATCTATTAGATAAATCAAATTTCATAATAATTTTTTCACATGTATCGCTCAAGGGATATTATTTTTTGCTGCGTATATTATTGTTTTTTCCATAGAGATCCCTATAGAACAGACTAACGCCAAACTGGTCAGGCCTTATTTGTAGGTCCTTCAAAAGAACCTAAGTCAAGGAGCAAAACCAAGAGCAAATTTAGAAGATGAAAAATACCTAGTGAAACTGGTAAAAAAAATGTTCACCAGGAAGAAAAAGAAATTCACAATGAAGGGTTTTCAAAAGGTAATAAAACCTTCCACTAGTGACTCCAAGAGCAACATGATCTGCTTTGGTTGCAATGAAAAGGGGCATTTCAAGCACGAATGCCCAAACAAGAAAGAGAAACAACCCAAGAAGATTAAGACAAAGAAGAAAAAGGCGTTTCAAGCAACTTGGGATGAGACCTCCTTGGATGAATCGGATAATGAATCTTCGAAACAATCTAGCTACCTCACAATAATGGCGACTGGACCCAAGTCAGAATATGATCAAGTCGAAGAATCCAAATACGAGTCGAGCCACAAGTCTGCACTCATCTCCGACTGCTTGACTGAGGTACAAGATTTACTTAATGCAAAAATTTTTAAGATTATTACATGCTTAAATAGAAAATTATGTGCATCTGAAACTAGGATAGATCAACTCCTTGAGGAAAATCAAGACCTTAAGGAGCAAATCATTACATGCAATTCATTTGAACAAACTCAACTTGAAAAATCTGTTCAAGTTGAAAAACTTGAAAAAAGAAAACTCCACCTTAAAATGTAAAGTTCAAAACCTTAAAGATTTATTAGAAACTTTCACAACAAGATCTAAGAACCTTGACCTAATTCTTGAATCTCAAAAAGGAGTATATAATAAATCTAGAATCAGATAAAAATCAAAATCAACTAACAGATCTTTTATCTCCTTTACCCACCCACGAAAGAACCAAAAGAAACCGTGGGTCCCAAAAACTTAACTAACAAAGCAACTAGGGAAAAATCAATACTATGTTTCAAAAAGGACATTCACTACATCAACCCAAAACACCCAACATATGACATATGATTCAGGAGGAGGCTTCTGTAGGATCGAGATTGAGCGATAGAGGGGGGGGGGGGGTGAATATCGCTTAACAAAACTTTGGATTTTAAAACTTAACGATGATAGGAAGCATCAGAGTTAGAGAGAGATAGGAAGCAGCGGAAAATAAAACAAAGCATTATCGCTAACTCAGGTTGATTTTACTTACTTCGGAGTCTTAACCGACTCCTACTGCAAGGGTCATGATCCTTGATCATTTACTTTGGACAATACTAATAATCGCAAGAATATTACAAATTACAGAACTAAAGTGTGCAACAAATGAAAAACAATTATACTGACTCCTGAAATGAAAGGAAGATTTTCGCTCGGAGAGTCGGACAACATTTCAACGTTTATCAGAACTTCGGTCGCACAGCACACAGAAGAAAAAATTGGTTGTAGTCTCAGAATTGTTGTATTGAACTGTTGCACTCGACCCCTTACTCAGGCGCCTGAATGATCTTTCAGGCGCCCTCATTGTAGCGTACTAGACAGAAACGCTATCCGCTGTTCGGTCAAACTTTGTCCTGGCCAAGCACCAGAGGTCCTTTCAGGTGCCTGAGTGTCAACATGGATTCTTCACTCATCAATCACCATATAAGCCAGACCGTTGCGCTAGCTCAGCCGCCCCGCTGCCAGCTCTTAGGCGCCTGAGTCCCATTTAGGCACCCCAATCAATTGCTTTCTCTTTTTAGCTGCAACAAGGGTTAGTTCCAAACATCCAATAATAAAATATAGAATTAAAACATGTATGAATTATAGCTAGTGCTATCATGGTCCTGACTTTCAGGTTTCACTCGAAACCCTAGGTCGGATCGACGCCTACTGTTCCCTCACCGGGGAACACGTTCTCACCTACTCCTCTCAGGAATATTTACCTGTTGCCTCCCGGAACCTTCGGTTGGACTTTTGCTCAGCCTCCGAGAACCCAGAACTTGACGATGTTCAATCTCGACCCGTCTCGACTCCTATCCGCGATCCCCGCTCTGTAAAGTCTTCTGCTCGATCCCCCCTGGACCAAGTCTTTGTGCTCGACTTCACTCACCAAGTCTTCGTTGCCCGATCCCCGACCAGGACTTCGTGCTTAACCCTGTAGGTCAAGACTTCTTACTTAGCTTACCTAGGGCTTTCCTGCAATCTCAACAATTTCATCAACACCATACCAGCTTAACTTAAACCCTTTGCCACTTATCAAAAGAAGGTTCAATCTGGTGTTTCTGGCACCAACAGCTTCAAACTAGTTGGCACCTCAAAACTAACCTTACCTGTAAGGGTACTTAGGAATAGTTAAATCAAGACTAAGTCCTAACTTGAAAAGATTAAGAACTAGTACTACGTTCACTAGGTACAACCAAATGGGAAAGTTTTGTCTAAGCGCATGGTAACTTCTAATGATGTCTAAGTGACTCACCATGGCTTGGGAGCTTATCCAAGAAAGCTCACTTGGAGAACCCAAAGCTATAATTAAGCTAACTCAATTTAAGATGACTCCTAACAATTTAACTTAAACTCAACTCACAAAATTATAGATTTATCTTAGTTGATAACTTTAGACCAGGTGAGATGATTAAAGACAACTATATTTAACTCTTTTGTATGAATCCTTAATTCAATTTTAATCTTAATTAAAATTTTATCTTAATTCAATTTAAATATAATTAAAATTTTGCCATAATTCAATTTTAATCTAATTAAAATTTTATCCTAATTCAGATTTAACTAAATTCAAATTCTATCTTAATTCAATTTTAACCTAATTAAAATTTATCCTAATTCATGTTGAAGCTAATTCAAATCCTACCTTAATTCAATTTAAACATAATTAAAATTCTATCCTTAATTCAATTTTAACCTAATTAAAATTTTACCTTAATTAAATGTTTAAAACATTAATTATTTTTAATGATTTAACGTTAGTGTTTTTTTACCTTTAATTAAGGTAAATTTTTACCTTAATTTTAAAACAATTTTATCCTTTAATTTTAAAAATTTTAAAAACACTACTTTAATTAATTAAAACAATTTTACCTTAAATAATTAAGGTAAAATTGTTTAAAATTATTTTATAGTTAGTTAGTGTTTTAAAGTTAGTTACTTTATAATTTTAAAGTATTTTAATAACGTTACTAACTTTAATTAATTATTTTTTTAAACTTGAACGTTAATTAATTTTTAATTTTATGTTTTAAACTTTAATGAATTTTTACTTTTAAAACATTAACTTTAATTAATTTTTAAAATTTAAACTTTTATTAATTCTTAATTTTAAACTTAAATGTTAATTAATTTTAAACGTTAAAGCTTAATTAGTTTTTAATTTTAAAACTTAAACTATAAAACTTTAATTTTAATCTTAAATTCCTATTTTAATTAATTTTTAAATTTAAACTATAATTAATTTTGAATTTAAGCTTAAAATTAGTTTCAAAAATTTTCTTAACCTTAACCTTAAACTTTAACTTTAATTATATTTTTTTAAAACTTAAAATTAGTTTCATAATTTTACTTATCTTTAAACTTTAACATTAATTATTTTTTAAAATAAACATAACTTAAACCTTAATTAATTTCAAAATTTTACTTAAAAATTAAACCTTAACATTAATTAATTTTTTAATTTCAAAAATTTACTTTAAACTTTAATTTCAATTAAGTTTACATAATCAAAAATTTTAATTAATTTTACTCAATTTACATTAACTTTAAACCTTAACTTTATCAAGCACAAACTTAATTAATTCTACATTAATTAAAAATTTCCATTTAATTGAAATGTTAACCTTATCAAATTTTACCTTAAATTTTTTTTACCTTAATTAATTAAAAAAACAAACTAAGGCATCTTGGCTAAGCCAAGGCGCCTCTCACGTAAAGCGACAAAAATCTTGCCTAAATGACCGACGGTGCCTCAGAATCAAACTGAGGCACCTCACTCGACAACTGAGACACGTTACTTAAAATTTGAGGCACCTCAGATCGGAGAAATCCTTGAACTTCATAGAATCCTCTTCCTTTCTCTGCCAAAACCCTTTCTTCCTCTGCCATTGTCGACGAAGGTGATGGAGACAAAGGAATTGAACAAGTTGCCCAACAAGCTAACGATACGGATCATGCACAACTCATTCTTGAAGATGTTGATGATCCATTATGCATCAAAGGAGGCCCAATTACAAGGGCTAAGGCTAAAAAGATGAAAGAAGCACTTAATGTGCTAATTGAAGATGTGAAGGCCAAAGCTACCATTGAAGAAGGTTTGACCAAGAGCAAGTCATATGACTTAGTCAACCTAATTCAAGCCTTAGATGAGCTTAACTAGTCTCCTTAGTCTCTTCTCTATGTAAGAAGGATATGTTAATTTTGTGGGTTCAATTTAGGCTCAATTTCTAGCTTTATTTGGGTTGTAATGGTGCCAAGAGCTCAATAGGCCTATGTAGTCTATATAAGCCTCTACTAAATTGGCTTCCTTTTGGCCTTTTAGGGTTTTTAGGTCACCCTATAGCTATAAATATAGGGGGTGACGGCCACAACATGGAAGTTTTGGCTTATTCAATCTACTACATGGTGAGACTCTCACTTGTTGGTTCTTCATTGAACTAGAACTTAAGAAGGCATCCCCTTGTGGCATTCAAGACTTATCAACCTCCATCCCAACGTTGTGGCGTCTATCTTCTTCTTCTTCTATACCAAGGTTCGTGCTTCCTTAAGCATTGGGTCGAGGTTTCATTCTTTCATTCTCCATCTTTGACTATTTTTCTCTCTTTTCTTCCATTTGTTGTGTGTTCTTGAGACTTCTTCTCATTGGGTTCGCATCATTTGGTATCAGAGCCTTAGTTTTTCTAAATCGATTTGGTTATCCTTTTCTTTGTGTTCTTGAGTTTCTATCTTATTTTTGTTTCTTTTCTTTTGCTTAGCAAGCCTTACGTGCTTTGTTGCTCAAAAAAAAAGAGGAAAAAAAATTCGGCCAAAAAAAAAAGAGAAAGAAAAAAAAAGAAGCAAAGAAAGGAAGGAAGAAAAAAAAGAAATGAAAAGCTAAAACAAAAAAAAAAGAAGCAAAAGAGGCTGAAAAAAAAAGAAAAAAAAGGAAGTAGAGACTGTTTGCAAATTTATTTTCTCATTTCCTATAAAGTATTCTCATTTCATTTCAAGTTAGCCTAGATTAAGTTTTGACAACTTTTATTTCAGCTCTTATTTAATGTATTCTCATTTCATTTCAAGTTAGCCTAGATTAAGTTCTGGCAACTTTCATTTCAGCTCTTATTTCAAGTATTCTCATTTCATTTCAAGTTAGCCTAGATTAAATTCTGGCAGCCTAGATTAAGTTCTGGCAACTTTCCTTTCAGCTCTTATTTCAAGTACTTTCATTTTCCTTTAGGTTGCCTAGATTCAATTCTGGCAGCCTAGATTAAGTTCTGGCAACTTTCCTTTCAGCTCTTTAATTCACGTTTTACTATCTTTCATTTCCGCATTACCCTCAATTTTGGCCTAGATTCAATTCTGGCAAATTTCCTTTCAGCATTTACTTCAAGTTTTCAATTCTACAATTTGCTCTTTTTATCTTTAATTCCTATCTTTTATACTAACACCCTTGGGAATTTTGATAATCCACGAACGCTTACAAGGTATTTGCCTCAATTCTCAGTTCAAGTTCTTTAAAGAGCTAACATTCGTGAGTTAGAGTGTTTGAGTGAAACAAGTTGTTCAATGGCGACAAGTGGAGAAGAAGCAAGACCTAGAGAACCCCTTGATCAACGTGCTTTGAGACAACACTTGGAACACATGAAAATCCGTTTTAGTCAGATTATGGACAGATTAGGAAACAAGATGTTGTAATTGCAGGATTGCAACATAGCCAAGTTGGTAGAGTTCCTTCACGAAGTGCTAGACAATATAACCTTGGTGACCATGATGATGATGATGATGGTGTATCTGAGGACATTGATGATAGAGCATCAAGTGGCAGATTGGATCATGCTCGAGTAGGTGGTAGAAGAGGAAGGATGAATGATCATGTGGATAGAAACTTGGGAAATATCAAGATGAAGATTCCTTCATTTCAAGGCAAAAGTGATCCTCCTAAAGCCTATTTGGAGTGGGAAACGAAAGTGGAGTTAGTATTTGATTGTCACAACTATTCTGAAGAGAAGAAGGTAAAACTCGCTGCTGTTGAATTTGTTGATTATGCAATTATTTGGTGGGATCAAATTATTCTAAGTAGGAGAAGAAACAAAGAGAGACCCGTTGGCAGTTGGGAGGAAATGAAGACTATTATGAGAAAGAGATTCATTCCAACACATTACTATCGGGATTTGTATCAACGGTTACAAAATCTCACACAAGGATCCAAGACTGTGGAGGAATACCACAAAGAGATGGAAATCGCAATGATTCAAACAAATGTGGAGGAGGACCGAGAAGCGACCATGGCACGATTTTTACAAGGATTAAATCAAGAATTGCAAATGTAGTGGAGTTGCAACATTAAGTGGAGCTTGAAGACATGGTGCATATGTCCAAGAAGGTTGAAAGACAACTCAAAAAGAAGGGATCAATCAAGCATGGGGGGTAATATTCTAATCCGTCAACATGGAAATCTAGTTGGAAAAAAGAGATGATAAAGTTGAATCAAAGAAAAAGCCCGATTTTTCAAAGAATAAAGATGCTAGCTCCATTGGTCAAAGGCAAAGAACCCCTCCAACCTTCAAGAAATAGAGATATTAAATGCTTTAAGTGCTTAGGAAGGGGACATATCGCATCACAATGCCCAAACAAAAGAATTATGATTTTGAAAGAAAATGTTAGCATCGAGACGGAAAGTGAGTCCGAAGATGATAGTGTCTTGCCCACATTATTGGAAAGTGAAGAAGAGTATCCGGTTGAAGGTGAAGTCCTTGTCACTAGGCGTGCTTTAAATGTGCAAGTGAAAGAAGATAACGAAGAACAACGAGACAACATATTTCATACCCGTTGCCACATCAAAGACAAGGTTTGTAGTATGATTATAGATGGGGGAAGTTGCACTAATGTAGCTAGTACTATTTTGGTTGAGAAATTATGCTTGCCTACCACTAAGCATCCTAGACCTTATAAACTACAATGGTTGAATGATTGCGGGGAAGTCAAGGTCAACAAGCAAGTGTTGGTTTCATTTTCCATTGGTAGATATCATGATGAGATACTTTGTGATGTAGTGCCGATGCATGCAAGTCATTTACTTTTAGGTAGACCATGGCAATTTGATAGGAAGGTCATGCATGATGGGTTTAAAAATAAGTATTCTTTTATGATGCATGGTAAACATGTAACTCTTGTACCATTGACTCCTAAGCAAGTATATGAAGATCAATTGAGGATCAAAAATGAGAGTGAAAAAAGAAAAGAGTGTGAGAAAAAAGAGAGTGAGAAAAAGAAAAAGAGTGGAAAAGAAATTCAAGAGCAAGAGTGTAAAAAAGGGAGCTTTTATGCAAAAGAAAAAGAGGTTAATAGAGCGTTTTATGCTTCACAGCCGATGATTGTACTTTTGTACAAGGAGGCCGATTTGAACACTAACGATCTTAACCCTACTTTGGCTAGTGTTGTTAAATCTCTTTTGCAGGAATTTAATGATGTGTTTCCTGATGAGGTTCCTGATGGATTGCCACCACTTAGAGGAATAGAGCACCAAATTGATTTCATCCCTGGAGCCACAATTCCTAATCGGCCAGCCTTTAGGTGTAACCCTGCTGAGATAAAAGAACTTCAAAGGCAAGTTGAGGAGTTGATGAAAAAAGGGTACGTCCGAGAAAGCTTGAGTCCATCTGCTGCCCCCGTTTTGCTAGTACCTAAAATGATGGAACTTGGAGAATGTGTGTTGATTGTAGAGCTATCAACAAGATTACGGTAAAGTATCGTCATCCTATTCCTAGATTAGATGATATGCTAGATGAACTACATGGCTCTTGCATTTTCTCTAAAATTGATTTGAAGTCGGGCTATCATCAAATTCGCATGCGTGAGGTGACGAATGGAAAACTGCATTTAAGACTAGGTATGGTTTGTACGAATGGTTAGTGTTGGATCGAGAAAACTGATAGAGGGGGGGGTGAATATCGGAAGTCGTTCGGATTTTCGTAAAGAGCACGTACGCAGCGGAAAAATAAAAACAATCACAGCACAAAGACACAGTCGATTTACTTGGTTCGGAGCCTGTGTCGACTCCTACTCCAAGGCCCACGGTCGTTGACCGTTTACTTTGGACAATTCTATATACGCGCAAAACAGTTTACAATAATTTATTACAAATAAGTGCACTAACAATAATAATAAAAAATTCGATCTTCGTTACCGACGTCCGGAGTGGATTTACTCTTTCGGGGCAGCGGGACGTCGTCGGCTCGAGTTGGAGTGTTTCCGGAGCAAGGCACGAGTGTAGAAGATCTTTGGGGCGTTGAGAGAACTGATACTTGGAAGCCTTGGTCGAGGGCCCTTTATATAGGGCCTGGGGGTGCCCGGGATGTCGGGGGCGCCCCCCACGTGGCCTTTGATCCGCAGAGCTCTCGGTCAGCGTCTATCCCCTGGATCCACTTTGACCGGGGCGCCCGGAGCGCTCGGGGCGCCCGGAGCGCTCGGGGCGCCCGGAGCGCTCGGGGCGCCCGGAGCGCTCGGGACGCCCGGGTTGACCGGATCAAACTCTATCCTTTGGCTTCTCTTAGCTTCTGGATCGATGCATGCGCATGGGGGCGCCCGGGAGCACGGGGGCGCCCGGGAGCAGCGGGGGCGCCCCGAATATGAACTGTCGAAGCTACTTTGCATTTGTTGTGTTTGGTGTTCACCTTGGGGGCGCCCGGGACACTCCGGGCGCCCTGGTCAGCTATTGCCTCATTCCTTTGAGGCTCTCTGAGCTGCAGACACACGTTCCTTCGGTCCTGCATCCAGGGTTAGTCCAAAACACAATAAAGCAATTAAAATATTTATTTATACAGCCTTAGCTGTCTTGGTTCTGACTTTGGACTCCAAAATGAAGCCCTAGGTCGAACCGACGCCTACTGTTCCCTCGACGGGGAACGCGTCCTCACCTACTCCTCTCGGGAGAATTTACGTGATGCCAACCGTTCCTTTGGTTGGACTTTTGCCTGACGGTCCTTTGCCAGGTCTTGGATGCCGAGCTGTCCTTTGCCCGGTGCCTAGCATTCCTTCGCTAGGGCTTGGATACTGGTAGTCCTTCGCCAGTTGCCTAGCAGTCCTTCGCTAGGACTTGGATACTGGCAGTCCTTCGCCAGTTGCCTAGCAGTCATTCGCTAGGGCTTGGATACTGGCAGTCCTTCGCCAATTGCCTAGCAGTCCTTCGCCAGTTGCCTAGCAGTCCTTCGCTAGGGCTTGGATACTAGCATTCCTTCGCCAGTTGCCTAGCAGTCCTTCGATAGGGCTTTGTATCCTGCACACTCAGTGAATATTGTTAGATCACAAACAAACTTAACTTTGAATCCTTTGCCAATATCAAAATAAGGTTCGATATGGTGCTTCCTGCACCTAGTACTTTCATGAGGTTAATGAACCATGTTTTACGTGCTTTTATTGGAAATTTTGTCGTAGTATATTTTGATGACATCTTGATTTATAGCAAAAATTATGAAGAGCATCTACAACATTTACAAAATGTTCTAATTGTTTTGTGAAATGAAAAGTTATATGCTAACCTTCAAAAATGTTTTTTTTGCACTAATCAAATTGAGTTTCTTGGTTATATTGTTAGTGCTAAGGGAATAGCAGTTGATGAGAAGAAAGTTAAGGCTATTCATGAATGGCCAACACCAAAAACTATAATTGAGGTACGTAGCTTCCATGTTTTTGCAAGTTTCTACAGAAGGTTTGTCATGAATTTTAGCACTTTAGCCGCACCCTTGACTGAAATTGTTAAAAAGAATGATGGATTTCATTGGAATAGTGAACAAGATTTAGCCTTCAACTCACTTAAGGAGAAATTAAGTTCTGCACCATTACTTGCATTACCTAACTTTGCTAAAACTTTCGAAATTGAGTGTGATGCATCAGGAATAGGTACTGGGGCTGTGCTAATACAAGAAGGTCGACCCCTTGCTTATTTTAGTGAGAAATTGAGTGGAGCAGCTTTAAACTATCCCACTTATGACAAAGAGATGTATGCTTTGGTGAGGGCTTTAGAGACTTGGCAGCATTACTTGTGGCCCAAAGAGTTTGTCATTCACACCGATCATGAATCATTGAAGCACTTGAAGAGCCAAAGTAAGTTGAATTGACGTCATGCGAAATGGGTGGAGTTCATTGAATCATTTCCTTATATGATCAAGTATAAACGAGGTATGGAAAATACTATTACAGATGCTTTATCTCGAAGGTATACCTTGCTTTCTACCTTGAATACTAAATTGTTAGGATTTGAATACATTAAAGATGTATATTCTAAAGATCCCGACTTTGGAAATGTATTTGAAGTTTGTGAGCATGCTGCATTTGGGAAGTTTTATAGGCATGAGGGATTTCAAATTCGCGTTAATAGGTTATGTGTGCCTAACTGTTCATTGAGTGAATTATTAGTCCAAGAAGCCCATGGTGGGGGGCTAATGGGACATTTTGGAGTCAGAAAAACACTGGATGTTTTGTTGGAGCATATTTTTTGGCTACATATGAAAGGAGATGTTGTGAAATTTTGTGAGAAGTGTATCACATGTAGGCAAGCCAAATCTAAATCTTTACCACATGGGTTGTATACACCTCTACCAATTCCTAGTGAACCTTGGGTTGATATTTCTATGGATTTTATTGTAGGTTTACCAAGGTCAAAACGAGGTATGGATTCTATTTTTGTGGTCGTAGATAGATTTTCCAAAATGGCTCATTTTATTCCTTGTAGGAAAACAGATGATGCTAACCATATTGCTGATCTCTTTTTTAGGGACATTGTACGACTTCACGGAGTGCCGAAAAGTATAGTTTCAGATCGTGATGCAAAGTTTCTATGCTACTTTTGGAAGACGCTATGGGGCAAGTTTGGAACAAAGTTGTTGTTTTCTACAACGTGTCATCCACAAACTGAGGTAGTAAATCAAACCTTAGCTACTTTATTAAGAGCTATCATTCAAAAGATTTTAAAAGGTTGGGAAGATTGTTTACCACATGTTGAATTTGCATATAATAGATCTATACATTCTGCTACTAAGTGATCACCTTTTGTAGTGGTATATGGTTTCAATCCGCTAACTCCTTTGGATTTATTACCTTTGCCTATCTCTGAGCATGCAAGTTGTTGTTGTTTTTTCTTTCTCTTTTTTTTTAGCCGATTTTTTTTCCTCTTTTTTTTAGCAACAAAGCAAGTAAGGCTTGCTAAGCAAAAGAAAAGAAACAAAAATAAGATAGAAACTCAAGAACACAAAGAAAAGGATAATCAAATCGATTTAGAAAAACTAAGGCTCTGATATCAAATGATGCGAACCCAATGAGAAGAAGTCTCAAGAACACATAGCAAATGGAAGAAAAGAGAGAAAAATAGTCTAAATCGAAAAGATGGAGAATGAAAGAATGAAACCTCGACCCAATGCTTAAGGAAGCACGAACCTTGGTATAGAAGAAGAAGAAGACAGACGCCACAACCTTGAGATGGAGGTTGATAAGTCTTGAACGCCGCAAGGGGATGCCTTGATAAGTTCTAGTTCAATGAAGAACCAACAAGTGAGAGCCTCACCATGTAGTAGATTGAATAAGCCAAAAGTTACATGTTGTGGTCGCCACCCCCTATATTTATAGCTATAGGGTGACCTAAAAACCCTAAAAGGCCAAAAGGAAGCCCATATAGTAGAGGCCTATATAGACTACATAGGCCTATTGAGCTCTTGACACCATTACAACCCAAATAAAGCTAGAAATTGGGCCTAAATTGAACCCACAAAATTAACATATCCTTCTTACATAGAGAAGAGACTAAGGAGACTAGTTAAGCTCATCTAAGGCTTGAATTAGGTTGACTAAGTCATATGACTTCCTCTTGGTCAAACCTTCTTCAATGGTAGCTTTGGAATTCACATCTTCAATTAGCACATTAAGTGCTTCTTTTATCTTTTGAGCCTTAGCCCTTGTAATTGGGCCTCCTTTGATGCATAATGGATCATCAACATCTTCAAGAATGGGTTGAGCATGATCTGTATCGTTAGCTTGTTGGGCAACTTGTTCAATTCCTTTGTCTCCATCAAGAACGGTGTGGCGGAGCGAAGGAATAGGACTCTTATGGACATGGTTAGATCGATGAGTTATTCTGAATTACCAAATTCGTTTTGGGGGTATGCTCTGGAAATGACAGTGTACATTCTAAACTTGGTCCCTTCTCCTCTACTCCCACAGAATTGTGAAATGGGTGCAAGCCTAGTTTGAGACATATTCAGATTTGGGGTAGTCCAGCACATGTGCTGAAGGGAGACGCTGATAAGTTAGTATCTCGTACAGAAGTTTGCTTGTTCGTAGGCTATCCTAGACGAACGAAAGGTGATTTGTTTTACAGTCCTAAAGATCAGAAGGTCATCGTTAGCACGAATGCCCAATTTTTAGAAGAGGACTATGTAATGAACCACAAGCCCATGAGTAAGATTGTTCTAGAGGAAATGAGAGGGGAAGTTACGACTTTAGTACCAATGGTACAGAATGATATACTATAAGTTGCGTGTCACAGATGATACACAGGTAGTACCTCATCGTAGTGGGAGGGTTGTTAGACAACCTGACAGATTCATGTTTTTGGGAGAGTCTTCGGACTTGGTCCCTCGGGAACATGAACATGATCTTTGGACCTATGACGAGGCACTCCAAGATAAAGATGCGGTATCTTGGCAAAAGGTGATGATCTCTGAGATAGAATCTATGGATTCTAATCAAGTCTAGGAGCTAGTAGAACCACCTGAAGATGTAAAAGTCATTGGATGTATGTGGATCTACAAATGAAAGAGTGGATCAGACGGAGAGGTGGAAACCTTTAAAGTAAGGCTTGTTGTGAAGGGGTATACTCAGAAAGAGGGGATCGATTATGAAAAAACATTTTCGCCGGTAGCCATGCTTTCCTTAACGAAAGTCTATCCAGATTCTCTTATCTATTGTTGCTCATATGGATTATGAGGTTTGATAAATGGATGTCAAGACAGCTTTTCTTAACGAAAGTCTTGAAGAAAACATCTATATGAAGCAACCAGAGGGATTCATTGCAAAGGGCAAAGAGCATCTTGTGTGTATGCTTAATCGATCCATTTAGGGATTGAAACAAGCTTCAAGATCTTGGAACATCCGGTTTGATGAGGTAATCCAGTCTTATGGATACAAAGTCCGGATAAGTCTTGTATATACAAGAGGAGTGACGGAAACGTAGTGGTATTTCTTGTTCTATACATAGATGACATTTTTCTCATTAGCAACAATGCTGAGTGTTGTCAGACGTAAGGGTATGGTTGTCCAAACAATTTGATATGAAGGACTTGGGAGAAGCTGGACACATCCTTGGGATTAAAGTTATAAGGGATCGCAAGAAAAGGATGTTGTGCTTATCTCAAGCTTTGTATATTGACACTATCCTAGCTCGTTTTAGCATGTAAAACTCTAAGAAAGGATTTTTACCTTTTCGGCATGGAGTACCTTTATCTAAGGAGATGTGTCCTAAAACATTAAAGGAGATAAAGGAGATGAAAGCAGTTCCTTATGCTTCGGCTGTAGGGAGCCTAATGTATGCTATGTTATGTATAAGACCGGATATCTGTTTTGCCGTGGGCATAATTAGTAGATATCAAAGTAATCCAGGACAAGGACAATGGACTGCGGTAAAGAATATATTAAAGTACCTTAAAAGTACTAGACATTATATGCTAGTTTACTAGGCAGATCATTTGTTCCCTGTGAGTTATACAGATTCTGATTTCCAATCAGATAGGGATAATAGTAAGTATATCTCGGGTTATGTGTTTATATTGGGAGGTGGAGCCGTAGTATGGAGGAGTATCAAGCATAAATGTGTTGCGGACTCCACCATGGAAGCTGACTTTGTGGTAGCCAAAGAAGTTGTATGGCTCAGGAACTTCTTGATGGACTTAGAGGTGATTCCTAGTTTGCCCAAAGCTATCACAATTTATTGTGATAACAGTGGTGCAGTAGCAAACTCGAAGGAACCATGAGCCCATAAGGAAAGTAAACACATTAAGCGCAAGTACCACCTGATACGAGCCATCGTAAAACAAGGAGAAGTTGTTGTCGCCAAGATTGCATCAGCAGATAACCTGGCAGATCCTTTAACAAAGGCCCTTCCTACAAATGCTTAAGATAGGCATGTTGAGGGGATAAAAAATCAGATGTAAGGCGGTTTGATGGTAGCATAGTCTTTAAGTATAAGTGGGAGATTGTTAGGATGTATACTATAAGCCTAGCATTTGTATAAACATCAATTTTAGAATAAGAATCACAATGGTTATATGTTTGCATTTTATATTTGTTATATATGTAGTTGTCTGTACTTTATATTGTAGATAACACACAAAAGATCATGTTATCAGTTCCTTGTAATGTATAAGTAGTGGCTCACAACCGAGATGGATTTTGACAAACCATTGGAATGGTTGTAGTGTAATTTGGTATTAGTCTATCTTGGCTATAGAATTACACTAGTACACTTTGTGTGTATTGAGCAGGACCGATTTGTGGTGATTCGATTTATACTGACTATATAATCGAACAAGACCTCAAGTTATTATGGATGTACATGTTCTTAATCCTGATATAATAACGGACACATGTACTTAATATTTATTTCTTTAATTTACCAATGGGAGAGATTTATTCGTTAAATCGATAGGTCCGGTAAATTGGGAAATAATATTATTTACATATTGTGTCGTTGATTATAGAAGGAAACCGTATCCTAATTATTTTAGGATGATGATGTCCTCTTGAGGAGCGCATAAAGATTATCATGTAAATCCTGCAGGTGGACTTGTTCTGACATGATAATAAGGTTGAGTGGTACTACTCTTGGAATTAGATATTAATTAATTAAATTATCAGTAATTTAATTAATTAATAGACATGCGATATCTTAAACACGGAGAGATAATGTTCACATAATAAGGTGGAGGCCATATTTTAATATGGGGTTGGTGCAGTAGTTCAATAATAACCCATTGGTGGAGCGGATTATTATTAACGGGTCGGGTTAAGGATCCGTTAGGAGACCAAAATCAACTCTTCCTCATGGTCCCTATTGTAGCATATATATAGCCTCATAAGCCATGAAACCAAGACCCTTGACTTAACCTAAGTTTCTAATTCTCTCCCTCTCTCTCTCTCTCTCTCCTAGGGTTGTGGCGCCGGCGCAAGAAGGCAAGAGGGGGGCGGCGGCAAGGGTTTGGGGAAGGAAGAGTTTGCTTCTTTCTTCTCTTCTCTTTCTCTCTTCTTCCTCCCTTAGGCGTGTGCAACATAGAAGAATGAGGAGGGCCGACGCAACCTTGAAGGAGGAGTTCTTCTTCTTCCTTTAGGCCGGCGGCAACAAGAAGAAGGAGGAAGAAATAAAGAGTAGGAACACTTTTGGTGGTTTTGTTTCTTGAAAGGTTGTTGCCCACACGACGTCCAAGAAGAGGATAGAAATACAATTGAAGATCAAGAGGTATAACAAGTGATATAATCTTGTTTTTCATTCTTTGATACGAACCCCACCAACATACGTGATAGAACCTGAGACACAGATGGATAGAACCCCAAGAACAAGATGACAAGAGTTTGAGCCTTTACCCGCAACCAAGACTGGTACGAACAAAGACTACGAAAGAAGGAAACGTCACACCAGGATGGTGATAAGTTTCGGTTGTTGAACGCCACGAGATAGACTCAGATAAGTTCAGAAGTTCCCTTAAGAACCAAGAGATCACAAAATCCTCACTAGGATGTTTACCAAAACCAAAGTGCTTACAAATTCGGAATTCTCTCCCTTATATAATGGGAGCAAGCAACTAAAGTACCTACACGCATGCATGCAAACAAATACAAGTACCCATGGTGCATGCAAGCATTTAAACACTTAGAAACCCAAAAAAAATTCAAGTCTCCATACTTTTGCATGCATGAAATTAAATAACCTAGAAACCCCAAAATCCCAAGTTTCCATACTTCTTTTCTCCTTCCCTTTTCCATAATGCTAGGGATGAGTGATGGCTGAATAAGACCGATCACATGGGTTAAGCCTTGATTTGTACTTGGGCTTAACTTGGTTTCTCGTTTCTCATAGCCAGGCCATTGTTCTTGGATTAGCCCGTTTAGTGCTTCCTTGAAACGCTTTGCTTGAAGTCTTGTAATTGGCCCTTCAGGAAGTGACAAATGATCTCTTGCGGTTTTAACCCAGTCTTGATGAACAGCTCCTTGGTCTAGAGCACTTGGTGTATTGTCAGCATGATATCAATCTAGACATGTGTAAAGAATTCTATGCAAACCTCACATGCATTAATTCTGATAATGACCTTTATTTGTCCATGGTGGCAGGAGTCACCATTCCCTTCTCATCCACAGTGTTAGGTGCATTTTTGGGGTGTAGGGCGTCCATCAATGTATTCACATATTTCCCAAAAGTTGTT